>OY829327.1:86634321-86999648 GCA_963691655.1 Toxonevra muliebris
CATGCTGCAAGACTTGGACTGCCATTCAATGACTTCTGTCGGGGCTGCGGCTCTGAGGAAGAAGAAACAGTCCTCCATTTCCCTGGCCAGGAGGAGACTAAAACTCCTGGGCTCACCTTTCTGCACTAGCCTGTCCGAGCTATCATCCATAAATATTAAGGCATAGCCAGATTCATTATAGAATCCTCATGGTTCACCAATCCGTTAATGGGGGAGTCGCGCCGTACTTAGTGATGATTCGATACAAGTAAATACAATACTCGATACTTTTCATTCGATTCAAGTACTTTTTTTACTTGATGCTAAAACATAAGTATTTTACTTGGTATCGGAAAAAAGGGTCAGTATCGGAAACTCGATACTATCGGAAAATCTTTATTTAAAAAACTGAAATATTACTATACAATATTTAAAATTGTGGAACATTTTACAATATTTTACAGCAATCAATAATATATTTCAAAATGCTACTGCAATTTATTTAAATTTATGACAATATTGCAGTACAGTATTGAAGTTCTAGAAAATATTTCCGGCCATGCATATAGAGCATAATGTTTATTGAAACCTTTTCATTAAAATAAAATATTTTTAACAAGCTTTAATCTGTTGATTAGTTTTCCTTCTATTATAAATTTTCTAGCGATTTGCTAAATTAAATTAACGTCATTTCTATATGATTCACGTGTTTTCAGTGGAAATATCTCAAAACCATGATTTATAGGCGAAAAACTTGGGTTCAGTAGTGTAAACTGTAGGCTCAACCATGTTGTATAACAATGGGCCGTTCTGGCCAGAATGTTTTCCTTGACAACCACTTAAAAAAAAGAGGCATTTGTCTCTTTAAACGTGTATTCGATACAAGTACATATTATTCCATACTTTTTTCCGATATTTTCGGTAGCATCAATACTTTTGTTCGATACAAGTAATGAGTAAAAGTATCGATACTATGTGGGTATCGAATCAACACTAGACGCACTGTGCTTTCACAATGAGCCAAAATGTACTTAAGTGTGCTTTCAAGCAGAAGGCTGCCACTCCAACCTAACCTAACTTATGTTCTAAGTTGATCCAAATATTTTATTGGACAAAAAAAATTGGAAATAACTATAATATGAAATTCCACATCAGAATTCACATTCGCGAATGTCAGCTTTTGACCTTCGTATTCGTATCCGCTAAATTGACATCCGTTACATCACTAATCATCACAATTAGCAGGTTCTGTTATGGGTCAAGAATGTGATAGTAATGCCTTTGGACGCAACCAAATAAATAACAGTTCCTTTTCCTGCATCTGATTAGTAGTGCTCATAACTGGTCAACATTCACTAGACCAAATTCTAATAAGAATTAGATTGCAAATTATTGATTATGCCCAGGGGTGACATACGAATAACTAATAAACGGTAAAATTTAAAAATGTTCAAGTCCATATAACTGCTTTTGTGTGATAGTAACAATATCAACTAGATTTAAATGATTAAAGAAAATTTTATTAATTAATTAGAAAATCTGAAATGAAGCATATCAATGCACATTAAAAATGTTCCCCATTTATTTTTCAATGTAACTATTAATACGAAATTGCAATTATGCATCGCACACGTTCGTTCGTTCAGGTTTAGCACAAAATCTCGAAATTATTTGTTATTCCAAATGATATTATTGTTGGCATGCATTTATGTATGTATGCACATTAAGATGCCTCACGCAAAAATGTTTGTGATACCTCTCCTAAAAATTAACCTTGGTTTATTTTATGAAGGATTCCTAAAATATTTCAACTCTAGCGATAAGCTGCATTAAGTTCGAAGAAGAGAAAATTTTTTAATAGAATCTCAAAAATTATTAGGTTTTGCATTAAAACATTTGGAAATGGTCGTCAATATAAGTGTAGTGGGCATTAACGTATTCAAAAAATTAATAAAAGAAATAAAGAGTAGCGACGCCTTTCCAATGACGCCTTGGATACGAAGATCGGACAATAATTAGCGGATTTATATCAGTTTTCAGGAAAATCACATAAGAAACCATCACTTTTTTAGTGGGACATGTGGGTAAATCCTAGAAAAGTGAAACCAAAAGTAAAAATAAAATTATCAAAATAAAAGGTTAAAAATATGAATAAATCCGATTTAAAAAAATAAAATGAAGGAAACCCCATAATTTTATTTGCTTTTGTAAACAAAGTTTGAAATCATAGAATAGTTTGAAAATGCTGCCAATTTCAAAGTGGTAAAAATATTGAATTTGTGTCGCTACTCGCAAGCGCAGTTTACTAGTAAAAAAAAGCGAGAAAAAGATTCGAAGGGTGCATAAATTTTAGTGTGTTAAATATTTGGTTTCGGTGCAAAAAATAAATTTAAAAATTTTTTTAAATGTGAAACGTAAGTAACGCAAAATATGCAAAACCACATGTTAGATTTTCTTTTAAAGATTGAAGTTATATTGATCTACTTTATTTTGGATTAAAAAATTCTAGTATTTGTAGAAAGAAATTATAATTTAGAAATGAAACGTAAGTAACAAAATTTTTTTTTTTTTATTTTTTTTTTTTTTATTTTTTTTTTTTTTGTATGTGATAGCAGAAATAGAAATGGAGCAACAAAAATTGTCCACAAATGAGCAAAAACTTACTTCAAAGCATCGTGTGAGACGTTATAGAGAAAAAATAAAGTTAAATATAGAATGCGATAAGGTATATCGGGGGAAAAATAATTTTCATTAATCTAAATTCTCTTAAAAAATTATAAGTCCTTTGCTCAAGAATGAATTAAAATTTTATTTTTTAGCATTATATTAAAATATTTGATTATTTACCACATAGCATTTATTACTTTCACTATATCTTTCAAATAATTATTGCTCTATCAAAACACAAGCTGTTTTACTTTACTTTGCAACGAATTAAACTATTTTTTTTTTTAATAAAATATATTAAACGATTGCATTTTATCGTTTAATTCAATCCCTCATTTAATAATCCCTAAAAACCATGCAAATAAAATTAGTAGGACAAGTCAAGTGTACTTGAGCTAAAAGGCGGTCGCTGAATTCGACATATACTGTGCTACGCTAGGAACTTAAAGCAAAAAATTAATAATAATCAAAAATTATTTTAAAAATCTAAATTTCTTTTGTTAAACAAACGAATTTCACTTTTACTTTTTTATATGTTAGATTATTTTAAGGTTGTGTGCTCCATAAAAAAAATCCCGATGTAGTACAGTGTATTAGACCACGGATTCGAACTCAGTGACCCACTTTTATCAAGCTCATTCCTAAATTTTCATTTGTAGACCAGTGATACATCACTTGAAACGTAAGTAACGCTGCAATGAATCGTAAGTAACGCTGCAATAAAACGTAAGTAACGCTGCAATGAAACGTAAGTAACGCTAGGCAAATCAAATATGTATTAAAATAATATACTCAAGCAAGCAGTCAAATTTTTTATGAACTTCTACAGTCGATAAATAAATTTATTTGGAAAAAATTTTGTTCTTTCATTTTCAATGACCAACTCGCTAAATTTCACATATTTAAATCGAGTACTCAAAATAGATGTTTTGTGCGGAAACGTAAGTAACGGCACTAATATGAGTAGTTTGTTCAGAGCACATAATAATTTAAAATATGTTTATGCGGATTCATGTAAAAGAGCATAAGACACATAAGACTTTGTTACCCGTTTTTAAAATAGTTTATAATTATTGGTGCAAAAAAATTGTTTTATACCGAATGGTGGAACGTAAATAACGCTGGATTTACCCATGTACAAAACTCATTATCTGGAGCAGAACTTTTTTTTCACATATTTTAATGTAAAACTTTATAATTTTTGGATTCCTATTAAAACCTTTTATTTGGTTCAAAGTAGCAAACAGCTTACAAATAGAGCCGCAATATTTCGAGAATCATCATAAAATAAGCCTAAGTTAATGTTTAGGGAATAGGCGGGCAACAACTTTTTTTTTATGAGGCTTTAGACACCCTAATGTTTGTTTGTCTGTTTGTTTTAAGGGGGAAAACATTTTTGCGAAATGGAATCAAGACCACCCGTTGGTCGTTAATACAATATTTTTGCGCAAAAGTAGGAAATACAGGATTTTGACATGTACAACACAACATTAATGTATGAATGTATGCAGCAACAGCAGTTATGGAACTCCATCCACCCCTCTCTCGTATTCTGTTACACATATTCGCATAAGTGTATTTTTATATTGCCTTGTCAACGTTAGACGTCATCACATGTTTATGTATGTATGTGTATATGAGCGTGCTCTACGCATGCGCACTCGCCCAGCTGCTGCACTTTTCAATGGTTCCTGGATGGAAATGGCATGTCATGGCATTAACATTGTTGCCATGGGCTGCAGAAATTGTTGACATTTCTTTTCATTTTTTTTATAATGACAATACACGATGGTAATAGTTAGTAAAAATTAAGTTTTAGTATTATTAGATACTGTTACAAGGAAAGACAATAAACTTTAATTTAAATTGATGATATTCATTTTTAAAGTTTTTATAGTTATAAAGCGTGAACCAGAATTTTCTTATGGTTTCTTTTGCAAAATGTAGTAAGGATCTATGCACGATTACTTGAATCGCCTAGTGGCTCTCGTCTAAAACTGACACACTTTTGGGACTTTTAATCCCGTTTTTTTTTTCAAAAATTTTTGGTACATATCTGTCTTGAAAACTTATAAAAATTCGAAAAAGCAAGAACTACGTATTGTATTGTATTAGAGAAGATTGTGTATTTGTACCGCGACCTATAAGATCTATTGTACGTCCCTTTTCTCTATCTAGTCGGATTTGCCTAGAGTGCCTCATCCAGTCCAGTCTCCCTCAAGAATTTGAGTATTGCGCCCGGATCTATGGATGCTACTTCTGTGCTGGGCACTTGGTACATACCCAAACATTTGTGGGTCAGTGCTTCACACTTAGCTAAAATATGTTCTGATGATTCATCTTCCTCATTACAAAACCTACATAGTGAGCTTTCCTCAACTCCTATTTTGCAAAGGTGTTCTCTGAGTCCGCAGTGTCCAGTTACAATACCACCAGCTAATATACGCCGAATGTTTTTGTTGAGACCAATGCAGAATCCGTATCTATTCTTGTTATAGTTACCTAGAAGATTATTAAAGAGTTCTTGCCCTTGTTCTTCTCTTCCTGCCTGAGTACTTCCCTGATTACGCTATCTCCTATTCCACAGAAGGGTTCAGGTCCCACGAAAGTGGTCGCTGCTCCCTTTCTAGCAAGCTCGTCTGCCTGCTCATTGCCCTCTATTCCTAAGTGCCCAGGGACCCAACATAAAGCGACTATATTGTCCTTGCCCAGTTGATTGAGCTTACTCAAACAGTCCCACACCAGTTTAGAGGTGATCTCAGAGGAGCATAATGCTCGAATGGCTGCCTGGCTATCCGACATGATAGCGATATCTTGCCGTTTGTACTTCCTATCCAGGTTGAATTCCACACATATATATCGATTGCGTGAATTTCAGCTTGAAAGATGCTAGGATACTTTCCCATCGGCTCAAAGTGTTTGATTCTTGGCCCAAATACTCCTGCCCCAGTTCCATGCTCGTTTCGGTACCCATCTATATATACCACTTAATCGTGTGTTTTTTGAGTGTGTAGTTATGTTCTACACTCTCCCATTCATTCTTACTACTAAGTTTTGCAACAAAGTGTGTTTTAAAACTATACTGTTTGTCCATTCTGTCCTGGGGCCAGTCCAAGATATAGTCGTCACGGTTTTCAGGCGCTATAGATCGCCCCATTAACCTTTTATTTCTTGTTGCTCTTACGATTGCTGCTTTGGAGGTACCTTCAATCACGAGGTGTAATGGAGTGAGCTCCAATAGTACCTCCAATGCAGCAGTCGGACATGTTCTCATTGCTCCCGTTATACAGATACATGCCAACCTTTGAACTTTTCCTAATTTACCTTTCGCTGCTTTTAGTTGAGTGCTCCTTGCCCACGCTAATGCTCCATATGTAATGATTGGCCTTACCATCATTGTGTACATCCAGCGCAGTACACTTGGTTTACATCCCCAAGTTTTCTCTGCTAGCCTTCTGCATATCATTAGAGCGCAAGTGGCTTTACTAGTCACTGCCTCAACCAACATGCGATTTCCATGTGAGTTTACTATCTAATACTAAGCCCAGATGCAAAGATAAGGGCTACGTAATAAAAAAAAAAAGGAGGAGGTATAAAATGTGCAAAACATTACTTTAACTTTAAAACTGGCCATGATATTATTGATGCAGGAAATCAAACAATTCGATATATTTATATCAATCAACTAAAAATACTCTTTCTGCATCTAGTGAAAACGCATTGCATCTTTTCAACTACAGAATAATTTCAAAAAATTACAATTATTCTTAATTTTGATACATTTAAAGTTCGAAGACTTAAAAAAGAATGAACAATAAGGAAATATTCTTTCTTCAGACTCTATTAATTACAACTGTAAGCTTCAGTTTAAGTATATTTAATCATTTAATCAAAGAATGAAATTGCATGAGCTGGCAAAAATGCTACCAAGCCAGACTTAACATAAACTTCATATTCAGTACCAGAGATAGAGAAAGAGAGAGGAACATATTCTTCAAACACCAACAATACTGCGATATAAATCACGCGCTGATGCTTTTATTAATTAAAATGGAATGCAACCAGACAAACATGCAGACAAATTTCAGATACAAATAAGTAGTTAAAACTTTATTGCAAGAAGCAAATTTGTATATATACATTGAAAATAAAAAAGATTTTAAGTAATTTTAATAAGTTATATTTGCAAAATGCAACCAGGAAATAATTTTCAACATGAACAACTACATACAAAAAATTGCACAGTTAATATTAAATACTTGACCATTTTATAACAAGCGAATAGAACAGAAAAAAAAATACAGCAACGCAGAGCTCACAAGTGAAATTCGCAAGAAATTTATAAAGAAACAATAACAAAACCCAATGGTAAATCCTTAACGAACTTTTAAATGCCTCATTGTTGTATTTATGTGCAAGTGAACGCGCGTGTTTCTATGCAACCGGCACAGTATGAGTTGCCGAGGTATAAATACACAATAGAAAATTGCAAATGGACATGCAATTTTTGCAATTGTTTAAAACTAAATTACAATCAAATACAAGCAGCAGAATAAAAAATAAAAAAAAAAAAAGAAGCAGTAATTTTACTCATTATTTATTCAGTAAATGTACCGACGCAAGCGCATGAATTCCAGATATTCTGATAATGATGATTCTTCTGAGGATATTTTCCACGCATATCTTTCTCGATTAACAATACTTAATAATTTTACATATGCGAGAATGAAAAGTGATTTGAGGTAAATAATAAACATGTCTATACATATGACTGTAGTCAAAGTCAAATCATATCCCTCCAAGTTCGAGTTAGGTTATTGAACGTTGTCACATACAATCAGCCACAAGTATAAATATTTTGCATTCACAAAAGGCGGCGGCATCAAGTGTAGGTAGTGCGTACGTACGTACGTAAATTCAAATAACTACTTCTACTTCTGGGTACAATTTGAATGCAACCATAAGGTGGTGGCGTTTGAAGTTAAGTATTTTTTCCATGGTGAAACTATTACCGCAACTATTGACAGTGTGAATGTGGGCAGCTGCGTTGCAAATTGCGGTTATGTTTAACTACTTCTTAAGTATTTTAACAAATAGTTTGATTGCTAATATTAAGATGAGTAAAATAGAAAAAAAATTAATGCGATATTAAAAAAAAAAAAAAAAAAAAAACAATAATTACTGGAAATGTACGGAGCATTTCAAAGATGCAAAATTAATTTTCCAAGTTTTTTGATGGCGTTCCAAACTTTGAAACGCCATAATTCGATAAATGAAAAAGGAAAGCATGAAATGTTTTTCATAGAAAGGAGGATCCCCCGACAACTTTAGTTTGTTAAAACTAACTGAAATATTTTAAGTAAAATCAGGTCGTTTCACTACTTTTTTTCCTTTGACCATTTGTTTAACAACAAATAACATAATTTTGTTATGAACATAGAACTTTTTTAAATTTTTGGTACATCATATCTCAAAAATTAAGAAATAATCTGCATTTATATTTGAGAATTCTTAATGAACGGTTGAGATTTTGTGACCGAATTCTCCCGCGTTTACATAAGTCTATTATATGCATTTTTTCCAAATAAATGGATTATGCCACAAAGTCCGGATGTTTTATTCGGTTAGCTTTAGAAATAAATTATATCGAACTTCTCACTTGTAGATACTAATATTTATCATTAAATTAACGCATCATTAATATTTTTTATGCATACTAGCATTTTTTGCTAGATTGCTTCCCTTATTTATAATGGTAATAATTTACATGGATTTCAAAAGAGAAAAATGTAAGGCTTTCGAAAAAAGCATAAGCATTCTAAAATACACTTGTGGTCACATAATTAAGTCACTAGAACAATATTTTATGCTGAGTTTGAAAAATATTTTGTATTAAGGAGTGAGATTGAAAAAATCTTAACACACGTTTTACCTAATAATTTTTTTTGGGTGTAAAATTTAAAAATTTCTTTGATCTAGTTATCTTTGAAAAATATGTCAGTTGTTATTTTTAATGACAAACATGTTGATTTATTGTGAGTTTGATCAAAATGAATGAAGAAAATGAAGTACAAAAACCACATGATATTGAAAACAAAACCACATGATATTGAGAAAGCCAAGAAAATAGAAAGCATATTGAAAAGATCTCCAAACACATCTGGTAGAAAAGCTGCCCGGTTAGCCCAGTGCTTTGACTATTTGGTACGAAAAGTTAAGGCCAATGCAGGTTTCAAAAGGAATGCTGCAAAAATTTAGACGCCAAACGTAGGGCTCTGTAATTAAAATCAAATTCCATACAAAAATATTCATGTTGTATAATGGACGACGAAATGTATGTACTGGCAGATATTACGCAGCTTCCGGGTCAAAATTTGTATGTTGCTGATGCCCGAGAAAATATCGAAGAACAATTTAAAATCCAACAGCAGACAAAATTTCCAAAAAATGCCTGGTATGGCAAGCTATATGCAGTTGCGGCAAAAGAAGCAAGTCATTTGTTACAGTGGGCTCTATAAATATCGAAATTACATCAAAGAATGTTTCTTAAAAATACTTCTTCATTTCATAAGTGAGCACAATGTGTCCACATATTTTTGGCCCGATTTCGCATCATGTCACTACGGCAAGAAAGGTCTGGAGTGGTACCAAAGTAATAACATAGTTTTTGAACCAAGAGAGGCCAATCCTCCAAATTGCCCGGAGCTAAGACCAGTGGAGAGATATTGGGCTCTTGTGAAAGAAACTTAAAGAGCACAAAAAAGGTGTCCCAAAATATCGAAGATTTTAAAAGGAGATGGGTAAACTGTTCCAAAAAGGTATCTGAAACAACTATCAAATCTCTAATGGAAGGGTTACCAAAAAAGGTCCACGTGTTCATAAATAGTGGTTAGAACTATAAAAGTTATATTTTTCTGTAATGTGTAAAATATTGTCAATTCAATAATAAAAAAAAATCAAAACTCTAAGATCAACCGTTTAAAAATTACTGAATTTTATATATGTTAAGATTTTTTCGATCTCACTCCTTAGTAGTCCAAGAATTATTTATAATGTCATTTAGCGGTACCATTAGTAGCATTAAAAAATATTAAGAGCAATTTCAAAAGAGTGACATATTTTGCGGGCAGTCGGCAATTGTGTGTGAAGGAGTAAGATTAGAAGTGGACATATAATTAAGTCATTTTATATTCTTTCGCAATCAACTTGACTTAGTGCATTTAAATTCCGTAAAAACCAATAAAATTAATCATTTACACATTTCTGTATATTTTAGTTGAACAATTGAACAATTTTGGTTGTGATGGGCAAATACGCAAGTGATTAAACGAAAAAAATATTAGGGCGAAATAGCAGACATAAACCCAATGTTCCAAAAAAATATATAGCACAGCGTATTCAGTTCGCTAAACGATTAGATTAGAAAACGATTGTTTGGAGCGATGAATCCAAATTAAATGTGTTTGGGATCGATGGAAGGCTCTTTGTTAGGCATCCATCAACTACTGAGCTGATATATTTTCCCAGGCGGGTATGATTTAATTTATAAATAGTAAACCAGTGCAAAAAATTTTGTGCGAAAATCAAAGTGGAGACGGCGAGGGCTTTTCACTAATTCGAAAAGGGGGGCGACGGCGAAAACAGTTGAGAACCGCTGATCTAGAGTTAGTTCAATTGCTTAAATCGATAGCAAAATTATTGAAGAAAAGTAAAAAGGCATCCTTAAAAATCATCTTCTCCGAGGATACGGTGAAAATTTACCTTTGGGTTGGATATTTCAGCCTGATAACGACCTGAAACACACATATCGGGTCGTTAAGTCTTGATTAACTTTTTACTGTGGAGGTGGTGGTACATTTTACACCACCTTGTGAAATAAAGTGCCAGTTTTGTTGAACATAAGAAAAAAAAGTTTTCAAATTTTAGAGTTATTTTAATAAAAAATGTTTTTAGCTTGTTTTCAAAGAACAAATAATTATCAAAAAAACCTTTTTTTTTACTGAAGTTAAAAGGTAAAAAATTCAACTCCATAGTTAAAGGTTAAATGAGAACAAAATAAAAATTCTCGAGTAGCCAGACTAAATTTCATATTTAAGCCATAAAGAAAATCTATGAAGTATTTGAAAAAGGGTCGTGGCAGCGCAAAAACCTTCAAATAAGGCTTCCTTATGGGCTATCATTCAAGAGGAATATAATCAAATCTGCTGCCCAATGCTCTGGTATTAGTCGAAGAGATGTACAGAAATTATCAGGCAAAAATGGTTTCCACAAAGTACTAACAGTACCAAAGGTAAAATTTCAGTTCAAAATAAAAATCATCAAATTTATTATTTTTAAATATTTTTGTTTAGCATATGACTTAATTATATAACCGCAAATTACACCATAGACATACGATAATTTGGAAAATTTTTACATATTTGACATTATAACTGTTTTTTTCTTTTATAATTTTAAATATTCAAGTGTTATTTATTTATTTTACCGTTGGTTTTGTTTCTTTTCAATAGAAACTTTATTTTTTCTTTAAATTATTCTACTCGTAAGTGTATGACTTAATTGTATGTCCACAAGTGTATATATCTAACTACTATTTACATTCAATTCAGGTGTACTCTTTCTCAAATGCATTTTGTAATGTTAAAAAAAATCATCCCGTACAACTATAGTATACTAGGTATGCATAATACGTCATTGTGTCAGTTGTCAAATATGACAGCAGTAAAAAAATATACACATAAGAATGCAAACTACCCTCAAAATGTTTTTTTGTTGCACTCAAAGTGTCTTTGAAATGTCGCCGATTCAAATATGAAAAAGGTATAAGCTACTTAAATAATTAATGTAAATAGGGTTCAGAATTTAGATATTTCATGTGATTTTTAAGATTTTTACATTTACTAATTTAGATGAAGATGTCTGAAACTTGATTTAACAAGAGAAACAATTCATAAGCTATCATTGTTCCCAATAAATTTTAGTATAATAAGATAGTATGAAAGGCTAAAGCTAATTGAGATAGTTGAGAAAATCTAGGAAAAATATGAAACTTAATCATCACTTACATTCTAATTTGAAACACTATCACTCAGAACTTCAAAAACGCTAATACTTATTTTTATAAAAATATTTCTACACTTCGTTATTCTAAATAACCGATATTGATGAGGGTTCAAATAAATCAATATTGACTTACTATACAATATGGCATTTGTTTGTTAGGGTTAAAATGCCGCCATATTTGTGTATATGTGAGTGTCGTGTCCCAAGCAAATACCAATTTTGGTGTATGTATGTAATTTAATTATAACTAAATAAATTTGTTTTAATATCCAAACAATATATAATCAAACGGCTGCGCCAGGCTTTAAATGTATACAAAAAGCACTCGGAATTTTGACCATATGGACGAAAAAATAAGAAAGAATTCAAAAAAAAAAAAAAAGCACTCAAGCGTAAATTGCATAAATGGTAAGGTGGACGGAATTAAGTTTTTGCTATAGTTCAAAACTGCAGTGGAAAAGCAGACAATTAAAACCATACCTTAAAATGTAATTAAAAACAAATATCATATGTAAGCATCATTAATTTTCGGAAATAAAAAACAAATGCAAATTTAGCTCGCTAAAATTTAAGAAAAACATACAAAAGTAAAGGCGTAAATTTAAATAGAAATTTCAAGGAGCGTTCTTGGTTTGAATAGGAGGAAATGGGTGTGGCGATACGTAAGCGTTTCTTCCCCCACACTCTCCCTTACTCGCTTGATATGATATGAAAAGTAAAATACGTCTTTGTGTCTCCACATAAGGAAGATCAAAGTAAAAGAAATAAAAAAAAAATCACAATATTCAAATATTGAAAAGAAATTCTGCGACATAAAAATGAAAGAAGAACAAAGACAACCATAACAACAACAGCGTTGTAGTAAATTGACACCAATTCTTATATATGCTCAGAAAAGGTCAAACACATATTCATTCATTCTTATAGTGGGCTAAGAAGCCACTTTACTAGATTCCAGTGAAGGTCATTTCTTTTTCCTATGGTATGATTTTTTTAACACAACAGCATTTAGCATTTATACACTGCTACTTCTCTCATCGCTCAATTAGTTCTAAAAATTTCAACAATTTTTTTTAAATTGTTCACGTAAGGAGTGAGATTGAAAAAATCTTAACACGTTTTACCTAATCATTTTTTTTTTGGTGTAAAATTAAAAAATTTCTTTGATCTAGTTATTTTTGAAAAATATGTCAGTTGTTATTTTTAATGACAAACATATTGATTTATTGTGAGTTTGATTAAAAAGAGTGAAGAAAAAGAAGTACGTCTTAAAATTATTAAAAATTTTCAAAAAAAATCCAAATTGGTCCTACGAAAAATTGGCCAAAGAATTGAAGATCTGCCGTCAAACTGTTTCCAATGTTATTAAACAGTTTCAGCAGAATTTGACCATCGATAGGAAACCTGGTTCGGGAAGAAAACAAGGGCCACATGATATTGGGAAAGCCTAGAAAATAGAAAGCATATTGAAAAAATCTCCAAACACATCTGATAGAAAAGCTGCCCGGTTAGCCCAGTGCTCTGACTATTTGGCGCGAAAAGTTAAAGCCACTGCAGGTTTGAAAACATACAAAATCCAAAAAGTTCCAGACAGGAATGGTGCAAAAAATTTAGACGCCAAAAGTAGGGCTCGGAAATTAAAATCGAATTTCATACAAAAATATTCATGTTGTATAATGGACGACGAAACATATGTACTGGCAGATTTTACGCAGCTTCCGAGTCAACGTTTTTATGAGCTGATGCTCGAGGAAATGTCGAAGAACAATTTAGAATCCAAAAGCAGACAAAATTTCTTAAAAAATTCCTGGTATGGCAAGCTAGATGCAGTTGCGGTAAAAGAAGCAAGTCATTTGTTACAGTGGGCTCTAAAAATACCGAAATATACATCAAAGAATATTTGAAAAAAAGACTTCTTCTTTTCATAAGAGAGCACAATGTGTCCACATATTTTTGGCCTGATTTGGCATCATGTCACTACGGCAAGAAAGCTCTGGAGTGGTACCAAAGTAATAACATTTTTTTGTACCAAGAGAGGCCAATCCTCAAAATTGTCCGGAGCTAAGACCAGTGGAGAGATATTGGGCTCTTGTGAAAAGAAACTTAAAAAGCACAAAAAAGGTGTCCCAAAATATCGAAGATTTTAAAAGGAGATGGGCAAACTGTTCCAAAAATGTGTCTGAAACAACTATCAAATCTCTAATGGAAGGCTTACTAAAAAAGGTCCACGGGTTCATAAATAGTGGTTAGAACTATAAAAGTTATATTTTTCTGTAATTTGTAAAATATTGTCAATTAAATAATAAAAAAAAATCAAAACTCTGAGATCAACCGTTTAAAAATTACTGAATTTTATATATGTTAAGATTTTTTCGATCTCACTCCTTAGTTATAGAAAAAGCAAGAAAGCAATACAAAAACCGTTGCACTAACATTTCCTTTTACAATTTGCTCATCTAGCATTAATGGCGCACATTCGAACAATGGCGGCAGGAAGGAAACAACCTCACCGTTAGGTTATTATGGAAATTGGTTGATAAATTATGCTCATACATAAATCTTCTATAAATCAACACATTGCAAGTAAATCTCATAGTAAATGACGGCATAAAAAACGGTGGATAAAACATTTGAGGATAAAACATGCAAAAAAAAAAACAGAGTCTAAATAATTGATATTGTATCGCATCTAATCCGGTCTCTACACGAGCTTCGAATAGGAATATTTTGAGCTGTGCTTCTGCAATTGAGTTTCAATTGAAATCTATGGTTGCTTGCATTCCCATAGATTATGAGAATTTGTTTTTAGTCCACCCAGTTCGAAAACGTTGGTATCAATATCACATATCACTTTATCTGCGCTTTGAAACTAAAGTGGGTAGAGCAATCATAATTCGCACTTACTCTTTTGAGTGAGTTTATCATTTCAAAAACTACTGAGTTCAATTCACTAAAAACATTGAACGAAGGAGTGCTCCTTAATATTTTTTATTGAAAAATGAGGAAACAAAGTGAGTCACTCTCTATTTGAAACAGCTTTGGAACTCGTTAAGATTTCATCCTTTCTATGCTATATTTTAAAACTTTTTCTTAGTGCCTGGTTATATCACTGCTCGGTGTTCGACGAACACAAAACATTTTCTCCCGTGCTCGGTCGAGGTGGTTACATTCAGCTCGTTGCAGAGTTGCTTTTTGTCTAAATATACTCGTTTGTTTATACTATTTTGTAACGATACTGTTTTGTAAAATAACTCATTGCCACCCTGAATACTCGGCGTGCTCGGTGGACAATACACCGAGCATATCGTGTTCGGTGTGAGAGTGAGTAAAGGCTCTCTCTTCGTGTTCGGTGCAACAATTTCATGTTGTTCGCCGAGCATACTCCCAATATAACCACAGTCTTAGTAATTCTTTCTTTTACGGCCGATTTGTTCGCGACGTTATAAAATTATAGCACGTTTTGTAACTAAGTTTATAACTAAACCGGTTCAACATTCCCACTGCATTATAAACGGATTTGTAACGAGCTTTTTAACTTTAATACAAAATAAAACGCATTTTCGCTAAAACGCCTAGAAATGTGCTTTGGAGCAGAGAGCGGAACTGAAGCAGGGAGCTGTGGAGCACACTGTTTCGTTCGGAACTAGAGCTGGAGCAATAAAAACGATCGTTGCTTGATATAATAGTTGAAAACTTGTATACAAATTCATTGCAAGGGATTTGAACTAAGCACTGTCATTTTCATTGCATTAATAAAAATGGTAACAGAAATTTTCCATTTCCCGTAATGGTTATGGAAAGATTAATCATGATCAAAGTAATTTAGTACTTTACATATTCACAAAAATGCCTGAAATATACAATTTTAATTACCAGATGTGGCGTTTAATAATTTTTGATTTTTTTCAAACGATGTCATTGGAAATAAGGTGTGGTTTACTGGTTCTATTGCTATGACAGACGCTTTCAACGCGTTATAGCTGTTGTACGAGTTAGCATCATCGTTTTTTTCTTATGGCAAACACGTCGAGTTTTAAGTTTTGCATTAATTGAAAAACGACCCGAATGAGCCAAAAAGACGCGGAAAAGTGATTTTGCAGCATAACAACGCCCTGTCACTCTCAGCGAAAGCGGTAACTTTTGCCCCAGCCCCCGTACTACCTTGACTTGGCCCCCTAACATCTAATTTTTCAATATCGAATTATTTATGGATTGTAATTAAGCGTGCCCACTTTCATCATTGCCGAAAATTTTGGAGACATACATACACCGAAAACTTACGATATTTTCCTTGAATTTAAATTGCAAATTCTGGGCACAGCACGCCAAATATCAATTTTTTTTTTTTTTTTTTGCTTTTCCTGTAAAACTTGAAAAATGGTTGTCAGGGCTTTAGCAAATTAAACTAGTGATACATACATATGAATTTAAAATAAACAAAAAAAATACGATTTTTGTTAGGAAAATTATATGTAGTTGGAGCTCGGAGCGGAACATGGAGCAGATCCGGAGCTATACTTAAGAGATCGAAGCGGAGCAACTCCAAAATTTAGCTGTTCTAAAGCCCTGATTTTAACATATCTGTACACATGGCGTTACAGATACAATTTTTATGGTATTTTTTAATTTTTGAAGTTCTGTATTCTGCAATGTCTTCAAAATGTATCATTTGCAAGTAGTGCGTGGGCAGAGTGGTATGAGAAAGAGGCTATGGCTTTTGCACGAGATTTAACATTGATTGTATTAGCGACGAAGTATTCATACATCGATTCCAGAGAAATGGTTCTCCGAGTAGTACAAATAATAGAACCACTGCTGAGATTCCACAACAAAAGTTATAATAATAGCACTGCCCTGCAAATTTCAACTTTTCTTGTGCGTATAAGATGGCGACTAGCGATTTCAAATGAATTTCCCATGCTGAACACGAATCTGTGGTGTACATTTTATTCCTGCACCCCTAGACATATGCACACCCCCTGCTCTAAGGGGGCTTGTGAATAATTTGGCTTAAGGCTAATTTGAAAGGGACTGGTTCAGCCTTTAATTTTTGATAATATCAAAGTTTGTAGCACGTGAGGCTTCAGCTCCACAATCATTCAAAAATGGCCAAAAATGCTGTTTTTAGGAATTTCGACCCCTTTTTATCTCGAAAACATGACGAGATGGGAAGTTTTTGACCAAATTCGTGTTCAGCACGAAAAAATTCATTCGGAAACACTAGGAATCATCTTATTCGCAAAACCCATGTAGGGCAGTTCTAATTTACGTGCTCGTTCATTTTTCACTTGTTCATTACATGTTTGATTACTCACTATTCGCGATATATTTCACAACTCAATCGCTCTGCGATTTTATGCAAGCGGTCGGGCAGACTTTCTCCGTTGCAGTCGCTCAACTTTTTGGATGATTGCTGTAACGAGTTACAGACGAATTTATTATCCGTTCGAATTCTATATACCATATATTCATTAAAGTGCATTTTAGAGATTTGTTTTACTGCTGTCTTTAACAAAAACATGATTCACTATTTTACAACATGCAGTAAATACATTGAAGTTCTAAATACATACCTCCTCTGATACGCTCTGCGAAGAATGACACAAAGTGACAGATATTATACCTTGAACTCAACTGAAAAGTAGGGTATAAAAATAGTATTCTTCCATAAAAACAAAGAAGAGTGTGATGGGGCGTCAATGCGGCGCTAAAGATAATTTTTTACTTGGAAAGAGATGATGAGCAAATTTTTTTCTTTTTAGTTGGAAGCGAAACAGCTGTATAGCAATTATTTTTATTACAATCATGCTTTTAAATTGTGGAAGTATGTTTGTAGATATGTCAATATTTGCAATTGAATAAAAAGCAACAACAGCAAATGGTGAAAATAAACTATGTATAACAAAAAATAAATTTTTAAAACACACCACTCTTATACAAATTTATTATATGAGTCATAAAACTTCCAATGTCTATGCATAGTGTAAGAAATGGATGGATGGAATAACGACCTATACATAGCATACCAATCCGGCAAACAAAAACACCAACGTGCAGTCTGCTAGCTAGCAACACACATGGTGCTTTGAGGGAAACGCACCACAACAACGCTGGAGTAATGAGAAGTGGAATGTGCGAAAACAGAAGTAATGAAAATAAAAAAAACAAAAACAAACAACGCCGGCGATTCAAAATGTAAACTGCCAGTAAAATTGAAATTAAATAAATATATGTATGTATGTTAATATTTGAGTATATACCCAATGGGAAAATTTTGGAGCGCTACCCTAAAAAGCTCTTTGAGAGCGCTCTCTTTGTGCACTCGTTGAAGATAGTAAGAGGAAAAATTGGAAGCGCTAACATTAAGCTTCCCAAAAGCGCTTTCAAGTATGCGAAAGAGCGCTTTCAAGTATGCGAAAAAGCGCTTTCAAGTATGCAAAAGAGCGCTTCCAAGGAAGGCTAAGGGAAGCATTCAAACTAATAGAAAAAAATACTGAATGATTTTTGTTCTTCGTAATTCTCATATAGTTAATATGAAAGTAAATATAAGTTAATTTGGTATTGGCACATTTTCTGGTTCGGTGAACCACAATTTTGGATTTTATTATTGTTATATTTGTATAGATGTATGTAAATATAATAAATATATATTGTATATGTACAGTATATGAGCTGTACCATAAAGAGGGAGCGCTCACTGCTGGCAGAGGAGCGCTCCAGTGTAGGTAAAGAAGCGCTTTTCGAGGGCTATCTTTCCCGTTGGGTAGCTTTTCTACGTTTTTGTGAATGTACCAAGAAACTGAAATGAAGTTATTTCTGAGTGCAGAATAATAAACAATTAAGATATTGAAAAACGAATTAGTTGCCGCAAAGAGTTGAAAACGAATAGGTTGCCGCAAAGAGTTGAAAACGAATTAGTTGCCGCAAAGATTTGAAAACGAAAGCACTTTTTACAAATCATTATGAATATAATCTAGTTAGGATGAGAGAATATACGAAAAATAGGTTTCTAGTGGATGAGTCCATGGGTCTACCAAATCGTTCCAAATGTTTTTTTTTTTTATTTAAAATTATTTATGATCAAAGAAAACATAGTACTGAATAGCTCAAAAAGGCCAAAATTTTACTAAGCCCTCATTTCAACTAGGCAAGTTTCCTTTTGTGCTGTTCGTTCTTTGGATACTTATTTTTCTTCTAGCTATTGCTCAGAAAAACTGGCTTAGAGGAAATGAGAACGGCAAGAATCGAGCAATGGAACGAGTGTAAGGGACAACCAGTTCAAACTATAATGATTGAGTCTATTCCTTATCATGTTCTAAGAAAAGGCGGCACACACAAATGTTTCTCTAACATTCAACTAGTACAGTCATTTGAGCCCAACCATATTAAATATACATAGAATATCAAACAGATTTTTTAAAATTATCTTTGTAATTTGATAATGTGAAGTTGTTTATAATACTATAATGAATCATGGTATAACACATGGTTTTTTTTTTTCGAAAACAAAAGGTTTGTTAAGAGAAATGTACTCGTTAATTTCAATTTACTTTTGTACTTTGTCAAAAATACTCATAGTTTATATACTACGTACTTATTTCGTCTATGTTTGTGTGTGATTATCGGTATCAATTTGCTTTCACTGTCTTATCGCTTAGTTTTTATAAGTATATGTACAGTATGTGGCCATTGAATTATGAACGCAAACATTTTTTAAGAAATTTTTTAAATTTTGGATAAGTAAACCCTTTTTACTTAATTTTTGTAGTCAAATGAGCCAACAATAATGAGGGATTGGGAATTCATAGCACCTGCTATTTTCTGCGAGCAGGGGTTTTCATACCTTGTTAAAAAAAAATTGAAAATACATAATTTTTGTCGCTATTTTTGCAATGCTTCACGCGTAAGTAAAATTAGTTTAAAGCGGAAAATTTGAATAAGGAAATATTGCTCTGAGGCGTCACATATTAAAAAAATACATTTTTATCCGTTGGTTCGGTCTTTGCGCTGATTTGATACTATTTTACGAAATTGACAAAAAGTCGAGATATTCGCGGAAAAAAGGCACAAGTTGGAGCTTTATTAACGGAGAAGAAATTCAGCTATGCCAAAATTTCAGAAATAGTGGGAATATGTAAAAGTTCTGTCCCAAATATAGCAAAAGCTATGGATAATTTGAAAGTATCCAACAGCATTCCTACGAACAAGAGCGATAACTGCTGCGGAAAAAGAAAAACAACGGCTGAGCAAATCGAAAAATTATTAGAAATGCTTTATTACAATGTAATGCACCATCTGGAGCTATTTTAAAATATTTAAATGCTAGTGGTATCGACATATCACTGAGAACACTGCGCCGATGCTTCAAACAAATTCTCTAGCCAGCAGGAGTACTGCAGAAAACTAACAAAGGTAATGCGCCAACGCAGACTACGTTGGGCCTAGCTTCATAAGAGCTATTCCAATGACTAATGGAATAAAGTCAGTTCATTTCTTAAAGCAGATAGAGTAAATTAAATAATTTTTTTAAATCTAAAGGTTATTTTCAGCGAGGAGTACTGGCTAGAAGCGGTGACTGAGACTACAAATTAGTCCGCAGGAGATCCCATTAGCCGTATTTAGATGAGTGTGTGGTTCCAATTGTAAAGCATACACCATCAGTGATGGTTTGGAGCTGCATCACAGCTGAAGGTCCCGATCCAATTTATTTTACAGTTGAAATAATGCGCTCTGGTCAATACGTGGAAGTTCTGACCAATATTTTGCAATGCATATTTGGGTGCCTTAAAGCATCCTGCGGAAGAATACGTCATTATACAAGATGGATCACCATGCCATACGCCTCGAGAGAGTACCAATCGCTTAAATTTTTAGGTCCTGCGTTGGCTTGGCAATTCTCTACCTCCAAATCCTATTGAGAACTGCTGGACCTCTCTAAAATCAGTTGTCTACAGTCGAAGAAATATTACAATCCAACAGCTAACGGAAAACATTGAAAATGTGTGGAAAAACTATAATCTTTTGAAAAAAATGATACAAAAATATATTGAAAATATTCCGAAGCTTATACGAGATGTTATAAAATCCAAAGGATTTTTAAAATATATTTTTTTATATAATTCTGAGAAAACCTTTAACTAATCAATAATACTTGAAAAATAATATATTTGCATTTAATTCACGGTTAAACAAATTTTTAAAGAATTTTCTCCTCGTTTACAATTCATTGGCCACATACTGTATGTTTATGTTTAAGTTTTATATGTATGTAACATATAACTAAATAATAGGTAGGTTTCTCTGATAACGAATAATTGGGAAATGCTATTTTGGGCATAATGATAACATGCATTTTCCATGGCAATGCATTTAAAAGTATACATTCTGATTGTATTGCATGTAATGTGAATATATAAAAGTATATTATACAAAATTTAATCCATGATATAATCGCGCACTTTTGAAAGAAATTTCAACTATAGAGATGTGGTCTACATCTATCCATTGGGGATGAATAAAGCCCCACAACATACACCCATACCCACAATGTTTCCCCCAAAGTATTTTAAAAACTTATATTTTAATTTTTAGTTCAAATAATTTTTCATAAACTTAAATTCAAACTACAAATGTGTCTCAGATAGGTATTGCCATACAGAAAATATTTCCTTATAATTTTGCAACGTTTCTACAAGGATTCGGACCAAGGAACTCTCTCCCTCTCTCTCGCTCTTCAACGCATCAAATACTGAGTAAGGTCAACATTTTAGTTTACGTAACAGAATATAAAAATTTCAACCAGCCAACAATTTTGGCTATGCACCTAAGCTTAATGGTACTAACAGTTCAACATACAAATGTAGTTAAATAAAAAAAAGTTGCTTCCTAGGTAGTTTAACGTTTTTCCAAATAATAACATAATTAATGTCATATGGAAGAAATAAACGAAGAAAATGAATAACACCGGAAGGTTACAAAATAAAAAACCGTTTATTAACCACAAAATGTGTAAATATGTAAAAATGTATTTCTCCAATTTATTTCAAGTTCTGCTTTGTGTTTGCAACTCCAACGCTATGCCGCTGCTGATGAAAAGCGCTGGCGCAAATGCTTTCACATAGTTATCGGCAAATTTCTTGTGCACTCGTTCTTTTTAGCGATGAGCTGTAGCAGCAGTGAATAAAAAAAAAAAAACAGGAAATGGGAAGGACAAGGAATAGAGCGCAAATAAGAAACAAAATTGTGTGCAAAGCAAAATCCAAATAAGAATAACTAAAATTATATCTTTTTAAGTACAAAATCAATAAATGCATTGAGAAATTTGCATGCACTTTTTGTGCAATTTCACAAAGAATTTTCTGGATTAAATTAAATTTTTCGCACTTTATTAGAATTTTTCCTAATCAGTACAAAATGGCACTTACTTGCTCGAGGGTTTGTTGTTCTCAGTGAGGCCAAAATTGCTGTTGCTAATCATTTTGATGTTTTTTTTTTACTTGTGTACTTATATAAAACTGTTTAAATTCAAAATTAAAACAAAGCGACAACGCGTTTTTCGGTTTATATAAATGCTACAACAAAAATGTTTCGCTTGGTAGAGAAATATCACTAAAGTTGATTTCACTTTGTATTTATATCAAGAAGGACAATGGGCTTCGATTTTAATATGTCTTAATACAAATTTAAATTCAAATTATGGTTGTTTAATGATGCACACTAATTTGAAAAGAACTCAAGAACCAATTAGACTACGCGAAAAACACGACTTGACGTTACAAAAGACGCGAATTGAATGAAATTGGAGAGTACATTTGCAAATACAACCAAGCATGAAAGTCATGCAGTGAAATGCAACTCTGAATAAATAAATTTGTAAAAAGGATTAACAACAGAGACATATTATGATGCCACCCGCACCGCAATCAATATTTTAATCAACCCGATTAAAAATTATCAAATTTCGTCAATACGAAAAATAAATTATAAGCATATTTGTGAGCTGTCAAAAATGCAAATATTGTTAGTCTCAGATTTCCAATTAGTTCTTGAATAAATGAGAAATTCATGTTTTTCCGTTATTTCGGCAAAAGTTGAAGTTATATAAAAATATGTAACGCTACCGAATTTTTTTTGGCTAACTACCAATCTTTTACCATTAAGGAGAAATATATCCTTTACAAATATAAGATTTTAGTTTGCTTAAACTCAATATGTATTCTTTTAATGTTTGATTATTATATTGTAAATATTTTTACTTAGTTATGATTCAATGAACTTGCTTTGTGGAAGACACAACTAGTGCCAGAAATGTCAGCTGTCACAATTATATCATAGTATGCAATTCAACAAAAAGTATTTTCATACGTAATTAGTTGAATCCCGATTACCCGCACTCATAACCTTAGCCCTAAACGTTGCTTTTAAGTAGTTTGAAAGACAAGATGAATCCTGATCCAAAAAAGAAAAAAAAAATTGACTCAAGTGTATTTTTAACCGCTCTTTTCAATAGAACACTGCCGAAACTTCAATTTATTACCGTTTACGCGCTATTTAGCCAACAACCGTTTTCTACCCAATGAAACATCACACTATTACAATATAAAATGCGATTATCTCAAAATTATGTTTTGAAAGTTACGACACTTTTATTTCCATTCTTCAGTATATATATATATATACTAAACTATGCCGACAGCTCAAGTTAAATTTATATAAGGTGGAATTACCAGAAACTCATTCTTCTTCTTCTTTTTTATGGCGGCACTTTCTTCGTGGTGAGGAACGCTGGTTGGCAAAAAGTTTTTTACGTTTGATAGTTCATAGCAATGTTCATGTTCGTATCAGAGCAGCTGATAGTTGTCAAAATATGAAGTGGGTGAATTATGTTTAGGCACGTTCCCACGTATTTCTTTTCAACTCGATTCTTTTATATTTTTCTCTTTTGAAATTTCATAAACACTCATATTATCGATATATATTTATGAAATTAATTATTTCTCTTCTGTTAAGTTTAACTAACGCCATTTTTAAATACACAAACGTCAGAAAGGAATGAAACTTCAAATTTATATTAGGATTGATAGCAGCAGTACTGTCTTTACGAAATGTTGGATTTTTTTGGTATGACATTAACATAAGGTGGCTCTACTAGACATTTTAATGGTAAGACAGGAACATTAACATGAATTATAACTAGTCGAAACGCTATGTAATGGCCACAGCAACAAATGAGTATTGTCATTGCCATCTCAGCTAGCCTAAATTTCGTTTTTAGTGACTATCGAAAGACTCTTAGCGCTTATTTTGAGTTTTCTGCAAAGGTTTCCAGAGCCATCGAGTATTACACGCTTTTTTTGAATATTTTTTAAAAAGTTTTATCGCTTATTTTAAGTTTTCGGCGAAGGTTTCTCGAGCTATCGAGTATTACTCGTTTTTTCGAATATTTTACGCCATTATGGTTCTGTTGTTGTAGCGTGGTAAATTAAAATAAAATTTAAAATCTATAGTATTCAATGATTTTTCAAATATTTTTTGTTATTGTTATCTTTTTCTATATATATATCGCTTATGAAAGATACAAAAATATCAAATTTGAGATTCCAAAATATATGCTAACTGCAGATAGAAAATTTTATTGTGCCTTTTTTCCGTTTCCTGCTACTTATATATCCTGTCATCTAACCGTTAGTCCTATCAGAAATTTCAGTTATTGTACAGAAAAAAATTTCTTTTAGGTTATTAGCGCAAAGTAAAAATTAAAACTAAAACTCATATATATACACGTATATCTGTAGAATTTGTACAGTCGGAATAAATGACCTACAGTATGAAGATTTCTGAACTACACTTCCTTCAAGATTTTTTTTTTGTGTATTTTGGTGAAACCGTACAGCTATGGTTCCATTGGGTGAAAACCTCTACGAATGCAAATGAAAAGTACGATCTGAATCAACATATTACAATGTATTCGAATACATTCTAGATTCCTTTTGCAGCTAGTGCTTTTATTTAGGACAAAAATTCAAAATGTATTTTTGGAATATTTAATTATTATATTATAGTGCGGACACACGGGTGTGAACATCAGGTTAATTTAGCATTTCGTTGAAACGTGTCTGAAATGCGGAATTTCGCCATACAAAAACTGTCAAATGAAATTCTACATTCCAGATGCATTTCAACGAAATGCACTTGAAATTCAGAAAGTAACTAGCAACTCTCAAACACAAGGTTGTAAAAACCAGGAAAAATTTAAGATCTACAAATATTTTTTTAAACATTTTGGATTTTGTTTTCTTAACAGTTGCTCTCGTATTATTTATTAAGTAAAAAATAAAATAATGGAGCCGTAAATTATTGTCTATTGTATTAGAGAGGTTTATGTAGTTGTACCGCCACCTATAAGATCTATTGTATGTCCCTCTTCTCTACCTAGTCTGATCTGTCTAGAGTGCCTCATCCAGTCCAATCACCCTAAAAAATTTGAGTATTGCGCCCGGATTTATGTATACTAGTTCTGTACTCGGCACTTGGTACATTATTATTATTATTTGAAAGAGGACGACTCGAAAGTCAGGCACTGCGACCTATAAGATCTATTGTACCAAAGCCCCAAGAAAGAAAGAAACCACAGTGACGATGGTAGAACCTACAGTTTAACGCCGATTCCGAACGGCTATGTGGCAATTTTTTATCAGCACTTGGTACATACCCAAACATTTGTGGGTCAGTGCTCCACACTGAGGTAAAATATGTTTTGATGATTCATCTTCCTTATTAAAAAACCTACATATTGTGCTTTTCTCGACTCCTATTTTTCTAGCAAGCTCATTACCCTCTATTCCTACGTAACCCAACATAGAGCGACTTTATTGCTCTTGCCCAATTGATTGAGCTTGCTCAAACAGTCCCACACCAGTTTAGAGTTGATCTCAAAGGAGCATAATGGTCGAATGGGTGCCTGGCTATCCGACATGATAGCGATATCTTGCCGTTTGTACTTTCTGTCCAGGTTGAATTGCACACATATATTGATTGCGTGAATTTTAGCTTGAAAGATGAGTCGGAGATTAACTCATTGCCATTCCTCCAATCATCCATAACTGCTATATAAATTCTTGGTGTCCAAATCCAATTGAAAGACAACAAAACAGAACAAAAATTCATCTTCTTCTCCAAACTTATAATCTGCCAAAAAACCAATTTGAAATTCCTTTTTTGTCTTGTGTTACCTAAATTTGAAGTTCAGAGTTTCAGCGAAATTCATGAGTTTATTATTTTTTAATAAACTTGCTTTGTGGAAGACAAAAGTGCAAGAAACGTGAGCTGTCACAAATATATCATAGCATGCGATTCAAGAAAAAGTATTTTCATACGTAATTATGCAACCATGCTTGTGAACAACAACAAACAAGTACAGTCAATCCAATAATTTCCACAAATACTACAACTACAAATAAATCGCGCACATCCAACCAACAAAAAATTAAATAAGATTTATTTAAATTCTAGTGTTTAATTGCATAAATTAATTGAATAGGAACCGCTATATAAATGCGATTCATCACATAAGCATCAATAAAATCAATAAGCACTTGTATTAAATGCGATAATAACGCGAAAATACAAAATGCTAAATCCAGTTGCCAGTGAAGCTCTTTATTCTGCCACCTATGTGGACAACTACATAGACTCTGTGGAGAATTTGCCAGATGATGTGCAAAGGCATCTATCGCGAATACGCGACATCGATGTTCAGTATCGCAGTAAGTATCCAGTGCATGTTTCGAAGGTTCAAATTTCAATGCATATATCTACATATGTTTATTTTTTGGCAGGCCTTCTACGAGATGTCGATCATTATTATGACCTTTGGCGTTCGCTGCAGAACACCAGTGACACAAATCTCAATCGACGATCACGAGCTATACATCGTATGCAGCAAAGCCTTATACAAGCACAAGAGTTGGGCGATGAAAAGATGCAAATTGTAAATTTACTGCAGGAATTGATTGATCACAAGACGAGACAGCTGGATACTGATCAAAAAAATCTCGACATTAAGGAGGAATTGCAACAACAACGTTCTGAACGTGAACTGGAAGAGTGTGGTGTTGCAACGGCGCCAAAACAACCGCGAACACAGAGTCCTGCACGAAGCGGTGGTGGGAGTGGCGGTATCGGCAATGAGCAGTCATCTTTAGCTGCAAATGGTAGTGCCATAGTCGTAGCTGTTGGTGGTGAGCGTCAATTCAACAACAGTAGTGGCGGCAAGGATCACAACGCGAATTCTTTCTCTGGATTTGCAGGCAGTGCTTCCTCTGGAGGTGGTGGGGGCTCAACCCCAAATTCTGAACGTTCAGGACATGCAAGCAATGGGACGACAGGTAGTGGGGCAGCTGCAAATGGTGGCGGTGGCGCCGTTGTCGGTGCTGTTGCCGGCAGTACAAGTGGCTCAAATTTGATCAGCAGCAGTGATACTCAACGTGCGGCCAGCAAACGTTCACGGCGTCGTAATGAAAATAATGTCAGCAGCACAAGTGGTGGTGGTAACATGGAAGTTGGCGGCAACGAGTCCAATTCGGCAAATGAAGCTGGTGGCAGCAATGGAAATGCCGTGCAGAGATCCTCAAGTGGTGCTAGTGGTGCGACACAGAAGCGTAATTCCACAGGGAATCAAAGTGGCTCAGTGGCAGTCGGTAGTGCAGCAATCGGGGCGGCCGGCAGTACCTCTGGCAATGGAGGTGGAGCTGGGGCTGTGGTCGGTAGTAACAACAATGCAGGGAAGAAAAAAAAGCGTAAAGCGCGCGGGGCACAATCTACATCGGCACAGGCAAGTGCACGCGAAGACACGCCGCCGCCAGATCCCATTGATCCGGATGAACCGACCTATTGTGTATGCAATCAGGTCAGATATGCAAATAAAGCAAGTGAGATGATATTAGAGATTAATACTATTTTCCATTTCCTTCTCTAGATATCCTTCGGCGAAATGATTCTCTGCGATAATGACCTCTGTCCAATTGAATGGTTCCACTTTTCTTGTGTTTCCCTTGTGCTCAAGCCGAAAGGTAAATGGTTTTGTCCCAATTGTCGTGGGGATCGCCCCAATGTGATGAAGCCAAAAGCTCAGTTCCTTAAAGAGCTAGAACGTTATAATAAAGAAAAGGAGGAGAAAACTTAAGTGCACGCAGAAAACGCGTTTAAGCACGCAATGACAACGAAGAAGTTGAACGCTTTCATTTTTTCTTTTCAATTCTTATTTTACTTGATTTTCGTTTCGAGCCATTAAGAATCCGCTAGACTTGACAGTTTTTGCAAATGGCACACATTCTCTATTGATTGTTTCAAAATGTGAATTACAAAAAATGGATTTAAGTTATGAGTTATTTTCTTTTTAATCGATTATTTTTTAGTTTCGTGTGTTAAAATCAAATACTTGAATTACTTAAGGTTTTTGAGAAATGAAAAAACAATACAGAATATTCAACTTAAGTTAGTAATTAAAACATGTACATTTATAAAACTTTATAGTTTTCTTCTTTGTAAAAATAAAATTCATTTAATGGTGAAGTAGTTTTAAACATAGATTTTAAAGTTAAAAACGGCATTATTTAAGTTTTAATACATATGTAATACAAAAATATTATAGTGAATTCATTTCACTTTATATAAAATATGGTAAAATAAGTAGTTCGTATTTTGCCTTAAATTTTAGTGAAAGTGGAATGAATCGCTCCAATGAAATACACATACGTATATGTAACATAAAAAGGAAATCGCTGCAATACCCTTCGAAATTTTAATTTCTCCTTCACTAGTGGTGCATTTTTTCTTTCACATTGTAATAGTTCAAAACAAAATAACATAAAATTTACTTTATAAATAAAATCGCTCTTTTTTGCAAATTCCCCATTCTTCTTTGTAATTTGCTATAAACTATAGTTTCATTTTGAAATGAGAATTATGCATCTAATATAACAAAAGTTATGTGTGGACATATTTCGGAACAAACAATATAATTTACATTTTAAATAACATGCATTGAGGAATTTTAGTATTGAAGCTAAAACTCTAGAAATTTGATTTGTGTGGTTTCAAAGATACCTATGTAAAATTTACTTTACATTTATTAACATTACTTGCTTTAATTGCGTCGTAGAAATGGCAAGCTAAAATTTTTTGAAAATCACTTTGCTGCTGGCAATACTTCATAAATTGGAAACGCATAGTTGCTTCTATTTAGCATAAAAATATGACAGTTGCATATTCGAGAAAAAAACAAAAGAAAACTCTACATCTGCCAGGATGTGAAGCGATTTTCTTGATTTTTTTTTGTCTTAAGCTCGCACTTGATTTTTTCACATATTTTTTATATTTTTAATGCATTAAAAAGTGCAGAAGGGCAGTTATATTATGAAAATAACAATAAATTGTGTGAAAGAGACGAGTATAGTAAACAATAAAGAACTCTCAAATTCTGACAGAACATTTTTAAAAATTACAAATGAATGAATAAATAAAATAAATAAATAATTGAAAATAACATTTAACATAACAGAAACTTTCTCCTCTCTACGTAGTTGCCAAAGTGCAAAGTATTATTTTTGTTGTTGTTTTTTTCGGTGTTGAGATTGAGGGTACAATTAGGCTATGGTTATATTGGGAGTATGCTCGGCGAACACCATGAAATTGTTGTTGCACCGAACACAAAGAGAGAATCTTCATTCACTCTCACACCGAACACGAAATGCTCGGTGTATTGTACACGTTGCAAACAACATAGTGGGAAATGTATGAATTGAATGGGATTAGAAGGCAACTCAATATCATAGTGAAATTCTAGTGAATCGAAATACCATAAACTGGGTTCACAAATTTTATCCGCCCCAGTACTACTTTTTCTTTTGCTTTCATATTTTTTCTTTAATTCTCTTCTATACGTTGTTTCATTATATACAACGTGTTGTACAATATGGCCATGTTGTACAACTCGTTGAATCGTTTTAGTCTGCATAAGGCTGATGTTACACGGTCAATGTTTTGCTGTCAATGTTTTCTGTTTTTACTCTCTCTTTATCGTTTTGTTTGATGCCCTGTTACACTATCAGTTTTTTGCTGAATGTTTTTTTTAAATACTTTTATCTGCAACTATGTTTTTCCAACTAAAAAGTATTTAATTGTAAATTGGACTGAATGAAAATTCAACAATTGGAATGGAATTGGATGGAAAACAATTATAATGACAATATGAGATAATATTGGTGGAAATAGCCACAAATTATACAAAAAATATTGCATTTATATATGAAAAACGCAGAAAAATAATCTTTGAAATTTGCGAACTACTAAAATAAGCTCCGCCACTTTGATACTTGGCCATTGAATTACCATGATTTTATAAAAATAATTAAGTAATTTTTTAAACAGCACTCATTTTTACAAACAAACAAAAGCCAAACAACGCAAAGGGTGGCAAAGAAAAAAATGTATTTATAAGTTAGTAAAAAGGCTAGTATTTTCAAAAAATATTAGTATTTTCCAATAAAATGCTACAGTGTAGCAACCCCATTTTATTTGAGTGATGCAGGTTTTTTTCGACAGTAAAAAAATTTGAAGTGAAATGTGTTCATCCTCTCTTTTTCTCAGTGTTCATTTTTCAAAGCAACAACTATTATATTGTTTGACAGCTAAACATTGATCGTGTAACATCGCCCTAAGGCTGTGTTATATGTACTGATACATACAACATAATTTTTGTGAGGCACATTTTGGTATGGAAAAGTACGTTTTGCCCCAAATTTTGGCCTTTTATAAATTTTTTAATCGCAACATTGGATATTTTCTTAAGTCGGCCGACCGGGTCGCATCGTTCATGGCCTTGTCGGCCGTCTTTGCATAGCTATTTGCATTTTAACATCGACGTGGTAACACTAGCTTTTGTATTTATTTTGTTTTTTTCTACTAATTACAAAAATGCAAGATAGCGAAAAATGGTGTGACTTCATCGAGGAGTATAGAAATATGCCTGAATTGTGTCTGAAATATGTCAGAAACAGTAACCGTGCATGTTTATCTTCCCCGCAAGCTTCTCACCCCCTCTCATCTATAAACTCGACATGAAAGAATCAAAATACTGCATGGCCACGTAGTGTGCAATAGGGGTCTTTGTTTATATTTTGCTTGTCTCACATGAATTTGCTTTTATTTTTTTGACATATCTGTATGTCATAGTTTACCATTAATTTGGTTACTTTTTAATTATTTGGTCACCTTTTTAGATTAATTTGATTACAATTTTTTTTAGGTTGTGGCAACTCTGCATATAATCGTCCTGAATAAAACAAAAACAAAAAGGGGAAACGTATAAAGGAGCCAAAACGCAGTAAAACGGACATACAGTAAAAAAGCAGTAGTAGAAAATTTTTCCACTTCAAAAAATTGAGGTTGGGATTTTAATAAATTTGAAGGAACGAAATTAAATTATTTTAAAGAGCTTTTTGTTTTTTTTTGCAAAAGCAAATTGAAAATTCGTGTAAAATAGAATAAAGTCTTGCTAAAATATGTCAGTAGATCAAGTGAGTAGAAAAAAAATTTATAGTGAATTTTCGATTTTCCAATTTCCACACACACACAACACAATGTTCATCCACCTTTTTGTGCTTTTTTTCATAAATGTTCGTATTCGCCGCCCGCTTGTATGCGCATCATAATTTTTAGAAACGCGCCTTCAACAAACTGAAGCATGACTTGGAGCCATGGAGAAATTTAATTGTGCATATGGATGCGGTGCTTACATGGGAGAAAAAATTCTATCCAGCTGTAATTTCTGTAGCTATTTCCATATTTTACCTGTTACTTTGGACGCTGGACATGTCGACGGTGACTATGTTGGCCCTTACAGGTCTCTTCGCGCTGGCTGTTGATTTTGTTTATCCATCGGTGTCGCGTTTTCTCTTCAGCCCGGATAATTGGAGCGGCGAGCAGGAAGAGCAATTTGAGCGTGTGTGCAATCAATTGTGTAGTTTGAAACTAGCCCTCTGCGGTTGGTATGAATATCTCTTCACCGCCAAGGAACGCAAATCCACTTTGGTGAGTAGAGAAACGGTGAAGGAAAGGAATTTGACTTAAATATTTCTTTTGCAGTTTGTCATCACCATGAGTATTTCACTATTGGGTTTGGCCTGGCTGGGTGCTATTATCAACAATTTCTTATTGATGTATGTGCTCACCATCACCTTGGCCATGTATCCAGGCATACAGGAGAAAAGTGTCTTTACTATGATTAAGAGCAATTTTGGATGCGCCGTTAATTCGAAAATTCAACAATTACGCGAGAAAGCAAAGAAGGCTGATTAAATTCAATGAGAGATTGCCAGATATTCGATTCTGCAACTGTTGCACCTTCATCAAACAATCAACGGATACACTTCAAAACAACAAATATCAACAAAAGCAAAAATCAACTCATTCGAAAAGATAAAAAAAAGATCCTCATATTTATATTTGAAATTAAAATAATATTTTAGTTTATTTTTAGGTTTATTTAACGATTTTGTAAATTGTGCCCACCCAATGTTTGTGGCGCATTCCCAAAATCAATTTTATTGCCAGTCAGTCAAATCATTCAGCCTACCTACATAGTCTGTACCAACACTAATCTTAATGAATTCTCGACCAAAGCATTTTTATAAAAATCAAGTCGTCATCGCACATGCACCACTTATAACATAAAAATATATACATGCCATAATAATAAACTTGAAAGAAAATATCATATAAACTTTGAAATATATCGTTCTATATTTGAATTTAGACGTTTTTGATGAATATTATTAATTCATACATGCATACATAATCTAAATGTCGTAATTAAATAAATTTAAATAATAAAAAAAAAAAAACAAAATGAAACCAAATCATCCTATTTTGAATAAAGTAACGCACCCACGTCATAATAGATCAGGCAATTCATTATTTTTAGGTTCGCTTAGCTAATAGGGAAAGGGAAAATAACAGCTCATTTCATTTCCATTAATTATTGTATTATCAATGTAATTGTGATTTATTCAAGAGAAAAGAATAGATATAAAAGTTTAAAGAATATCCCTTAAAGTTTAAGAATTTAATATAATATGATGAAAAAACAACAAATATTCAGTATTTATGAAGTAATTACCAAAAAAAATGTTCTTGAATAAGTAAAAGTCATCATAATAATAAAGATATAATCTAATTACAAACACACTCTGTCAAAACGTAAAGACAAAATTAATTTACCATTCCAGAATCCACCGTAACAGTTGGAAATTCCTAGATACATTTAAAAATTCGCAAAATCATATACTGGAACTGAAAGCAGCTAATCACGAAAGAACCATTTATTTTCAATGAGTCATTTGGATTTGAAAATCTAGCTATGACGAACTTCGTAACTGCCACGATGGACTTCGAAAAAGTGCAATAATAGTTTAATTTTTCCTTATAGTTTATTTTAGTTTAAGCCGAAATACTTTTTCATAATTGTTGCAGTAAAACAAATAAGGTCACAGCCTGAAATACAATAGGTTTATTTCTGTGGAATACGGACTGCCTTTTTGTCGACTACTTTTGAGACTTCATGGGACCAAAATGGTCGTTCATCATATCCCATTATTTTCTTCCCCTCGAACGCGATCGTGTCCTTGAACGTGGTTTTTTACTTTTCTTTGTTTTCTTTTTATGGTTTTTATGTCGTTTATGCTCATCTTCACTGGAGGAAGAGGAGGTGGTGGATGTTAAAGATGCTGACGAACTATGTCGTTTGGATTTGTGCCGTTTTGTTTTCTTGGATTTAGATTTCTTCTTTGATTTGGATTTATTGCTAGACTTTTTATGTTTTTTACGCTCGTATGCTGAATCTGAATCACTATCGCTTTCGGAGGATTCACTTGTATCATCAGTAGATTGTGATCGGGCTGGTCTACGACTACTGCTTGTTTGTGGTTTGCTGTTTTCCCTACGTTCATGTGAACGTGATCTACGTTTTTCTTTTAAATGTTCCATAAATTTGCATTTAGATCCACTGTGCTGTTGGTGGTCGTTATTGGTGTTGTAACGACTTGAATGTGCTGCCGAATTACGATGGTATTCATCTTCGTAATGTCGCATTGGTTTATTTCGTTCGCCCTCATATTTTTTACTGTATTTTTCCATTTTCAGTTCGCCTTCTACTTTTCTCTTACGATCGTAATATTGAACTTCGGGAGGATTTTCTCCACGAATCGAATCTAAACGTTTATTCTCTTTAACTTTGTATTCTTGTTCAACTTTGACCTTGCGCTCGTATTCTTTTTCTTCTTTGGCTTTATATTCCTTGCTTTCGTATTCTTTTTCATACTCTCTTTTCAAGTGCGGTTTTTCTTCTTTTACTTCTTTCTTGATTATAATCTGTCCATGCTCGTTTTCCAACTTCTTATACTCCTCGTATTTTGCGGTGTCTGCAATTTTGTACGATATATCAATTAATTTTATTAGCAAATCTAATTGTTTTACTTACTTATACACTTTCCATATTGCGCATATTCTTTCCTTGACACAGGTTGGCATAAAAATTCATTGAATGCCTCCTTCGCACCCCCAATAGCCAACCTAACAATGACTCTGCCTGCGTGATCATCGAAACCTTCGATTTGCCCATACAGATCTTTGTGTTTCCCACCTAAAATTCGTACATAAGCTTGCTTTTTGATTTCTAACACTTCATTTGCTTCTGGCTGCACAAGTAGTGGTTTCGCCTTTAGCGCTTTGTCGGCACCCAAGCCCATGCCTTTAGGTCGCACAAAAGGTGAATCATCTATAGGTGAACCTCTGGAAGTTTTTGTTTTTGCTGGTTCAACGAAGCCCATGCCACGCAACATTGCCATGCCAAAATTTTGTACTGGAATTGAATCGTAATCATCGATTGTCGGCTCTTTTGCACCATCTAATGGTAATTCATCGGGTTTAACCACTGGCAAAACAAGTGTAGAGTTCTCCTCAGTTTCACCATTTGGTTGCAATTCAGCAAGTAATTCGCGTGCAGCGCGTTCTTCCAAATTTTCAGCATTACCATTTTGTACGGCTGCTGTTGTTGCTGCAGTGGAAACACATGTTTCTTCGGTTTTCGCTGTAGGTGATGGCACATCCTCACCCAGCAGTACAGCGCGCCGCTTTATCAAGCTCGCCAATGCCGTTGAGGTCTTTTGATTTTCGATCATTGGTATGACCAGCGGTGCCTCCTCCTGTTTTTCTCTGTTAGTAAAATACAAACTTATTAGTATTTATTAAATTGATTGCTAATAGATAAAAAAAATACTTACACCACCAATTTGATTTCTTGTCCTTCGAAACATTTTATCAATTCTAATTTGCTTTCCTCTTTTTTGTTCAGAAGCAAATTCGGCTTCTTTGTTATTTTACTAAAACTAAAGGATATTTTCTTTAAACTCATTTTTAATAACAATTTAAACAAAATGGAAATAAATATTATCTGCCAAGAAACAAACGTTTGCAAATGTTACGCATTTCAATACAATCAGCTGATTTTGTTTCGAAGCAGAGGAAGCAATTCAACAGTGTTGTTAAAACTTGATGTTTTCTTAATTAGTAATAGTGATCGGTATTTTGATGTATTGAACAATGAACTCAACTTTGAATTTTATAATTCGGAAAAATTGAATTTATTTCTAAATTTTCTGGGAATTTTAAGTATTCTACGAAGAAGGATAGAAGTAATTTCCTCACGGCTCCAAAATTTTACTCTGTGCAATTTTAAACTATGAAATACAGTAGAATCGTACCCCGTTAATTCGAAAATCTCAATAACTCGTAAAAAACTGTTGGTCCCTTGTTTAACCTCTTATAAATTGAAATTGGTTGTTGACAACCTCTTATAATTCGTAATACAAAGCAAAATTACTATGTATGGCATTATGATTCGAAAAAAATCAATCATAGTAGATAGCTACGTCCACTTTTTTCGATGGAATTTTTTGTGTTTCTCGTGGGTGACAAGATACTCGAGTAGAGCTTTGAACAATTTAAAATTACAGGCTTTTTAGAACATAGTTTATAATGGGGTCCAATATGTGTTCATACGTGCATACATAGTTCAGTTAAATGAATAATTGTTTTTGCTTTTTTTTATTTAAGAAATTAGTATTTTTCTTATTTTAACTTCGTTAACGCTGGGATTGTATGTCCAAATAATATTCGAAAACTGAAATAAAATGGAAGATATGGTTTCCATTTTATTTGAGTGTTCTTCAAAATATTGATGGTGGCTGACAATGAGTGGATTGTTAGAAAGGTAAACTTAAGGATGATTGTAAGGATTAAGAGTCCTGGACATATTTTTTTTTTAATTTATTTTAATATTTGCATAAAATATTGAAGAAATTCAACCAGATTTTGACTCCGAGATGAATGGGTTAAATTAAAAATTGCTGGTCCCTTGCGATTACGAATTATCAGGACTCTACTGTAGCATGATTTATGTGGATACCCGTAGTACCGTGCTGTTATAAAAAATGTGTCGCTGTATAGTCTTTGTTTCAAAATTTACGCTTATCTTGATATTTTCAGCGTGCATCTCTGATGTTAACAATATACTTAGTTTTTTTCGTTAACACATAAAGGTTAATACTGCTCACCTTTTTTTTTGGAGTGATGCATACCCCGAAACTTCTCGAATGTATTATCAAACACTGCTCAATGGGACATACCTATATTTTTTCGTTTACACTTGCTTTTTTCTTACCAAGTAAACATAAAATTTGTCAGAGTCCATTTCATTTGCTCTCTTTCACATATTTAACTTTTGTTATTGTTCAGTGGAATGCTAGCATAACCTCATAAACTCACATCATTTTGAAGTCTTTTTTTTCCATTACTAGCAGTTGTACGGAGAAGAACGTAAAGCACGAGTTAGCCATAATTTTAACATAAAAGTTTTATAAAAATCTTTAGAAAATGTTTGGTGGACAACAACCTATACTTGTTTTGAGTAAATTAAAAAATTTGTAGAAAATCAAGTGTGAATCTACTGAATTTATTACTTTCAGGTCAAAACACAAAAAGGGAATCTGGGCGAAAAGTGCAGTTGGAAAACATCAATGCCGGAAAGGTGAGTTTGTAGTGTGTGAATGAGTGTGGGAAAAATAATTAGTCATGACCATCTGCTTTTCATTCGATTAAATTTAAAAAATTCACAACTAATTAAATGGTGTTTTTTTGTAATAAGGCTATTGCCGATGTTATTCGCACCTGCCTGGGCCCACAGGCTATGTTGAAAATGTTGATGGATCCCATGGGTGGCATTGTTATGACCAACGATGGTAACGCTATACTGCGTGAGATCACTGTGCAGCATCCAGCTGCAAAGAGTATGATTGAAATTGCTCGGACGCAAGACGAAGAGGTGGGCGATGGTACCACTTCAGTTATTGTGCTGGCCGGTGAAATGTTGGCCTCTGCCGAACCATTCCTTCAACAACAGATTCATCCAACTGTCATAATTCGTGCTTACCGCGAAGCTCTTGAAGATATCATCAAGCACTTGCAATCTGATTTGAGTGTTCCACTTGACGTGAACAATAAGGAAAAGATGGCTGAGGTGGTGAAGGCTTGCGTGGGCACTAAATTCATTGGCAAGTGGTCAGATTTGGCTGTAAAGATTGCGTTGGACGCTGTGGAAACAGTGACGCTGAATGAAAACGGGCGCTTGGAAATTGATATTAAACGGTTAGTGCTTCAGTTTGTTTTAATTGTTAAAATTCTTAAGTTTTTATTTTGTATAGCTATGCCAAAGTAGAAAAGATTCCCGGTGGCACTATTGAGGAGTCATGCGTTCTCAAAGGCGTTATGATCAATAAGGATGTCACACATCCCAAGATGCGTCGTTACATTGAGAATCCACGTATCGTGCTGCTCGATTGTTCTCTGGAGTACAAAAAGGGTGAGAGCCAAACCAATGTAGAGATTATTGGAGAGCAAGATTTCACTCGTATGCTGCAAATCGAGGAAGAGTTCGTTCAACGAATTTGCGCTGACATTATTGCTGTCAAGCCCGATATTGTGTTCACTGAAAAGGGGGTGTCCGATCTGGCACAGCACTATCTGCTTAAGGCAGGTATTACTGCTATACGTCGTTTACGCAAGACAGACAATTTGCGTGTTGCACGTGCCTGCGGTGCAACTATTGTGAACCGTACTGAAGAGTTGAGCGAAAAGGATGTTGGCACTGGAGCCGGTCTATTCGAAATCAAGAAAATTGGTGATGAATACTTCACTTTCGTGACACAATGCAAAGACCCAAAAGCATGCACGATTCTTTTACGTGGTGCCTCCAAAGATATTCTTAATGAAACGGAACGCAATCTCCAGGATGCTCTACATGTCGCTAGGAATTTGGTTATTGAGCCACGATTAGTGGCCGGAGGTGGTGCCATTGAAATGGCTGTTTCGCAGTTGCTCTCACGGAAACAATTGAAAGGTCCGTACACTGCGGTTGCACAGGCTTTGGAAATTATTCCACGTACTTTGGCGCAAAATTGCGGTGCCAACACCATACGCACATTGACGGCGCTACGTGCCAAACATGCATCGCATTCAGGTAAGCTCTCAAAAACAAACGCCAACAAAAATTAATTAACTAAATCTGTAATTTTATGCACACTACGTTACAGGTGACGGAGTCTGCGCTTGGGGTATCGATGGTGAATCTGGTGAAATTGTGGACATGAATGTGAAGGGAATTTGGGAGCCGCTGGCTGTTAAAATGCAAACCTACAAAACAGCTGTTGAGACTGCCATTCTCTTGCTGCGCATCGATGACATTGTCTCCGGCTCAAAGAAACGTGGAGGTAACGAGCCCACAAATCCTGCTGCCGCTGCAATGGGACAAGAATAAAAAAATCGTCTTAATTAGATACTATCAATACACACTACTATTCATTTTTTCTGTCTTCATTTATATTAAAAACACTTCTAGTTTGTGTACTAACTCAATTTGGGCTTCGTTTTTATTGATATTCTATAATGAACGCGTTTGTACAACATTTTCTCACTAACCATTTGTATTAAAAAAAGAAGCTTAAGAAAACTAAAATAATTTGGTTTTATTATAAATTATTATCTCTTATTGTAAAGTCGTGTATCCATGAGTTTTAACACTTCCAAGCCTACAGCAGTGAATTGCGGCTGTAAGTATCTTGCAAATATTTCCAAACACTTGGGATTTTTGTTGAGAAATTCACCTAGCCATGGCAGCAGTGGCGGCTTATGTGAGTGCACAATACTTGGCACACTTAATATCATTTCGATTTCTTGAATTTGTGCTGCGAATTCCGGTGAACTTTCATGATGACACGCAATGTACAACATTTCAAAAGGTTGTTTATTATGCCCGGTAACATCATTCAGAGTTCCGATTAGATTACCAGCTTTATTAACTTTAAACCATCTGAGCGTATGCAACAAACGCAAGTTCCACTCAGGTAAAAACTCATTAATCAAAGTCTGTTGGTGTTGTTGCGAGTTTGTACACCAAATAGCCACCAATGTATGCGAGTGCGCCAGCTCGGCTATGGGCATTTTCTGTAATTGCTGATTGCCCAACATTTGATATGCCAGCTCTATACGGGCACGTTTTAAGCGTCGTATGTACTTGTTGCACCACGGTGGATCTATCACTATCAAGTCAAAGAGCGTGCCACTAAACTGTGGCAACAATTGTGGTAGTTGTACGATGTCATAGTTGAAGAAGCGGCAATTGGGTGGTATTATATATTGCTGATTGTTAAAATCAAAATATTGGAACGCATCTGTGTTGTTGGCTCCATTGAATCGCGGAAAGTTATCGCTTGTGGTTTGCTCCCAATAGCGTGGAATGTCGGCAGACAAAGTTTGCTGGGGGAATTCTCCATCTGCCTGCAATTGTTGTAGAATTTTTGCGACCAACTCCCGTAGTTCGATTGATTGTTTACCAATCTCTTTTAGTTCAGTAGTTGCTTTTCGTTTTCCAACAGTTTTTACTTTGTAACTTGCAACTTCCTTTTCTTTTGTTCTCTCTCGAAAATAAAAAAGTTCTTCTTTTAACCTGTATGATAATTTATTCCCATCATTATACAATTCATTTATTAATTTACGATGATCTAGAAAAATTGCAACTTTATTTTCAGTTCTTAGCCTTTTCATAGCTTTCAATATATTTTTATTTATTTTCATCCGCGTTATTACAACAAAATTGTCGTGGTAATTCACTGAAACAATCAAATATTGAACATTTAAAATAATGATATCGCAACTCTGCTTTTATACACACCAATTTTTAGCCGATTTTTCTACATTCTCTTCTGTTGTTGCATCGTCGATAGCTTTTACACATAACGATTTCAACAAGCCGATTTTGTATTTCTATTGCTTCTTTAGCTCAGTTCCCGTACTACAACGCGGGTGAACGCGTTCGCCCAAAACAGCCCAGAAAGCGTTCCCGTACTCAAAAAACTTGCAAATGAGAGCAGAGATGAGAGAGTAATTGTCTTCTTCTTTTTGCACGAAATAGCCCGCACTTTTTCTTCGGGTAAAAATGTTAAAAGTCTCAAACAATCAGCTGTTTTGTATTTATCAGCTGTTTTGCTTTTGTGAAAATATATTGAAAATTTAAAATTAATAAATAAATAAAGAATTTTTAGAAAAATAAGTGATATTTAAAATGGAAAATGTTTAAAAGACATTTGAAAATGAATTAATAGTATATTAGTTAATTTTTAACTACATTCTCCACAAGCTAATGACGCAATTGTCTGTTCAACTTCTGACGCTGTAGAAGCTTCTGCCATTTCTGAATAATACAAATTGTGACTGTGAACCCGAAGATTCTACAAAAGTAGACAGGCGAATAATTTATGTTTAATTTTTTCATTATTTATTTATTTTCTTGTAAGATCCAACAATTTTTATTTTATTAAATATCACAGAAACTTTGTTTTTTGAATTTAACTGTCGTTAAAATTTGACGTTTTGTTTTGTGCGTTCCCGTACTTTTGTGCATTTTTGTGTATCAGAGAGAGCATTTTTCGTTTACTCTCAGTTTACCAGACTTTACCCAAAAAGTACGGGAACGAACCTTTTGTTATACGTTCAATACGTTTTACAGGAGAAGAACAGAGATGCAAAACTTGTAATTGGGGGTTCTCATGGGCCGCAAGCATGAACGTCTGTCTGAAAGAGAGAGGTAGGAAAAATAGGTAGTTAGAAAAAGACAGGCGAGTTTCAATCTTTTTCTTACCACCTATTTTTTCAACCTCTCTTTTTCAGGCAGGCGTTCATGCATGCACCCGTGTGACCGGCCACTTTAAAACAAACGTCAAAAACCGTTGTAAAATCGTTGGTAAAGGCAATTGCAACTCGTTCATTTTCATCTCGCCTCCCTCGCCCACAAACATAAAATCGGTGAGAAAAATCGGACAAAAATCTGTGTGTGTAAAAGCAGATCAATCAAAAGGTATTTTAAACATAGATGAAATTATCCAACTAACTCTAAATGCCTGGTTATATTGGTGCTCGGTCAAAATATACTCGTTTGTCAAAATATACTCGTTTGTTTAGTACTATTTTGTATGTAATGATACTGTTTTGTAAAATAACTCATTGTCACCCTAAATACTCGGCGTGCTCAGTGTACAATGCACCAACTTTTGTTTTTCAAATACCAAATACATTTAAACTTTTTCACTAATACAGGCACACATCTGATACTTCTATTTTTCGAAGATATTTTGAATTAAAAAACGCGCTAAGCGCTAAATCACTTTTTCCGCGTTTTAATTTTCAAAAAGCACTAAAATCAATGGGAAAAGCGCTGAGTTAGCCACACTGCAATGCACCGAGCACGGTTGCCACTTACTTATTTTATTTTGTACCAATATTTTCAAAAAAATGTACCAAATAGGAAAAAAATGTACCAATTTCTTCATATGGAATAAATAACTTTATTGCAAACTTTTTATCAGTTTATTATACAAAATACTATTCATTCATTTAAAGAAAATAGGAAGAAGAAAACATAAACAAAACAATGAATAATAACACTTTAAGGCAGTCGGCTGGGGAACTGATGGAACCAAGTTTTTCTGAAAGTTTGGGTCGTATACAGAAATGTAATTTCTCAGTTTTCCCAGGTTGGCGATTTTAAGCGGTTTTTTTCATTTTGAAGTTATCGTAAGCGCGTAAGCGTAACGAAATTAAAAAAAAAACCTTTTTCAAATAAAAATTTTGAAAATATGTTTGCAATTCTTAATTAATATAAAAGCTAACCTTGCCCACAGAAAGTACCAAATTTTGAAAACATGTACCAATGTACCAAGCGCAGACAAATGTAAAAAAATTTACCAATTTTGGTAGAATTGTACCAAAGTGGCAATCGTGGTACCGAGCATTTCGGGTGTGAGAGTGAGCAAATTCTCTTTCTTTGTGCTCGGTGCAACAACAATTTCATGGTGTTCGCCGAGCATACTCCCAATATAACCACAGCCTAACAATTTTTATTTTTCGTGGAATTTCAAGTTGCTACGCGTAGTTCAACAAGAAAAATAAGTAATCGATTGTAAGTTCATCGTAATAAAATAAAATATAAAACTCGGCCTACCTGCAAATTTAAAAATAAAATACTCAATAAAAAAGAAGAAAAAACCAAATGCCTAAAAGGAAAAAACAGACGATGTTTCTGGAACAGCGACAACAACTGCTGCGTCATTGTTCTCAAAATGACTGAGTTTTTGAAAATTTTCATCGTGATGCCGTGGGAATATCTGCTCTGATTGTTGAGTCATCAAGATATACACACTATGCGAAACGACGATTGGAGCAAACAGAAGTTTATCGACTATTTCTATGATCCTCTGGAGGGCAGTCTTCCACTGTACGATAAATTATTTCGTTCAAATTTATTTGTCTCTGCCGCCGAACAATATAAAATTATATTTTTTATATTATATCTGGATGAATGAATATTGAAGGGTAAGAGCTTTCTTTAAGCGTACTGCATGCAAAGAAACAACATCACCTGCTGACATATACGAAACATTCGATTTTCTCTTCAACAAACCATCAAAGTTGATACCCGCCGAGAAGTTATTGAATTTATTGTGTCAGCATCAAGTCTTCGAAATACTGGATCGAATATTAGTTATCATTATTTGGTTTCCAGTCAATAAATTCATTGAATCTACGCTAAAACTCGAAACTGGTAACTTAGAAATTGGATACAATCGCTAATTGTAAGTTAACAATCATCAGACATGGACGTTTTCCACTAAAATTTACCTACTACTATCATTATAGTGGCAGGTGGAACTTTTTCCACTATCACTAAATATACACAGTGGTAGCTGAAACTTTTTCAGCTATCATTAAAATTTATTTGGTGTTACTGGAACTTCCTAACTACCACTTAATAACTGAATACTACTAACAAGTATCTATAGACTTTGAAGCAATTGAAAAATTGCTAGGATAATTACAGAATAACGAACCGATGTTTACGCTCAAATATTTCTTGTTTTGCTGCTGTTTCAGAAATATTTTCATGGGCTTTATTTAGGAGATGCGGATACATCTTTTTGTGTTTTCAACGGTATCCAACTGTGAAATTTATTTTTTAAATGCCATTTGCGGCATGGCTAATTCTTCTCGGAGAAGGAATCTCACTAATGACAACTTGGAAAGACGTGCTGATGAGTGCACAAGCTGGATATTTTAAAACTAACAACGAACTAATTTGTGTTTTTCACTGCCACTTAACTGACTTTGTAAGTTTTGAGATACAGCTTGTAGTTTTACTTTAATAATTTTATGCTAAACAAAAGAAAAATTGCAGTCGATACTATGAAATTCACTTTGCGGCTTAATTGTCGCGGTGCGCCCTCTCGTGTAACTTTTCAGAGCGCGCTCTCCGAAGTGTTGATAAATTGATTATACTCTATTATTTTGTTTGATATTCGAAATGTTTGATAGCAGTTTAGTTAGTGATAGTGAATGTGGTTGGTCAGTGCACTATGCTTTCACTACCACAAAAAAAAAATTTAGTGATAGTGAAAAAACATCACCAACCACTGAAAAATATTTATTGGTAGTGGAAACGACCATTATATGATAACTTTGCTGGAGAGTATTTCACTATCACTAATCATAGTGGTTGCTTTAAATATTGTCCACTATTAAATTGCTCATGTCTGACAATTAATATCTTTACTTTATGGCGTTTTCAGCCTATCTCTCTGTTTACTGCTTTTACTCTGATCCCGTTTTTTGAAGACTATGACTGATTTAGCCCCATTTCCGTCGCTTACGAATTGTGATTTCGTACTCTCCGCTCTGTATCAGTGGTGATAATGGATAATGCTGCCAAGAGATTTGACAAGCTAGTAATGGCATTACAAAACTGCTGGAACTCATTTGAATTGATATTTCTAATTGTTTGCAGGGGTAAAAGAAATCTATTCGATTTTACACCTCTTGAAAGTTGATCGCCAGATTTCTGACTAAATCAATGCCGATGAATGAGCTCTAAACAATAAAGCTCAATGTAAAGGGCTCTCTGAGGGAGTAATGACTAGGGCTTTCTTTTAAATAAGTAAAATATATACTTTTGTATTGAATTGAAAATGCTTGTTTGTATTTATACACCTACATAATTTTTAACATAATTAGCTGTATATACATGTAGGTATATACAATGTATATTTGTGCAAAGTGATTTTTTTCGCTTAAAATTCTCTATAGTAAAAATACAACAAATTTACTTAAAATATATGTAAGGCTTTAGTTTACCATTATTCACAAATGTATGGTATGTTTCTAGTTATGTTTATAAAAAATTAGTTTTGAAAAATCTGAGATTTTACGTACTTTTTCTTACACTTTAAGCGATGTAAAATCGCATAACAACAATAACAGATAAATTAATAATTTTCTGCTGGAAAAATATTTAAATAAAGAAAAATAAGATAGAAAATCAACAATTTATATCTAGCTAAAAAATCTGTTTTTTAATTTAAGCTTAACTAAAATTACCATTTTATCTGCCTGAGTTTATCATAAATGCTGAAATATAACGCTGTTGTAAGACTGGATTTGAGTAGTGTTGGTGCCACGCCCTTGTATAGGCCGCGAACACCCTCCTGTTTGATGGTTTCGCGCAAGCAACTGTAAACGCCAGTACAATGAATATTCTGCCCGAAAGTTTGACGATTCGATTCGAAACCCTGAATTTGTAAACGCTTTTTAATTAAATCGAATGGGTAAACAATAGTCTTAGAAAGCATGCCCGAGGATGCGCCCATTACAAGCAATGTCCAGGTAGGTAGTTTACTGTGCGCAAAAAGAAAATTGTATAAAAAATGTTTTTTGTTTTGGAAACAGCTAGAAAAAACTCACCTGCGATCCTCAACTTCAAAGAACTTTATTGCCGACTGGCTCAAAAGACGGTAGAACATAAAATTTGTACCCATTAACGGTGTAATTTGCAGCAAAGCAGACGATAACCCACGATACATGCCGCGTGGGCCTTCACTGCGTATTATAGCTGTCACAGCACGCGTAGCATTCTTGTAACCTTTGCTAGAATCTTGCGCAATCAGACGTGTGCGTATCACGTCCAACGGAGTGGAGAGGCAAACAGCAGCGCCCCCGGCAATGGCGCCACAAATGAAATTCGAGAAATTCGGATGATCCTTGAGGTATGCAGTCTGTTTGGCGGCCAAACTCAATTGCTCATAAGTCCAGAATTGAGAAATGCCATACATAATGCTCAGCACTTGGGCGGGATTATGACCCTTCCAGAAAGCGAACAAACCTTCTTCGCGAAAGATTGTGCGAACTGCCTGAGAGACTGATGTGTATTTCGATTGTTTGCTGGCCTTGGTGCCTAACGGCTCCACCTGCAGTTGAAAACGTATCTTAAGTACATCAAGTGGTTGACAAGTAGAACGTGTAATTGCCGCTGAAAGACCACCTGAGAATATTTGCTGTAATTGCTCCCTCGTACTGTGGGTGCGTCGTTTTATCGGAGCTTGGATTTTGGGCGGTTGCTCAATTGTGGTGTTGGTTGCGGCAGTGCTGACTGTGACTGTTGTCGCTGCCGCAGTAGCTACATTGGTATTTGTTGCTGCACCGCCACTTGTGGCGATTTGTGGGGTCATATTGAATTGACGCTATTGCTGTTGTTGCCGTCGTTGTGCGCTACTGCTTCTGTGTGTGTGCTCACGGTTTGAGTTGTTTTTTGTAACTGATTTTGTGGTTTTCACTTTTATTTATTTGTTTTAAATGGAATTTCTGTAAGAAAATAAAAGTGAGTGTGTATATAGAGGTTTCATATATTTCTTCTTCTGTGCATTGTTAACACACATGCAAAGTTAAGTTGTACATACAAATAAACAAAACAAGCGAAAAAAATGAAAACATTAAAGCAAACAAATAAAAGATTCAAATTCCGCGTTTTAGTAGCTTAAATATACCGTGATATTTTATTGTGTTCGTTGTTGTTGCGGCTTGTATGCTATGTACGCATACATGTTCATACATTTGCTGCGGCTCACTTCCCTGGCAGCCCAAACATTAATGCTTTTGAAAAGCGAGTTGCTGTTACTCTTTGTATTTCGCACCTTCAAAGTGGTGTCGAGTTCAGCTGAACAATTTGGAAGTGCTGCACAGTGTGGCACTTCATATGAATTCTTTTGTTTTATGACTAAATTACATTTAACTGACATAAAACGATTCATAACACGTTAGTGGTGATCGTTGGTTTCCACGTTGGCGCACCTAGTAACTTTTTAGTTTGTGGGCTTACACTCTTTTTGATAGGTACGTAAATAGGGAAAAGTATTTGGTGAATTAAAATTGTTTAAACACTGACTAAGTCGACTTAATTTATATAAAAGTATCCCTTATCAAACAGATCAACCAGTTTGAGGAATAATATCGCGTTTAATTTCCAATTGCATAGAACACGGTTTAATCACTGATTGATTGCAAAACATTCCACTGTGCAAGATAACAGTTTTTTAAACATTTTAAATTAACAATTTCAAGTGTGCGTATATGCAACGAAGCGATAGAAATATTTGGCAAAGTTTAAGTGTTAAAATTGCAATTAAGGCGCAACCTTTTGGATATACAATTATTATTTTTTTTTTTAAAAAGAAAAAAAAAAAAGAAACTCACTTGTTGTCAGGAAACAAAAAATGAAAGTGGTAACTATAATTTAAACTGCCAACAATTCGACGATCGACGATAATAGCGATGGCTTTTATACGTTGACAATGAACGCATAAATATGTGAAATAAAAAATGCGTTTAATTACAAATTCATTATTTGCAGTAATTACATTACGAAATAGTTGTTAAACTATTGAAAATTGCAGTTGTTATGTTCACAAAGCATAAAACTCTCTTATGAATTTAAATTTAGTTCACATATTTTTTCATAATTTTGAAACATTATCATTCTTACAACGCAATTGTATTGAATAAATCCAGGCTTTACTTCTTAGTCTTGTAGTCAAATAGTAGCCCTAATAACTATCGTAAAAGTGAAAAGATGCGCTATAAGATTTTTTATATCGAAGGTATGGTATCAGTTAAATGCAATTAAAATAACACAAGGTGTAACTATACATATCTTTCTTTGTCTTACTCTTACCCAATTTTGGTCGCAGCCGAATGCATTTAAGAAACTACTTCGATTAAAATTATTTTCATTTTAGTTTTACTTCAAAAGTCCAGTTTATTTCGGTGAAACTTTCTTTTTTCATCATCACTTAGCAAATACCGACGAATCACTGCGTATACTTGACAACGAATTACTCAATCCACACCAATTGCCTGCCACTCATGGCTGTTGCTTGTTGTTGAATGTTTTTGTTTGCTTTTGCTTCTTGTTGATTTTCTTTAGGTTTGTGTACATGTAACTGGTTAATCTTTATGCTTTGCAGTTTTTTATGAAATTTCTATGCTATATTTTGTATTGAATTTGTATATCAATGAAAAATCAAAACAAGTTACGTGTTTTCATTTCACTTTACGTTCGCACACTTGTTTGTGTGCAGCCGGGACCAGCTGTTTAGTTTGACATTAAATTTTGAGTGCTCGTGTTTGTTTATTTATTCTGCATGTGAGCGTTACCAGACTGTCTATTATAATTTGATTGAATGTTGTCTGTGTTCATTCAAACTTAGGTGAAAAACTGGGTATTTCGAAAACTAAATCAATAAACAAAATTTTAAGCGTGATTTTATTGCTACATTTCGAGTATAAAAGTGAAAATTGTAAAAATATTTTGAGAATACAGTTGGTATTCTATATATTATGTAAATATTATACACATTATTTAGATACGTTTATAGATTTATTTCCAACCAAATCCAGACGTATTGGAGCCACCTGCTGGTGGAGCTGATGGGCTTGGCTCATAATCGGGTGGGATGCTAAAGCCGAGTACTTCAATGTTGCCAGTTCCTTGTGCTGCCGGCCTGACATTACCAGTAGCTCGTTGCTGATTAGCAGGAGGAGCGGTAGGGCGAACTGGCGATGGTACTGGTGAAGGAATTGGCGCTGTTTTTGGTGGAGAAGATGGTATCCCGACTGGCAATGGATTTGGGCTGGTTGAATGTGGTGGTGGATATACATGGATAGGTGTTGTAGGATATATATTGGTAGGTGCTGCTGGAATGTTATTACTTTTTATAGTACCCGTTTTGCTTGATAAGTTCGCATCACTTAGAAATACTGGATAGCGTGGCTTAAATGTGTTACTCTCAAATTGTTCACTACGAACATCTTCTTCAAACGTAGGTGGAGCTAAATATATAAAAGGAAATATAATTTTTAATAAATGCATATTTTTAAATTTATTGGTTTTCCACTTACACAACGGTTTATAAGTAGGACCAATACCTGGTTGCGAAGTAATAGCTACTTGATCATTAGCGCTAGCGTACAATGGTACCGTACCAATAGCCATTGGGAATTCAATTACCAAATCTCCATATAAACGTGATACTTTTGCTATGAATCTCAAAGTGTAGCTAACTTTGATAATACTGCAGCTTTCCAGCGAAGTAGGTGTGGTCGATGGAATTTGTAGGAATTCATTAAATTCGGCTTTATTTAGCTTAACCACTTCACCACAATGATTGTCGGCAACTTTAACTTCTGTCACTTGAGTTTTTGTATCGGGTGAACGACTTGTAAATACAACTTTCTTCATAAGACGCACTTTAACATCGGAGCAATGGACATCGGATTGATTGTCAAGCACAACATTAAAACGAATTTTCTGACCAGGGGCATATGCGGAGAAAGGAACTTTCACGTGCATGACCATGGGGCCTTTGTTGCCGCAACATAAACTCCAGCAGAAGGTTTTTTCCTCAATTTTATGTAATGGTTTCTAGAATGAATGAAAGAAAGGAAATTAAAGATTGGTTATTTTGTTAAGTAACAATTTTAAATGAGCATTTCTACTAAACCGCATGGTCTGGATTTAAATTCAAGTCATATGGTGATACCACTGTATATGCCTGTTTAAATGCATTGTCATAACGCATTACTCTATCGATTACAAGCGATACTTCATGTCGTATTTGTCCCCATGATCCATTGAACGACGTTGGCGCATTCGGTGGTATAGTAGCTTGAAAAGGAAATGCGTACTTTCCCGCAGGCAACTCCAATTGTGATCCACCACTTTGACCGTACACAAACTTCTCGGAGCTGTAATATAGTTCTGAACCAGAATATGTTTCTATTGCCTTTTGTGGTTTGCCTTGAGTGTCTTGCTTCGTGATATTCTCCGTCCAGCGTGTTTCAGCAAAGCCACTTACACTAATGTATATAGCTGAAAAATAGAACAAAAATATTTAAATATATGTAATTTTGTTCATACCTACATTAATTGAATTTATATGAGCACAATTGTGATATCTAAAGCTAATTCAATTAACTTGGTGATCTTCTTTTTTTTTATAAACTTGTTAACTGATAAATTGATAGTTTTCAATTAGTGCATAGCAGATATTAGTTGACCTCATAATGGGCGAAACAAATTATTTCGTTTCCGTACTAATTATTTAATTCAATTTGCTATTGTGTCATTTATCATTCGTGATGGGAAATAGTTTATTGGGTCGAGGGTCGGCTTTTATCAGCCGAAAAAAGTTTGCCGGTAAATTTAAAACGCTCATATTTATTTATAGATCGAATGGTTATAAATATAATTCTTAGTGTAGAATTTCTTCTTTTTTGGTACACCATTTATGTTGTGTGAGTTATAAGGAATGAAAAGGACCTTCAGTTTTACGCCAAATATAGACGAAGTGAAAAGCTTTTCTTATGCAATTTTAATTATTGGAGGTTTGCTATTACCAGCCATTTTCTGTTTTCATATTTTCTATTTTTCAAAGTGCAGAGTATCGAATCCGTGCAAGACAAGGACACTAAACACTACGCCACGGCGAACAAAACTAGAACTTAGCTAGTTTAAATACCGAGGCATAAGCAAAGTGATATCTACTTGTTAATCAATAGTCATATATGCAAATAGTTATAAAACTTTTCTGTGTAATTATTATTGTTGTATGTTATTTGAAGCAATAATAATTATAAAGTGAATCAAGCCTAGCGTAGAGTGGCTCACACTCTACGCTTCGCCTGATTTATATATTTATTTATTTAAGCCGGTATTGTTATTCTATTCTATAGAATATTTTTTTTGATTACCACTGATATTTGTACCTATATGTTTATGTGTGTGTTCATCTAGTTTGTATGTATCAAATAGTCGCCTGAATATATCCGGTGACGTAATCATAAGCGCTGAATTTGTATTTGAACTTTATAGGAGATTCGAAGAATTTGCTTATGAATAGAAGAACATGTAAATATGTATGTAATAAAAATTGTAGAAAATGTTTATCATTTTCATTATATGTACCAGCATGGTATATTATGTATTATTAAGTATTTCATATGCATTTTTGATACACTCAGTATAAAGATCTGTAATGAAATTGTTGCATTTACTTAATGAAACAATGTAATAGAATATATGGAGTGGATTTCGAGAGGGCGTTAATGGCAATTTTTAACGGAGGAATACATACAAAAGGAGGGTTAGTGGGTTAGGTTTCCAAACGTTTTTAAATCCAAAAGATATTACAAACAAATTGTTTAAGAATGTTAAAAATCATTAAGATTAGTTAATTTTTACTATTATGTTACATATTTATTTCGTTTTTTCAACTAAATCTACTTAGCAGATTTCGCAGTAGATTATAATTAAATATTAAATTTATATTGCAAAAACTGCCTAATAATAATTTATAATCGACAATAATTTTTTTCAGTGCATTACATTAATATACGCATTCTGATAAAATTAAATTAAATTCAATTATACGCACATCTTATGGTTTTTGGCCTTGTAGTGATGAGCTCAGCTGTTCCGGATACCACTTGCCCAGCATAGTAAACTGCAAATGGATTGTTGTCAAACGTAATGGTACATTTCGTGCTGTTGCCGCTAAGGGCCATTTTTTTGTTTGTATGCTGAGCTGAGGTTTGAGCGAATTCAAATGAGATAGGTATCCAATAAAACTTGCGTGTAATTAAACTTCTTTTTTATACAACTTTACAATATATGTATGTGTGAGTATATTTATTTGCAGGCAGTCTATATTCAAGGTTATTATCACTCTTTAGTGGCGGAGAGCGACAACGTCACATATAATATAACAAACTTGTGTGACTTCTGGTTTGTATTCAAATAGTTTAGCTATTTATAGTCAAGCATTGCAGGCTGACATAATTTTTTCTACGCACGCAACTTTGTTTTTTTTATGTTTCCCGCTACGAGCACGTCTATTTTGCACCAACTCCAATTCGAAACTGAATTCTAAGCATAAAATATTTGTATAGCGTATGAGACTTTAGGGGAAGCCTGAATGTACTACACAAACTTACGTATATATGGTATCACAGCAACCGGCATAGTGGCTTTTTCTTGTAGTATTGTTTTTGTTTATATGAACATATATATGCATCATTTGTACATAACTATGGACATCTTGTTCTTACGCATCTAATACAGTACAGATACATTAGTATATATGTCTTCGTATTAAGCCACTTTATGTTGCTCTAGCTAAGCTTTATTATGTTTGGAGAAACATGGGAAACATTCAGAGTTATATTGATGATGTCAGGAAGAATAAAAATAAGTGAAAAATGCCGAATCCGAATGATGAAAACCAAAAACTTTTCCGAGACAAATTCGAGATTTTGGAGGTGTGTCAAGCTAAAAGACAGCAAGTTGTTGAGTTTTGGCTTAAATTTGTGTTTTATAATGAGCTTATAAAAACCTCAATAAAATTAGCTTTTATGTGGTGCATAATATAAAAATTTCAATCAAATTGACAATGTGTCTAACTGATGCTGAGGATGCATCAGTGGCATATATGTAATACTTCTATATTGGCAGTAACCTACCTTCACAATGAATTTGAATTCCGTAATCAAAGAGAGACAGCCTATATCGAAATTGTTTATTTGTGTTGGTATATGGGTATATTTGTTAACTAAGGAGTGAGATCGAAAAAATCTTAACATATATAAAATTCAATAATTTTTAAACGGTTGATCTTAAAGTTTTGATTTTTTTTTTATTTAATTGATAATATTTTACAAATTACAGAAAAATATAACTTTTATAGTTCTAACCACTATTTATGAACTCGTGGACCTTTTTTGGTAAGCCTTCCATTAGAGATTTGATATTTGTTGTTTCAGACACCTTTTATCTTCTTTTAAAATCTTCGATATTTCGGGACACCTTTTTTGTGCTCTTTAAGTTTCTTTTCACAAGAGCTCCGGACAATTTGGAGGATTGGCCTCTCTTGGTACAAAAACTATGTTATTACTTTGGTACCACTCCAGAGCTTTCTTGCCGTAGTGACATGATGCGAAATCGGGCCAAAAATATGTGGACACATTGTGCTCTCTTATGAAAGGAAGAAGTCTTTTTTTCAAACATTCTTTGATGCATATTTCGGTATTTATAGAACCCACTGTAACAAATGACTTGCTTCTTTTGCCGCAACTGCATATAGTTGGCCATACCAGGAATTTCTTAGGAAATTTTGTCTGCTTTTGGAATCTAAATGGTTCTACGACATTGCTGCCCATTTTTGTCGCATTTAATTATTTTTTATCGCAGTTATGAACATATTTCCGTAAGCAGAATAAATTAATTAACTTTGTTTTTGTTTTACACAAGAAAAAGCTACTTTCGGATCTTTTTTCCCTTTTAATTTATTAAATTCAAAACAATTTTATTGAATTTAGCAAAACAAATTTCACATAAACTAAACTCTAAAAGATGGAAAAAAATTATTTGACATGTTTGACACCGCTCCTGAGTTTTATATTTTTGAAAAGTAATTTCGGGTACATTCGTTTATCGGTTTTCTCACTCTAATGTTGGGGAATGTACCTTGTGTGTACTGCTAATACAATAATATTCGATATTTTGAGCAGTAGTTTATCGGGAGCGGGATTTAAAAATGCCTTAATTACGAGTTATTCATTTTCTCGACCTCCTAATCACTTCTCTATCACTTTCTTTCGTGTTGACCAGTGAGATGTAAAGATTTAACTTTAATAACTTCATATTTTACTACTTATTTCTCTATTTATAGTCCATCATAAATTAATTTCATTAATAAATTTATTTTTAGTCTTTGAAATACAAGGTTTTGTAACTTGCTCTCATTTTATATAATTGCCATCTAATGTTTTCGACCATATCATTCAGTTATAACTATTATATAACAGACATGGGCGTTTTCCACTAAAATTGTACTAACACTATTACCATAGTGATAGCTGAAACTTCTTCCATAATCATTACATAGTGTCTCGACTAGCTATAATTCATGTTAATGTTCCTGTATTACCATCAAAATGTCTAGTCGAGACACCTTATGTTACTGTCATACCAAAAAAATCAGTACTGCTGCTTTTAACCGTGACATAAATTTGAAGTTTCATTCGACTTTGATGTTTGTGTATTTAAAAATGGCGCAAGTTAAGCTTAATAGAAGCAAAATAATTAGTTTGATAAATATATATCAAGAATATGATTGTTTATGAAATTGTTTATATAAAAGAAAACTATAAAAAAAAAAAATCGATTTGAAAAGAAAGCGTATTAGAGAATGATAAACAAATTTAACGCATTCTTGCTGTTTACTGCTCAACACATTTTGTAAAATGAAATGCCTAAACATAATTTGCCCACTTCATATTTTAACAGCCAACAGTTGCTCTGACACAAACATGAACATTGCTATGACTTATAGCTAGTCGAGACGCTATCTTAAACATACATAGTGGTATCTGAAACTTTTTCAGCTATCGCTAAAATTTGTTTATTGGTACTGAAACTTTCTCCCACTAAGTTTCATACTGCTGCCACCAATTATTGTGGTTGCAGTAAATTTTTTCACTATCACTACATTTATTTTAGTAGTAGTGAACGCAAAGTGCACTACAAATTTAATTGAAATCGCCCATGTCAGTTACATAATCAAAACAATTTTTTATTTAGCCCTAAAAAAAATGAAGTTTACACTTAACATTTATTGCTAGCAAGAATATATAAATCCCACATATTTACCAACCCTTATGACTTGATCTGATTTTCCGCATTTCCGTACCCGGCTTGAAACGGATACGGGAAATCCTCAATACTGTCTGCAGCCCTTCCGTTCGTCACGTATTTTATCGTACATGCTCTTCATGTGTAATCAAAAGAGTGGCAGCACTCGCGCCATCCACAATAGCCATACAAAATCAGCTGCTTGTTTCTGCTTGTGTGTGCGGCACAATTCTTCATTTTGCGGAGTGTAAGAACAAATGAAAAAGGTAAAGAAAAATTTAGAAATTAAAGTTTTGTTGTGGTGATTAAAGCAATTGCAAGCAGTACAAGAACAATTTTTAATAAAAAAGTAAATACACAAAACTACAAAAAATGAATTTAGAGAAAGTCAAATAAAATTGGTTGTGTGTTATTGCATTGCACTCAGGGCTGCGTTGGTTAATGTCACTCGAGAAGTGTTTTATTTTTGGATAGAATTGTTTTCATTTGATCATCCCCACGCTTTGGCTCTTCAAGGAAATAACACACAAAAAAGTGAGAAGTTGTAGTACATTTTAAAGAAACGTCGATCATTATTTTTTGTTTTTGTATAGAATGGAAAACGAACGATTACGCATAACTTTGGACAAACCGGATCACATCTACTTTGCTGGACAAACTATCAAAGGTGAAATCTGGTTTAATCTATCGAAACGCACTAAAATACGTGGTAAGTCAGTATATTAAATCTATCAAAAAGTTACGTTTTTTTGTGGTATTTCTACTAAGAAGTTTGAATCATCATTTTTTCTTTCCTCTTCGATCATTAACTTCTTTGTTGCTTTCGCATCAATATTTCTCTGCAGCATAATTCGCAAACAAAGAAATTGCTTCTTTGTTTCTATGACTTAAAATTTCTTTAGAATTAACTAACTTTTGTTTGTATACACTTCCTTTTACATTCTCTCCAATATTCTCTTTTTTTTTGCTTTATGTTGAGTGTACCATTCATAATTTTTGCTTAAAAATTTGTTGAAGGAAGTCGCTCTTGGTTTTCAGCTGTGCTTTATTATTGTTGTTGTTATTATTAGAAAGAGAAAGAGATAGGGAAAAATTAATAACGTCATCTCTTCTCTGTTAACCACATTGCAATTTTTTGTTTTGATTTCATTGTGAATAGATGGAATGGAAAAAAGGTGTGGGTTTTTGACATTAAAGCTATTTTCTAAATGCCCTACACATTTTTAAGGTAGTAATAGTTATGTCTACAAGTAAAGTTATCAACAAATGATCATCTGAATATGAGGATTGCACTTAGTTGTTGATCCATAGGGGTAGTTTTTTATGCTAGTTACAATACAGCTGTAATCTTTTGTGGCTGAACAGCAGCCTTAGTAGTACTAAGTAACTGCTCAGGTAACATCTCACTTTGTTTCCTGAAGAGAGTGATTTTTGCCACCCTTACCTTACATTGCACAAGTGGTACAAAAGATTGCAGCTTGTGTATTATTGAGGCGGAAATATAAAAACTATTTAAAATTTTTACTAGTATGAAACAGCTGCATATTTTCCTCTCCAACTAATATGAAATCATATAAATATCACATCCCCTTATGATGTGAAACCTTATCAAACCAAAATAAATTTATTTGAGAATGCAAAAATACACGTTTTCCAAGTACGATATTTATTAGGAAATAATTTACTCAGTGTTACATACAAAACGATGCATAGTTTTTTCTCTCAATATTGAACATTTTAAATATACAAAAACCTATCAAACTAAAAAGTTTATAAAACATGAGAATTTAATTTTTGTTCTTATAAAATACAGAATGAGTACAATTGCAAAAGCAAATATGCTTAAAGTACATTTTCGCCGTTTTGTGCTTTTACGCTTACACTTTTACCATGCATTTCAAATAGTTACCAAAAATTTCTATATGTCTTCCACTTATGCACGATTTGCCACGACATCCTTCGTTTTCTCTTGCAAAAATTTGTCTACTCTTGGCCATATTTCTGCGGTTGTATTACCCTTAAAAGTAGTTATTAAATCTTGTTTTTGATAATATTCCATAACTGGCTTCATCATTTCCTCATAGACCTGTAATCTTTTTGCCACCACTTCAGGCAGATCATCCGAACGTTGCACTAAATCCTCTCCGGTTACATCATCTTTTCCAGGCACTTTGGGGTCGTTGAAACCAATATTATAGACACGTCCGGAAGGCAAATGTATCCAACGTCCCTTAACACGTTCAATGATAACTTGATGAGGTACATCGAGTCTTATTACTGCATCCAATTGTTCACTTGCACTTAGCCGTTCTGCCTGCACTAAGGTGCGTGGAAATCCGTCCAGCATCCATGATTTGTTGCCTACTTCGGTGATGCGTCCCAGAACACATTTCATGACAATATCATCGGGCACCAGTTGCCCTGCATCCATGTAGTTTTTTGCCTTTCTGCCTAGCTCAGTGCTATTGACAACGCTGAGACGTAGAATATCACCAGGTGCTATATGTATATAACTGAATTTGTCAACAATACGTTTAGAAATTGTACCCTTGCCTGAAGCAGGAGCACCCAGCATGACCATGCGAAAGATTTTCGATAACATGTTTTCGCAGTTTTCGTCGTATGATGGTGTGTAAACTACGTATAATGTTAAACTGAAAGTGTTATGATAAGAAAACTTTTTAAACTAAGTTTTTATGTATGTATTTATGTTTGCATGTGTGTGTTAATTTAGATTAAGTTTAAATAGTATTTATACCATCATATTATCATTTATCGCAAAAGTAATATTCTTTTCTAACTGACAAAAACAGCGGCAGCAGCAGCAAACTTGTTTATTTATGTACACCTACATTTAACTGATTGCAGCGTGTTTTTTTCGTAGCATCATGCTTTAAAGAACACTTACCTTATGTATGTACGTACTGTCGTTACTGTTCAAAGTCCAGGTTGAAATATTCAGAATCAGATATTCGCTATAACTCTGAATACAATCAATTGATTTAAATTCTTTGTTGATAACAAAAACTTGACAAAAATGTTCAACACCCAATTGCTGCCGCTGCCGCTTATGTAAATATTTCACTTATTCACAATTTATTATTATTGCATTTTAATGCAATTTAACCTACATACACACATACACATGAGTGTGATAACAGAGGAATTAATAATACTTTTGAACAGATTTTTGGTGTGTATCCGACAAGACAGCGCCACGTTATCAATATGGAATGCTTTCGAGTAGTCCAAAAGATTTAGTATGTTTTTTGTTGTTTATTTTTTATTTACTTATCGCTTTTTTGGTACTGTTTTCTTCCGACTACTATTTTTTACGTAGTATGCGAACATCATCCCTTTCTAACTGCTTGGTTAATTGCGTCTATGGAGTATTCTCTCTGCTCTCTGTGTTTTCTTTTCTCTGTTATACTCGGCCACTATTGTGAATGAAACGGTTGGACAAGCTTCGCGCCGTAGGGTATTCGAGTGTTTTATGGTGATTTAACCCAATTAAACACCAGTTATATTGGCACACTCAAATACTGGACCTCATCATTTTGAAGCCAAATGTATAATATTGTGCTTATTTTATCAATAGTGTAGAATTATTAGAACCAGGGCTAATAAATCCTAAATTATGTATTACATACAGCTATTTACTGTTGTCTCCGATTAATTACATTCTTTCAACCGATCATTATTATATATACAAACTCTTCTCTCTTTGGTTGTTCCGAGTATCGTTATTGATGCCAATTTATACCTCCATCCTATCGTTTCCAATGTGATGCTTAATATCACAATATATTACTTCTAATCTGTCGTTGCATTTTTGCCAGTTCTGATTCGAGCTGTCTTCTCCACGGATGTACGGGCTGTACTCTTCTACTTCCCTGTGGACTCAGATCAATAGATGTTCGTTTCGGGTCATCGTGTGGTTTGCGGAACGTATAACCCAACCAACTGCTTTTACAAATCTATGGATAAGTTTACGTTGGAAATCGTTTCTACTTCGAGAATGATTGGCAAACACCTGTAGTTCGTTTAAGTCACGTGTTACAGCGTTCCGAATCCTGTCTGATTTCACATTTGAATTCAATAAATCTTCATGTGCCTCAAGATGTATACTCAAAATAGCAAATTCCCGCTTGCCTCTTATATCAGAGAAAAACACCGGTTTGCAATATGCACTGATTTTTATTTATTCAGGTGTTACATATCAAGTTCTAAAATAACATGCAAATGTTGGAAAAAAAAATCTGTATGTGATTGTGCATAATAATAAAAAATGCTTATTGGTTCTTAATAAAGACAAATAATCTGTTGATAATATATATTCGTATTCAATTAGAAACTATTGGCTTGTTTTTTTAATATGTTCTTGTCACGATTGATAATTTCTTGTTTACGTTCCTTTTGAGCCTTATTGATAATTTCGTCGATTTCTTCAATTGACGGACCATCATCGCGTGCTGCTACATCGTCATTGAATTTGTCATGCAGCCAACGTCCATCTTTGTTACTTTCTGCTGTTTTTGATGCGATTGCTGGTGGATCATAGCCCGGACGTTTCCAAACACGATTACCAAATTTAGGACGCCCTGAATCTGGACTCGGTGAACGACGCGAACGTTTACTTGAAAAACCACGTGATCGTGACCGTGAACGACCACGACGGCGCGGTGGTGGTGTATCACGTGGTACGAAAGGTGATGGTGTACGTCGCCTTCCCCGATTTGCGCCACTTCCGCCACGGCCGTGCTCTGGTGTACGACGACGTCGTGGAGGCGAGTGTCTACTGCGAGATCGTGAATTGTTTGATTGACGGACTATATCGCGGTTACTACGTCTACCGCGTGATTGCGGGGAAGAACGACGACTGCGATAGGAAGAGTGTGTCGAACGTGATCGAGATCGCGGAGTATGTGAACGAGTACGTGAGCGTGAACGACTCTGACGATGACGTCGATATTGACGATCTCGCGTGGATGTGGGCGAAGGAGAACGTGTTGGACTTTTCTGTACTAATGGTGTAGCAACTCGTACCAAACCGAATTTATCAATTTTGACTGGCCGTTTAATTTGAAACGATAACTTGGGTGCTTCATCATTGTGAGCTACTGCTGCTGCTATAGATCTGCTCGATAACGAGCTTGAAAAAGATGGTTTGATGCTTGGCGGCATAACCATTGGTGGTGCTCTCGGTGGAGGAGTATCCGATTTTTTTCGAGAATGAGTGCCAGCAGCAGTAATAAGGCTGCTGCTGTTTGATATTGACTGTTTTAATACTTCCTGACGTTTCTTGATTTCCGCAATTGTTTTCTCATACATATGCAAATTTTCAGTAAGTTTATTTTCAATGTTTAATCCGCTGATTGCTCTGCAATTCAATTCAATTATCCAGTATTGATAATGAATTTAAATGATATGTGTTTCACTTACTTGTAGGCCTCCTGGAAGTTGATTTTTTCCAATATTGCTGTCGTGTCTTTTCCTTTCTTTTTGGCTTTTTTACTCTTTTTCCTTTTTGATTTTTTTGATTTCTCTTTTTTGTGTTTCGAAGCTTCATGTAGTAATTTGCGAACACGCGTTTCAGTATCATCGTCATCCAGCTGAAAATATGTGTTGTATTCAAGAGGTTCGTGCGAATTCATCTAATAGTACATACCTTGAACTCATTCGGGTTGTTTGATGTTGTTGCAGTGTTGGCGTTGCTGCTGCTGCTGTTGTTATAGCTAGCCATGTAAAACGGTTGATTGAACTGCTGATTTGAGCCTTCAGCTGCTAAGCTGGCGGCATGCAGAGCCATGCGTTTGCTAAGTGGTGACATTGAAGCCTCTTTTTTACGATTATCGTCTAGAATGAAATGATAGCAAGCGTTTATCTCCATTTTGTTACCTTACATTATTTTCAAAGATATTTTAATTTTGTGTATTACTTTTCCCAATAACAATTTAAGCTTCAAAACAAAAACCTGCAATATAAAATAAAGCAAAATTAAATTAGGCAAACATCGAGTATTTTTACCTGAATGTTCCGCTTCTGAGCTGCTGCCACTGTTCTCTGAAGAGCTGTCACCACTAGAAGAAGCGTCAGAGATCTCACGTTTTTTCTTTTGGGTTTCAACAACTTCATTTGTACCTTTTGTATTGTATACAAAATATCTCAAAATGCTTTCACTTACAAACGGGTATGGCAAAATAAATTACCTGAAACATTTAGTACGTTTTCAAAGAATAGACCGCCCGAACGTTGCTGTATCGCTTCAAGCGACAAACGCGCTTGCTCATGATTGGGTATGATATTTAAACAATCCATATAAGCTTTTGCTGCATCCTGTATACGGTTCTCCTCTTCATATCTGCGACCAATAGCGACCAAAGTTTCACCCATGTATTTACGTGCATTTACATGGTATGAATTAAGTTTTAAAGCTTTTTCAAAATCTTCAACGGCCTTCAAGAAGGATCCTTTATTGGCGTAAAGTGCACCGCGTGCCACCAGACCTTCAACATTGCGTGGATCGATGTTTAAAGCGCGATTAAGACATTGAAATGCTTCGACGTGATGCCCGATTTTAAAGTGCTCAATGCCCTCAGCAACCGAGCTGGGTAGCATAAAACAATAAAAACATTTACCTTGAATTTAGTTACTGTTGGGACCTTAACTTACCGGAACGCCCACTTACTGGCCTGTGTTTGCCGCAACTCTTTAGCATATTCTTGCCGGGGAAAATAATTCTTTAAAGAGTTCATCATTGTGAAGGTGTCATTGACTTTGATGCCATTTATCTGAAACAAAATGTCATAGTTTGGATTTAAAAATTCCTTCGTTTTATGCAAGTGATCTTCATATTTGTCCATAGCATTATTATGCGCTTTGCTGAAATTGAATGAAAATTTTTTAGTTAGTTAAATATTTACGAAATTTCACCAGCATACTACCGATAGTATTCAGGCAATTCTTCCAAAGTAATTACTCCTAGCTTTAAGTTTTTATTTTTTGTTACAACGCCTTCCATGCCCAAATACAAGCGATCCGCATCAACAGATATTTCCAAAACCTCACAGCAAACATAGTCATTTACAGCGTAGTTGCGTGGTTTTCCATTTTTGCTCAATGGCTGCGACGGAATGTTGGCATAATGTACAAAAGCCTTAAGAAATGAATTTTATTTTGCTTATTGTTGGAACACTCAAAAAAAAACAAGTTTGATTTAAGCTACCTTTGTTGGTATGTCGCCCAAGTAACGCACTATAGGCTCAGCGGTACACAAAGGTTTGACCATCATCGGAGCATTGGTGGTGACTGCATTGCCAATTTTATTGACAATGCCATAGATAATATCACCGGGCTTGATGCCTTCCAGCACTGAACGCCAGAGCTTTACCTTGTCCTGGCTCTTTTTGATAAAGCTCTCATAAGGTGGCAGTATTGCAAAATAAGGTTTTGCTGCAATATGGAATTCTTATGTAGTGTTAAGTAGTAGTAAATGTAAAACGCAAATTAGAAATTAAATGCAAACTCTCAAACTCTGAAGGTAGAAAATCGTTACGACTTACATTTCTCCAATTCCTTATCGTCGATGGCATTGCCGGTCAGATCAGAGTCGTATAGATCCTTTGCCTTTCGTGCGAGAAACTGATGTAGCTTCAGTCGTTTTGCACGATCTTGAAAGGTAAAATGCTTTTGCCTTTCCTGATAAATCGAATAATCGGTTTGCAGTGGGACGCCACACTGCTGTAGGTCACCCGCGCCACGCTCACCCTCCCAAATCTTTTGCATTGGCTGCCCGTGGAAGCACAATGCACGCGTAATAAAATTCGGATTCATTTTGATACAATTTTCCTTTTAACACTTTTTAAATTAATAACATTGATTGCGAAAACTCGAAAAATACAACTTTATTTTTTTAATTCATATTTTTTTTATTGGTTTTATCTGGCTCTTGTAAAGATTTTTTTTCTGCAAGTTGATGAATTTCATTTTAGCAAAGGAAAAAAAAAGATGGTGAATGATGTCTTAATGCTGCGAATCAAATGCATATATATATTCATAAATTTTCTTACCACACGTGCTTTTTTTATGTAAAATATTGCTAAAAATTTATAACACTTCTTTTTCTACTCACGTTTAATAGTTTTTACATATTTTAATATTTCGATTCCTCCCTTTTTATATTTGGAAAATATCGGAAATCCGCCTACCAAGCTGAACATATGACATATGAAAATTGTGCGAAGAAGAGACACAGAAAGAAACGCAATTGTCAACAGATCAGTGCTGCCAGACTATTTTTGTTTTTCTTTGATGTTTGTATAGTGTAAATTGGCGGTACTAATTTTTTACTTCATTGCTCCTTCTGTTTCCTTTGATATAATTGATTATTGTATTGTTTTTGTAGAAATGCAGAAAGTATAGGGATTTTCTTAAATCTGACAAACTTGACATTATGATTATGATATTAGATTAAAAATATAGTTAGATTGTAATTACGTACTAATTAGGAATTAGTATAAGATTCAAACTATTGGAAAATGGTGACGTTTTGATTTAAAAGGGTGCGACCAAAATAATTTTGTTTTATTTTCATAAAAAATTACAAGAAATATATTATTTGGTAAATGAAATAAGTTCATAAAATCATTTACAACGTCAGTATTTTTCTCTTTTTCCTTCAATTAATTCTCTACGATTCAGTGGGAAGTAGATGAAACCATACTTTGCGTATAGTAAAAATGATTTAGGTTCTAAAGCATTTTCTATATCTTTATACTTTTTACTCCATCCCTGTCCATATAACTTACAAAATGGTGAATAATTTTTTAAGTACGGAACATGGTCCAGTATTTTATTTTTTGTCTCAAAAAAATCCGACATTTTTGTCTATTGGCGTTTTCAGTTTTTCCCGTAGGAAGCGTATGCATATATGAAAATCTCTCTCTCCTTTCGTTTGATCGTGGTTGATTTATTAATTTTATTATTCGATTTTTTTACAGCCATTAAAATCGGAATTACTGGAAAAGGAAAATGCTGTTGGAAACAATTTTTAGGCCACAAATCAAATAATGAATCGCCAAAGATTTTCTTTTCAAGCAAAGAAATTTACGCCCACTGTGAAAATGCTCTAGCCGTATTTGAGCCACGCGGTGTTGAACTTGGGCCCGGTGAGCATACATTCAACTTTGAAATGCCACTCGAAAGGAATCTACCATCCAGTTTCAAAGGTGGTTACGGTTCGATTAAGTACAAGCTTTGTATAATTATTCAACGTCCATGGCCATTTTTTGATGGCAAAAACATCATACCGGTGACAGTTATTAAGCATATGCCACTCACACAAAGTTATCGCACGAATCCTATCTCGTTAGAAAAGCAGATTACCAAAACGATAAACCTCTTTGGTACACGCCCCATCACTATGCTGGCAATTTTGCCTGAAGACTCCACTGTACGTGGCGAGCCTTTGCAAATATGCGTGACCGTGGACAACAGGAGTACCACAAATGTAGAGAAGTTGCGATTCAAGGTTTTTCAACAAATAATTTACTTCAGCCAGAAACCACAACGGGAAGAGAAAAAGGAATGTGTGGCCATTGCCACGAAGGAGACAGGTGCTGTCCATAAGAAGAGCGAACGTTCGTTTGCGCACGAGATACTCATCCCGATGACAGCTCAGCCAACAGACGATGAATTGAGCGGTATCATTAACATAACGTATGAGTTGCGTGTGGAGGCAGTGTTACGTGGTTTCTTTAAGAACTTAGTACTTAATTTGCCGTTTAAAATTTACTCGCATTTGACTGATATAAATGGAGAGACGGTTGCAGCTCCAATGCAACCACCGCCGCAACCGCCGCCCAATTATGCTGATGGAAATAATGTTGGTAATCCTTTTGAAACGCCCTCTCATGCTGTTCTGAATTCATATCCATCGATTGAGTCGTCAATTGCCGGGTCAGTTGTTTCGCCAACACATTCATCCCAATACAGCGAATCAAGTTCAATGCGTTCGGTAATATCTGATTCATCGGCTGCCACACTAAGTCCGGCTGTTGGTTGTGGTGGTGGTGGTGTTGAGCTATCGTACGCTTCGGGTACATCATCGCAGTTCAATAGTCCATCGGCACGTGCCAGTTTACGCAGCTCCAATGTCCCATATGTAGCATATTCGAACAGTCCTCTCATGATTAATTCATACCCACCGCCACATATGGCATATCCAATGCTGCCGGAATCACCGCAATATTTGCTGATGGCGCCTCCGAGATCAACGCCACCGCCGGTGATGCCGATGCCAATGCCGCTGCAATCATTAAGCAATTCACATCCAACATCGTCGGGATCTTTTCTGCATGGTTTACACCCACCACCGAGAGTGCATGAAATGCGTAAGTTATGAGTTTATAATTACTATTTTGCATGTATGGGAATCGGTTTGCTATATCTATAATTTTTCTGTTAGCTCCATCGTATGAAGAACTGTTCGGAATCGCTTCCGCACCGCCTGCAACACCTAAATAAAAGGAAGTATTTCAACAGATAGAATCACAAAAAAGTTACTAAACCCACCCAGGAACTTAACATAAATAATATTAACTATGCAGCACTTGAGATGACAATGACACGCCTCCTAGTAATGCAATGCAGATTAAATTAAGGCAAACCTAATATTAAGTAAAATTTTGTAAATTTAGAAAAATTATCAACTTGTCGGCGCATTGCTTGAGTAGTTGAACGCTTTCACAAAAATTAAATTATTCATTAAAATATAAATACGTAGATACATAGTTAAAGGAATAACGAATTTTAAAATGCAATTTCATTGTTACTCAAATTTCGAATTTGTATTAGCATTGATGCATCGATAATTTAAATCATATGCAGTTTAAAAGCTTAAAGCACAAAATTGGGGTGACACAAACTAAGGGCTGATGCTCTATATTTGCTCCTGAATAATCCTATTATATTTATATTTTCACAAAAAGAAGAACTAGTTCTCGAATCATATGCGCATAAATTTTTTTAAACTATTAACTAATTTACAATTTAAGTACTGCTTGAAAAATAGATGCAAAAAGCAGAACTAAGAACATCTCGAATATTTAATTTTATATATCAAAAACCGAATTTTTATTTATTGTATCTGTGGCAATACATATGCAAAACTAAACATATGTTTTGAGTCTTAACGTGAATGCATATACAAATCTAAACAAATTACTTTAAAGAAACATAAAATACAAAAATGCAATTCTAATAAAGCCAGAAAAAATAGCAATCTTGTTTTTAAATAAACAGCAAATGCTTTAATTGTTAATGTTAAAATATTCTCTCTTTACAAAATATAAAATCATTTTACATACATATACTATATCTATTAATATAATTATTATCTATTATACTAACACCAATTTGTGTTCACGTTATGTTGTATGAACGAACGTGTCTCCAATTATTGTATTGAGTTTCATATAATTTCTGTGTAAATAATTCAGAATGAGGTTTTGCTAATAGTTTTCATTTGATTTAATTGATTTTAAATACAATTTTAATTCATACATATGTATATAACAAGAGAAATTAAGACGCTACTAAAACTGATTAACTTCCAAATTAAAATTTGATTTACTTTTCTGCTGATTTTCGATTGTTTCGCCGAATTGTTAAAAATTCAATAGATTTCAGATTATTACGATTTCAAATGTACCGCAAAAAATTAAAGTTTTATCTGAAGTGCATTTGGAATTTTCTGAAGTACAAATGTAATATTTTGGAATCAATTTGGAAAAATCTGAAATAGAATACTAGGTATATATTTTCAAGTATTTCGAATTTTTCTAACAACCACTCCTACAAATGGGTCAAAATAAATTTTTAAAAATATCGAAGTTTTCTTTGCATAATTTTGTAGTAAATCTTTTTAAATTGTTTCATGATGTGAATAAATAATTACTTTGAATTGCTTGAAAATACTGGTGTTGATACTTTTATGTCTTTTTTAATTAGCAGTACCATATTACGAAGTACCAGTACTAATATCGATATTGCTACTTGTACGCGTACTTGAATATACTCAAGTACTTTAGAAAATTTCAAATGTTCTTCAGATTGTATTTGTTTTTCTGAAGTACATACAAATTAAATTAAATTTGAAATATTCGAAATAGAATTGAAAGTACATTTGTTTATTTTGAAATCAAATTGTAATTTTCTGATGTACTGTTGAAAAATGTATAGCAATTCATAGAAGGTATTAAGTAGTTGGTAATTATAAGTTGCTTCACGAAGTAAAGCTCTTTTTCATAAAAAAATACGTTGTCTTGTGAAATAATTACCGTAAAAAAATAACTAAGTTAAATTGAATTTTGCAATTGCCGTTTGTTCATTGTTGAAAAAGACGCAAAAACACCACTCGAATATGAAATTGTTTGAACGAATCTCATATTTTTTGTATACTTATTTATTTTACCTAAATAAATTACCTTTTTTATGTATTTTTTTTGTTTTTGTATTTCAATTTTACTTCATACTTTTTCTTCATTCTTCATGTAATTGAAAAATCGCACATATCATTGTCTGTGAATTTACTTATTTTCTTCATATACATACATACATAATTATTATTATAAATTGTATTTTTAATTTACTTATGGCATTAATTTTTGATTATGCACAAAATACATATTGAGTTTATATCGTAAGTTTTTGGCTCAAAGAAAACTTATTTTGTTTGGGTCTACATAAATGATTAATAAAAGTCATATTCTCATATTCTCACTAAAAATGTTTCAATTAAATTATCTGATATGATTTGTGAAACTTTTATTTGTACGTTAATTTTACATAATTTTTGTTTTATTAAGAAATAAATCCACAATTTGAAGTGATGTTGATGTTTTGTTTTTATAAAATGCTGCTGAATCAAACAACATTTATATTGAATTCTAGGTTCGGCATGTAAGTTGAGTAAACCGCCTAGTTATAAGGTTCCTTTTCCGTCAGTTCCTTAAATTTCACTTTTAAGAGCTTTAAGTCTTGATTTATTTTCATTTATGTTTAATACTTTCATCCTTCTCTTCCACGTATGCCTTGAGCATCAGAGCAACAGGCATTGCCGTGTAGTTTCATATAAGGAAAAAAAAGAAAACTTCTTAAGCTTAAATAAATTAGAACCAAAATTATATTATGTAAATGCCATGTGATGCTACCAAGTAGTTAGTGAAAGAAGCATAGTATGCAAAGAAAGGGAATAAAAAATACATATAACTTCTTCTTCTGTTGCTATTTCTTGTTAACAAAAGCAAAGAAAAGTTTAAGAAAGAAATATTACTACAAAGGGCAAATTAAACAGAAAAGCCACAGAAAAATTTCGAAATAATGAGAATAAAATCGAAAATATGGTAGTAATGCAAAGAAATACATACTTCGAAGTAAATATTGAAAAAAAAAAACAATGAAGAAGGAAAAAATCAAGCACGTATGAAATAAAATAATATCAGCAGTAAGTAGATACAAGGAAATCAAGTAGTAGGGAACAAGTTGGGAGTATATTTTTTAGTTTTATTAAAAGTTCAATTCACAAAAGTCCATTTTTAATTTAAAAGCTAAACTGCAGAGCTTTATTTTATATTTTGAAACAGGCAACGCTTGCTACTACTGTTGTTTTCTATAAAAAAGGTTCAGACGCAGTTTAGTGAAGTCAAAGGATGACGATTCGAAATAAAATAAGAAAAATGTTATAAATTAGTTTATTTCACAAAAATTTCATATTACTGAACTCAAGTGAATTCAACAAGCATATCCAAGAATATGATGAAGAAGTAAATGAAAAAAAAAAAAAACGAAAGGAAAATTCAAATCAAAACTAATCGAGCGGAAGAGAAGCGCAAACGGTGGCATAACACACAGCAGGCTCTATATATTTTTGGCATACAAATAGGTGGTCGTAAGAAGAGAGTGAGAGCAGTAAACATTAGAGAAAAGGGAGGGGAAGGCTGAAGTATATGAGAACACAATGTGGAAACTATACGATAGCATACAATATGGCGTGCTGTATTTAATATTCTGTTAAAATTGGCGTCGCTTAACATGTGAAGATGCGCACATTGAGCGAAATGAATATTGAGTTACTTAAGCTTAAAACACAATTGCATCGTACGACGGTAAAGCGGTCGACGGTACATGAACAGCTGCCATCAGCGGTACAAATGAACGTTGTAAAAAGCTGGCGGCTAATATAATTATTGCAAAATATTTTGGTCTTAACCATTTAAATACGAAGAGAATCAAAATGATAAACAAAATTCTTAGCAACGAAACAAAAGAGTATGGGAGAAAACGTCAATTGTTATGTATCTTGTTTTAGTTCAACCGCAGCCTTGCTGCCGTAGCTCCTCCACCGCTTGTTCATATATATGGCAGTTTTTTTTGCCTTACGGAGCTCCTCCACCTTTTCTGTTCATACTTCGGCTATGAGCTCCTCTTTTTATATATGTATAATTCTATATATTAAACAAGTTAATTTAATTTTTTAAAATTTAATTTCAATTTAAGCGCTAGTAATGCAATAATCATGATTAAGTGTAACATAGATATTTGACCATGGACTAAACTGAGTTGTACGCAAAGCAAAATATAAATGTCATTATAGAAATGTCAGTGCCAATTCATTTCAATATTCATTTCAGTGAACACATTCAGGGTTGCACTAGATTTTTGCTCGATTTCGATTGCGGTTTCGTTGAAACCACCTCATTTCCGTGGTTTCGTTTGACATTTATTTATATGCCGAAATTGAGCTTTTCAACGCAGTTTCAGCCGAAATCACGGAAATGATCGAAACCATGCAATTTCGGCTCAGTTGGAATATAGTATTATATCAAGAAGGCTAGCAAAGCTTGATTTGAAAAAGGCGCTACTTTTCTATCTTCTAAATCGACTGATTTTTTATCTGAAAAAACTTGCGAACCCATATAATTTTTGCGCACTGTTCAAATCAGCATCAGGAATCAGTCATACCAAATACAATAACTAACAAATTCGACAGACTACGTATAGTTTGCAAGAAAAAAAAAAAAAACGAAAAGTTTCACTTTAGTGCACATTCAGAGACAATGTAATGATTATGGTGATTGTGATGATGCTGATGATGATGATGATGCGTGCTTTTGGTTATGGTAGCTAAAATTTAATCAAGCGTACGAATTTCAAAAGTAAAAGACATTTTCAAAACGGATTCAAGTGTTTGCATCAGTTGTGTGTGTTGATTTCCACACCAAATTCACAAGCATATGCCAAGGGAAAACCTTTGAAAGAGGGTATAGGAAAAGGGAAGCTGAGATTGAAAAAAAACTGATAAATTCGCAAATAGAAGTAAAAAAAAAAATAATAAAGATGAAGAATTTACAAATATTGTGCACGATGCATAGTAGAAATGTTGGACAACGAACGCAATGTGTGTCCATGCGCCATATGTGTTGGCTTGGTCAAGATTGTGTGTGTGTGTGTGTATATGTTTAGTGCATAAGTGAGTTTTGAAGAAAAACGCAATTGACTTGAATGAAATACGTTTCAAAATGTGCTTTTACAATATTTTCTTCTACATTTTTTTTCGTTTACTTTGTGCAAGAAGACACTTTTGATTAGTTTTATTTGGTTTTTTTTTTTTTTTGCAACAGCAGTATTATTGAAGAAGAATAACATGATTTTGCATGGTTTAAATAGGAATGAATTGAAATGAAAGGGGGGGAAAAAAAACAAATATATTAAATATTTGTTATTATGTTATTTGCTTTTCAAAGCTAACACTTTATTATTGCGACAATTCTCGAGCATATAGAATACGGGAATTTAAAAAAAATTATAAATTCGATAACATCTGGTGATGAACACTGCAGAAGGGGGTAACATTTCCTGAGGTGAAAGAACCAAAAATCAAAGGATTCGGGGACACAAAGTACTGCCCATAAACTAGTGTTGATATGTGACACCAATCGCTTCGAGTCACCTCTTACACGATCACAGGGCTAGTATTCTAGAGTTCAATGAATGAATGTAGTTTAGTTTCTAGTTTCTATTAACTTTTTGTTATATTCCAATTTAAATTTAATTTACAACTTACTCGTATTATTGGCAAACAATTTTCACATTATCACTTCCGATTGCAGGTACGTGATTTTGCATACATATGAACTGAAATTGAATTAATTTGTAAGAAACAAATGGACTAAATTCATTAAAATAAATCATTTGAAAACTAATATATGACATACAAATACACACGAATCAGAACACGTGCAAATACAAACATCCATGCAAATGCATCCATACAAATACATAAACAAATTGAATTGGCGTCTTATAAACCGGGCAAGAGTGTGGAAGTGAAAATATATGTTTTAAAGCAGATACAGCTAAAATTGGATATAAATGTGTATACACGTATGCTAATTATTCAAAAGGTGCATTCCATATATAAAGCTAAAGTTCGCGTTAAACTAATAATTATAACAACAACAACAACAACAGCAATAGCAGATATAAGTGGCCATATAGAGAATATATTTTGTATGTAAATATTTTGTGTGCATATGTAATTGTTAATGCACAATCCAAAAAGATATCTGAATTTACTCCACGAAAATTGATTTCAAATTCGAAATTTACAATTTCGCGCGTAAATACGTAAATAATAATAGTTATGCAATGTTTACAGCAATAATAGTAACAATAACAACAGCAACAACAAAAATAATATTAATATTAACATTTGTTTGACAACTTTTACGCATTCGCACACAAAGACACATAATTATTTACATCGTGCATGCATGTATGTGTGTTTGCGTAACAAATACAAACACAACAATGCCCAATTTATTTAAGCATATATTTGTGATTATTTGAATTCAAATTATTTAATTGCATATTAAATTTATTTAAATAGAAATAGCGAAAAAACAAAAATGAAAATGGAAACAGAAAATTTACATTAAATCGAATTTTAATAAATACAAATGCATACACTCGAAAATAATTGATTTTCAAATGATATTGGCTTATATATAATTATTTATAACTAAAACTAATGAGCTATTTTGATTAAAAACATTGGCTAGGTTTCATAGTTTCATTTAGTTTGTCATTATTGACAAGAGAAATGAGATTAATTATCCATGTTCGAGACAGAGAGATAGAGATTGCATATGCATTAACGCAGTGATGTCACAGAAAAATATCGGTTTAAATTCGTGTAAATCATAAATTTTTGAAAGAGCTTCACTTAATCTGCTCTTAGACGTGGATACTAGTCTTCTGAAACTGTCAAATGTGTAGGTAAGAGGGGGAGAATACCCCTTTTATCCATATTACTCCTCCAACGCGCTGCTTCTACTCAATACGTAATTGTGACAGAGTGTGATTGCGAATTTTATACACAGTTTCTGTGGCTGAATTCCCTAACTTTGAGAAAATGGAGAGTATACACCGTTCACAAAAAACTCATCAAAAAAATTTCAGTGAGTTTTTGTTTGTTTTTCACAGCCAGTGTACACAACTTTGAAAAACAAAACTCATTTTCACAGTTGGGGCAAAAAAGTACAGGTTTACAGAATTTTCAGTGTACCCTTGAAAACTCACAGTTATGAAATTCAGCCCCAGCTGACACCCCTCTCCGGAATTATATGCAACTACATACTTTGAATTTTGTGAGAGCGTTAATAATAACTCAATGTAACTATACTACCTTGATCAAAAAGTTCCAGGAATTTATTCAGAAAATTAAAAATACATCGACTGCAACACACTTATCCTAGCGCTTGATCTAATTCTCGAAACATTTTTTATATTCGGTTTTCGGTATGTCCATCAGTGTTTCCTGTGATTTTTCCATTACTTCCTCTCGGCTGTTGAAACGAGTTCCCCGTAATGGTTTTTAACTCGATTGAACAGAAAGAAGTCACAGGGTGAATCAGCCAAATCAGGTGAATTCGGTGGCTGTTGAATGGTATTTGTTGCATATTTCGTCAAAAACTACGATTAATGATGGCACTGTGCTACGGTGCGTTATCATGGTGCAAAATCTACGAGTTTTCTGGAAAAAATTCTTGATGCACTACATCCATGAAAACCGTGAGCATTGCCTTCTTTTTTTGACTGAAAACGACGTGCATTTTTTTGGGTCTCGGCTCATTTGGTGAACGCCATTCACTTGCCTGATGTCTGGATTGCGTGTCGTACTTATAAACCCACGTCTCGTCTCCAGTAATGATCGTTTTGATGAATGTGGGATCGGATTCAGCCTCGCAAATCATGTCTTTTACGATGTCAACGCAGTCTCTTTTTTGCATGAAATTGAGGTTTTTTGGCACCAACTTTGCTGCTACACGACGGAAACCCAAATCATTAACCAAAATGTCTTGGACAGATCCATAGGCAATGTTCAAGTTCTCCGCTATCACTCTGATGGACTATGACGCTAAGATTTAGAGGGAGTATCAACAACAGACAAAACTTAACAATAAAAACAGAACTGAAATCGGAACGTTGGGAGCGCCACACGGTGGTTATTCCGGGAACATTTTGATCAAGGTCTACGGTTGCTGAAGAATGTATGAAGAATGTGAAAGTTCTATCCCCTATTGTATACTTGTTATTTGATAGTCGATCCGAATTTCGCAAAGATCTACTGATATAATATATGGAAAGTTTTGCACTAAAGCAATTATTGTCAGTTGGTTTTTAAAATTTATGTGATCTGTTATTCCTAAAACTTTTAAAAAGGGAGAAAAAGAACAAATGAAAATTGATGCGCGATAGTATGTTGATACATAGTTGGCATTTCAAGTATTGCTATTGTTGTGAGTTGTTAGGAATGTAAGGCTGTGGTTATATTGCGAGTATACTCGGCGAACACCATGAAATTGTTGTTGTACCGAACACAAAGAGAGAGTCTGTACTCACTCTCACGCCAGGGTGGCAATAAGTATCATTACATATACAATAGTATTAAACAAACGAGTATATTTTGACAAAAAACAACTCTGCAACGAGCTGAATGTAACCACCTCGACCGAGCATGGGTGAAAATGTTTTGTGTTCGTCGAACACCGAGCACCAATATAACCAGGCGCTAAGAGTTTGAAGGTTGATACAGTTATAAATAAAAAGCTTTCAATTTTAATTTTTTCATAAAAATTTGAAATCAGTAATTTAAAAGAAAATTCAAAAATTTCCGTACGTTTTGCCTATTTTAACGTGGTTATCGTGTATCCGTGAGGGCTGCTAAATTTTTATAGAACTCGGAAATTTCCGTATAGTTGGCATCACTGCGTACTAGAAGAGAGAAATGTGAGATTGGAGAATAGGATTTGAAATTGGAGATCAGTGTTTGGAAAATATATGAGCAAAGGCACTTTTTTTTATCGTAGTTTATTTTATTACTTTTTATTTTATTTTATTATTTCAAAATCTAGCACTAAAAGATACAAATCTTATTATAACAGCACTACAACTCATGGTATACATTTTTTTAGCTTCTTCAGATTTAATTGCACGCATATAATAAAATGCATTAACTTATGCATTTTCTTATAGTTTTCTTTGGGTGTATTGCAGTGCAGTTTAATAAATTTTCTGCTTGATTTACATTTATCTAATTTATGCTTAGGTATCTTTGCGAATGTATTTGTTTTGTTATCACATATTGCGACAATTGTCAAATATTTCATATAAAATTTAATGTATAAATTATTTTTACATTTCCAACATGTTTTTTTTTTTGTTACTGTTGCTGTTATTTTTGTTGTAATTTCGGAGCGTAACTTAAATATTTACTTAAATGTAAAATTTGTGTGCTTTTCTAATTTGAATAAAAAAAAAATATCTGTTTTACCAACAAATTTAATAAAATAAATTTTAGATTTACTTCATCAAATGAGACAGCCTAAAATCTATTCATGACGCCTCAATCTAACCCTTATATACCCACTGGTCTCGGCAGTGACCAACCATTTCAGCGGCTGCCATTAAAAAATTTGTGTTAAACGGTATGGGATAACACCAAATAATTGTTTTTAAAAATTATTGTACAGATATTTTAATTTATTCTCCAGATAATCCCCAAACTACAGTGGCTAACAATGTAAATTAAAACTAATAAAAAAGGTATTTAGGTTAAGTGAAGCTGTAATAAGTTTACGGACTAGTAAATGCAACCCCAATTCTGATACAATCGACTGCGGCGGAAGGAAAGACATTACCGATCGCACTTGAATGTAAGTGCACAAAACGAATATGTATGTATGTGTGGAAAGTAAGTAAATATAATAGAGAGCACACTGTAGCACGATGTTGTCAACTCTCACACTCTATTCTGTTGTGCCTTCACTTTTTCATTAGGTACTTAAAAAGAAGAGCAATGAAAAAATCCAGTGTGAAGCTGAATTGTTGGATGAACAGTAGTCAAGACTTTGAAAAATTAACAACTAGATTTAATTTTCATAGTCTACAAAAAACATAATAGATTTTTATCAATTAACCTTTTTGGCAGAACACAAAATAAATATTCCATTAAGTTTTTCTCAATCAACAAAATATCCACTGTTGCTAATTTATATCTAAACCTTTTACCATTCATAATACAAAAATTGACGCAGATAAATAAAATATAGAGAAACCTCCGTATATACAACAATGAAATAAAGATAAAGTTTTAAACTAAAATTTCTAAATTATGCATAAACCACAAAAAAAATAAAATATACAGTATGTGACAAAATTGAGCAAATGAAGGAACATTTTTGGAACATGAAAAATAGGCCAAAACTGGCGTCAGATTAAAAAATGACAGATTAGTAAAGTTTTTTCAGATCCAGATAACTCCAAAAGAGTCTTGAAAATACCGAAATCTCGACAATAAATTTTTGAATTTTCAAAATTTGTAGACCAAAATTTTTTTCAAATTTCACAGCTCTTTTATTTTTCCTTGAGTGTACAAATATAATGCAAAAAGAATTTTTGAAATCGGATAATATTTATTCGTGCAGCAAGATGTACAAAGCTGGTAAGTTTTCAAAAATTTAGCAAAAATTGTATGAAAAGTAAAAGCGAGAGAGTATTAATTAAATTGCATGTTACGCATACGACGTGGGCACATTTAGAGTGGGTCGAAGAAAAAAGTTTGAAAAGTCCACCCCCTATTTGAAAGCTTATGAGAAGAGTACCTCGAAACCAAAAAAAAAAGAAAAATTTTTTTGACCACCCTAAAAACAGCCAAAATGAGTTTTTTATCATAACTTTGGTATTTGATAAATTCTTGCCCAAGAAGTATTTAACTAAACCCATAAACAAACAAGTTATAGCTACTTAAATTTTTGATGTACTTTTAATTTTAATTAAGTTCGAATTTTTTGTTGTAGTTCATTAATTGCTTATAATTTTCACAGAATTTAAATGCAATTTGCAAAACACCGATAATTTTGTCGAATCTGTCTTGCTGTCACGGATATAAAACGCATGGGCCATATATTTGCCAAATTGGAAAGTCGTGAGCATTACGACCATCTGCGATCACGCCAAGATTTAGTTTAATAACTTATTCTATTTCTTGGAAATATTTTCGTAATGATAAGGTGTGTATACGAAAAAAACTGGTCAGTACAGTACAACAGTAAACATGTTGTATTAATTCAAATATGACAGAATTTTCCGTTTTACATTTCTGCATCATTATTTTTTCTGATTTTTTTACATTACGCAAAATGAGTTCATCGAAATCGAGCATTCGCGATATAATTGTGTGCAAAAATTAAGACTTTCCACATACGATAACTTTAGTGCTTAAAAACTTTAGTGAACGACTAACTAAAGTGGAAGTGGGAGAAAGAACGGGTTCATCTCGGAGGAAAAAGCAAAGAAAGTGAAAAACTTGTTTCAAAGAAATCCAGGCCTTTCCATCAGAGATGTTCAATTTGCCAACGATATCTGATATTTCCTGATCATCCTCAATTGAGCCATGAAGGTAACCTTTGAAATACGGAGATGTTTCTGGAATGCCTGAAAAAACATTATATTTAAGTTCAATGTCATTTTCACTTTCAACATCATCAATTTGTTGTATAAAACTATCCAAAGACAACAATCTCAGTACGCATTGACCACAAAAAAATGTATGGCATTGACGGGCTTGAATGTTGGTTTCAAAGCCACACTTGCACTGGCAAATTAGAAATAGCTTTTTCCAATTTGCTTCGTCTATTTGAACAATGCTTTAATAAGGCATAATGTTTTTGCATAAGACTATTTACGTATCTTCGAAATGCAGTTTTTACAATTATTGGAATCATTGCTAGTTGCCCCAACTTTCAAAGAGTCTTTATAATCGTTAAGTTTACGATTTTTTAGAGCACTTATGTATGATTTTGTAAAGAACAACAAATATTGAATTTCGTTGATCATCTGGCGTTTTTAATTTTAAATATTGGTCTTCAGTTTTGAGCTACAACAAAAAATTCGAACTTAATTAAAATTAAAATCGCATCAAAAATTTAAGTAGCTATAACTTGTTTGTTTATGGGTTTAGTTGAATACTTCGTTGGCAAGAATTTAATGATTTTTCAAGGAGTCTGATTTTGTGAAAAATAAAATTGCATTTAAGGGGATAGAACTGTGAGTAACAGACTTCACTAGGGAAATATGACTTTGGAGATGAATAACACCTAAGAGTGGTAAATAGTAGAATATATAAAATATAATTACTAAATCATTGTTGCGTTTTTTTTTGCTTCCCTGACATTATCTTAATAATTTAATACTAAACTAATTAATTTTTCCTATTGAACTGACGTATAAATTTATATATAATTTTAAATAGAAATAAAAATATAAATAAAAATCTGAAATATCAAATGTCAATGGCATAGTGTAAAATGTAAAAACAACAACAACCAAATAGCTTGCTGCAATTTTCTGCTTTTCAATTACAACAACAAACATATCCATCCATCTATCAAAATAAACAACAAATCCATGTTGAGTATTCGACAAAAAGCGCTCACGAAGAAGAAGAGCATGTGATACATACATATCCCAGTTGCACAAACAGTGAGTACTCCTCAAACGATTAATGACTTCATTAGTCCAAAAGGAGGGATAAACGAGCAACTCCAATACAGGAATAAAATTTTTGAATTTCACTAACACAATTTTATAATTTTAAGTGGTCTATTTTTAGAAATAATGATAAACAAAGACAGCCTGATTGAGAAGTTCAAATTTTGTATATCTTACTCTCTCTTGCCCAGTTAACCCTTTACGGTAGGTAGGGTAAAAACTGCCCCGCATATTTTTTTATGCATAGTGTGATATATTTTAACTCACCCCGAAAAGTTGAAATTACTTATAGTCACACAGTTTAATATTTTATTTACAGTTTCTCATTTTGCTGATAATGATATAAACCAAAAAAATTTCAGTGCAACTGGTGTTTTTATTTTCTTTAAAATCGTGTGCATCAAAGAGTTAAAATTCAGTAACTAGTACTAGAATCATTGCAAGAGTAAAAGAAACAAAATTCAATGACAATACATTTGCTTGTGTGGCTCAGTAGGTTAGCGCGTCGTTTAATATTCGCGATGCTAATTTTTCGGCCACAGGTTCGAGCCTGGAAAAAGGCAACTCAAGAAAATAATAAAATTATAAAACGATAATAGTAAATAATAAAAAATAAAAAATAAAAAATAATGAGCTAAAATGAATATAATATTTATAATTAAAAAAATAAATAAATGTTGTGGGATTTGAACCTTGGCATGCTTACATGCTTACTGGCGGTTTAGACAATTGGTCTATGGCGTCATAAATTTTGTATGAAACTATTTCGGAGTTTTGTTTTTCTATGAGATCCAAGTGAGCTCATGCTCGTAATCGTGTCCTCCTTTATTACTCTTTTTGGAGGCTAAAACGAGTACTCCATGCCCTAGGACATGCAATGTTAAAAAGGAGTACAAAATGCAATAGCTCTGGAGCAATAGGGAGTAATCGATTGCTCACTTTGGAGTGCTCAATGATTACTCCTACGATCATCCAAAGTTCAACTGGGATGCGACTGATATACATACATACATACTTGTATGTACAATCATTTATAGTTTGTGAGTGTATTGATGTAAATAGCAAAAAACAAAAAATGAGCAAACATCAACAAATACAAAGTATACTTAACAGTAAACGAACACATGGGCACATGTATGTGTTATACATGTTTGTGTACGAGTATATACATATATACCAATTTCAAATACCGTGAAAAGACAACAAAAGGCATTGACATTGGCGTTGGCGCTATCGCCGACGTAGAAAAGTGTAACAAAATCGGATTTGCGAAAAAATTAATTCCCACTGTTGTGGTTTTTTCTTTCATTCTTTCGTCTCGTTTTTGTTGCCGCTAAACAATATGTGATAATCCGTGGGTTGTGACTTAAAACAATACGGTCAACAAGGGGTGAAAATGAAGTGTGTACAAAAAATAGAATAAAAATAAAACCAAAAAATATCATTGAAAAATACGTAAAAAAAAAGAACTATCAGCAAGAAAAAGCAATCGATGCAACACCAAAAACGATAAAAGCGCTTGGCGATTGTTGTTTATGTTGAAATTTTACTTATTTTAAAAAAAATGTGTACAGAGAAAAGAGCTTTAGTTTTTGTAAATACTTCAGTTTTTGTAAAAATTTGCTGAAAAAATACCGACTGATTAAAGAATGAAAATTTGACAAAGGCTCGGCTTTTACTCTAAGTAACCATTTCGTTTATGTACAGAATTTAAGGGATACTGTAGGAATAAAATTATATAGACGTTGGGTTTGTGGAAATAAAATTATATACAGCTACTCACAAAATTGAGTATATGTATACTGATTGCATAAAAGAAATTGCTTCAATCTTGGAATAACTAAACGATTTATGCCAATTTTTTTTAATAATAACACTGTTCTACAAATGGAAACTTTTGAAAACGAGCAGAGACGGGACAAATGCACTTAGGGTAATGGGGGGTCGTTGAGTCCTAATCCGTGGTCCGTTTTGCTCTGCTACGTCATAATTTTTTTTTATCGACATCAAAATTTTTAAAATTGAAAAAACAAAAAAATTAAAAATGCAGTTTATATTTTTTTTCATCAAAACATCCATTTTTACAAAAGAAAATTTTTATATATTTTTTTTTTTAACTTTAGAAAATTTTTTAAACATATTTTTTTAATTTTCTCAAGTTACTTTTTGATCTATCTACTTTGGTTCCCGCTCGTCCTTAATGGGTTAAAACAATGATGCCCAAACATATACTTAAGTGCAAAATGAGCTTTAAACTCTTTACACATATCGTATACGAATACGTATACACATACGCCAAATCAATTCTCAGGCTACGATATGTATGTAAGAATGCTATTGGCGTACTTGAATATGATGTTCAGTACGTACTTAGAGAAAGAAAGAACAACAGTATAAGTTGTACCGTTTTTAGAATGTTTAAAAGCCACTGCGTTTGCAAAACTATGTCTCCACAACCATGCGTTCGTCTTCGCTGAAAAATGCCGTTGCAACGTTCAAAGCAGGGCTTTGGAGCAACCAAATTTTGGGTTTGCTCCGCTCCAGCTCCACTCCGACCTCTTAAGTATAGCTCCGACTCCGCTCCGTGCTCCACTCCGAGTTCCAACTATATATAATTTTCTCAATAAAAATCATTTTTTTTATTTTAAATTCGTTAATGTGTATCGCTACCTTAATTTGCTAAAGTCCTAACACCGATTTTCCGAATTTTACAGGAAAAGCAAAAATTATTGTGATATTTGGAGTACTGCTTCCAGAATTTGTAATTTGAGCTGAAGGAAGAGATCGTAAATTTTCGGTGTATATCTTCAAACTTTTCGGTAAAGATGAAAGTGAGCACGACTTATCATAATCCACCAAAAATTCGATGTTGAAAAATTTGATGTTAGGTGACCACTTCTGGGAAGTTCCGAAAAAACTCTTTATTTGGCACAAAACTCGACATGTTTACCATACAAAAAAATATAATGCTAAGTTGTACAACAACTATATCGTTTTGAAGGCTGTTGTCATAGCAATAGAACCAGTTAAGATTGTGAACTTCTTATTCTTAGTGACGTCTTTAAAAAAAAATTAGGAATTATTAACACACATTAGCCCTATTTACGATATGGTGTAAACGGTCTTGCATCATTTGCAAATGCAAATTTTTATTGCATATCGAATATATTTGTTATTGTGATAGCAGAACTATTTTGCATTTGCAATGATGCAAGACCATTTGCACGAAATCGTGAATAGGGCTATTGTAATTAAAATTGTGCATTTCAATACTGCAATGGAAATAGCACTACTCAGTTCAAATCCCTTGCAATGAATTGTAATAGTGTGCAAGTTTTCAAATATAATGTCAAGCAACAATAGTTGGAAAAATTATGAATCGGAGCAGCGGAGCGGTTAAATTTTCATTGCTTCAGCTCCAGCTCTAGCTCCGGTCAAAACAGCTCCTTGGTCCAGCTCTGCGCTCAGCTCCAAAGCCCTGGTTCAAAGGCAGAGCAGTATAAAAGTTTGTCTTTAATTTTATGTGTTCTTGAACAATTAAATCCTAAAAACCAATTTAGATTTTGCTGTTGAATTTTGAAGCAAGCTTGGAGTAGTTTTGTACAAACTATTTCCTTCTGATTAGTGTTTTGAGAATCGCGATGTGTGCAAAAATGGAATCCAGCGTGTATGAACCTAAAATAAAATATCTTCGGATAAATTATGAATAAAATCTAAAATTTAAAAATAAATCGTTCTCTTGTCAAAAATTATATTCATAGGTACTTACGTTTTTTATTTTATATTATATATTTGTCTACAATGTGTTCAAAAAGGAATACGTGAATGTATCAAAAAGGAAACAACAATATTTAAATTTATTTGTAGGTATACGCAAAGAAATTTTTAGGATTTAATTGTTCAAGAACACAAAGTAGATAGATCAAGAAAGTAACTTGAGAAAAAAATTATTTGTGAACTTGGTTCAGGAACGGCTCAGCGACAAGGTGCCATATGGCACCGCTAGGCATTACTGGGTTAAGCTAACAACGAGATAAAAGTAAACGATGATAACGAGGATGAAAAAAATTACGAAAAAAATTAATTTATTAAAAAAAAAAATTTAAAGTTAAAAAAATCGAAAAAATTTTTTTTTGTAAAAATGGATGTTTTGATGAAAAAAAATATGAACTGCATTTTTAATTTTTTTGTTTTTTCAATTTTAAAAAGTTTGATGTCAATAATAAAAAATTGTGACGTAGCAGAGCAAAACGGGCCACGGATTCGGAATCAGCTTCCACCCATTATCCTAAGTGCATTTGTCCCGTCTCGGCTCATTTTTGGCTGCTGAACAGTGTCATTGGTACATATCTTAGGAACTAATAACAAACTTAAGTTAATTCATTTTCAAAACAAAAGCTGGGGAATTCAAAAAATGCAAAATAAGGTACATATTATTTATGCTCCCAAAATTAAGTATACAGTTTAGAAAAATTTAGTTTATTATTAAAAAAAGGTACATTATTAAACTTTAATAGGCGGTAGGGTCACCTTCTGCATTTATAGCCGCTTGTCACCGACGAAGCTTGGAATCAAGTAGCTTTTTGGTGAAAAATTATAGTATTTCACTTCCCTCCACATATATTCAATAGTATTCAATAGGGTTTATATCTAGAGGTTGCGGTGGCGTTTTTAGCTGTTCTCGAGTGTTATACAACAACCACTTTCTTACAATGTGAGTAGTGTGCTTAGGGTCGCTGCCTTGTTGGAACCAAAACAAATCAGGAAGTTTATGTATTTGAACACTTTGATGTAAATTACGCTTTAGGATGTCTAAATAAATTTTCTTGATCATCGTTGTTTCAATAAACTCCATATTTCCAACCCTACTCGCTGCCACAACATAACTGAGCCGCCACCTGACTTTACTGTATCCAGCAAATTCTTAGTTTTTAGCTTAGTTCTGACGTTTTTGTTTATTTGTGGAAGCTTTTTGGGGGCTATACGTTCATAAAAATTGTTTTTTTTTTTTTTTTGTAACACATGACGAGTTGTTTTATCTGATATTGGCTTACCTATGATTTGGTCCGCGGTCAACTTTGGAACGCTTGTTTTGGGATTTTTCGCATTTTACGTATAATTGAACGCCCATCACATCCCATTAGTCAGCAATTTTTTTCAACCTCTGCCAACCTTTATTTCTCCACTTGTCTACCGATAGTTTCGAAAATTTGACGATAACATTTTCTTTTGCAACAAAGTTTAATTGCCAATTCTCTTATTTCTAGAGTGGTTTCCGTTCTCGAGTTCGCCATAACGAAAACCAAAATCATGCTTTAGCCAATTTTTTAAAAAGATTCAATAACAAAATTATATATAAATTGACTATTTCAGGTCTAAGAATAGATATTTGCTTTAAAAAATGTTTTAAATTTAAGATTTACTAGACCAAAAATGAAGAATTATCTGGAATCCCATGAGTTTAACATAAATATATTATATAAGCACGAAAGCCTTTAAAGAAATTACAAAGTTACTGGAAATTGTTGTCTATTTCAAAAATATAGTATATACCCACACAAACACCCACACATATTTACATTAACAATTTTTCTATATGATGTAGAGATTAGTGTGAAACCCGCATTGATAGAAATTTATGTATGTATATATACTTACATATATTTTATGTATTTTTTTTTTGCTGATGTTTTTGTTGTTATCATTGCTGTGTCTGTTGTTGTTGTTGTTGCTGCAGTAGTTATACATGGCTGTTGTTATTGTTATTGCTGTTGTACTGTTGGTAACAGTAGTTTCAGTTAGTTGTGGTGCTAATTCCTTTTCTAATCCACAAATCTTCATTGAAGCAGTAAAACGAAAGAGAAATAAACGTAAAGAAATGTAAATAAAAAAATAAATAAAAAATATATATCAACAACTATGCATACTCTTGAGTATTTTGCAAAATACCATAATGCTATTTTGCGTTGACATTTCTATATGTACATATACATATGTATGTATATAGTGGTAGTGGTGAATGTATGTTTAGCATTTATATACACTATATATATAAGGAGTGAGATTGAAAAAAGTTTAACACACGTTTTAACTAATAATTTTTTTTGAGTGTAAAATTTAAAAATTTCTTTGATCTAGTTATCTTTGAAAAATATGTCAGTTGTTATTTTTAATGACAAACATGTTGATTTATTGTGAGTTTGATCAAAATGAGTGAAGAAAAAGAAGTACGTCTTAAAATTATTAAAAATTTTCCAAAAAATCCAAATTGGTCCTACAAAAAATTGGCCAAAGAATTGAAGGTCTGCCGTCAAACTGTTTCCAATGTTATTAAACAGTTTCAGGAGAATTTGACCATCGATAGGAAACCTGGTTCGGGAAGAAAACAAGGACCACGTGATGTTGGGAAAGCCAAGAAAATAGAAAGCATGTTGAAAGGATCTCCAAGCACATCTGGTAGAAAAGCTGCCCGGTTAGCCCAGTGCTCTGACTCTTTGGTGAGAAAAGTTAAAGCCAATGCAGGTTTGAAAACATACAAAGTCCAAAAAGTTCCAGACAGGAATGCTGCAAAAAATTTAGACGCCAAAAGTAGAGCTCGGAAATTAACATCGAATTTCATACAAAAATATTCTTGTTGTATAATGGACGACGAAACGTATGTACTGGCAGATTTTACGCAGCTTCCGGGTCAAAATTTTTATGTTGCTGATGCTCGAGGAAATGTCGAAGAACAATTTAGAATCCAAAAGCAGACAAAATTTCTTAAAAAATTCCTGGTATGGCAAGCTAGATGCAGTTGCGGTAAAAGAAGCAAGTCATTTGTTACAGTGGGCTCTAAAAATACCGAAATATACATCAAAGAATATTTGAAAAAAGACTTCTTCCTTTCATAAGAGAGCACAATGTGTCCACATATTTTTGGCCCGATTTGGCATCATGTCACTATGGCAAGAAAGCTCTGGAGTGGTACGAAAGTAATAACATAGTTTTTGTACCAAGAGAGGCCAATCCTCCAAATTGTCCGGAGCTAAGACCAGTGGAGAGATATTGAGCTCTTGTGAAAAGAAACTTAAAGAGCACAAAAAAGGTGTCCCAAAATATCGAAGATTTTAAAAGGAGATGGGCAAACTGTTCCAAAAAGGTGTCTGAAATAACTATCAAATCTCTAATGGAAGGGTTACCAAAAAAGGTTCACGAGTTCATAAATAGTGGTTGGAACTATAAAAGTTATGTAATTTGTAAAATATTATCAATTAAATAAAAAAATCAAAACTCTAAGATAAACCTTTTAAAAATTATTGAATTTTATATATGTTAAGATTTTTTTGGATCTCACTCCTTAACATCTAGAATAGTAAAGGCAGCAAATGGAAACAGAAATAGCAACAGTAACGGCAACAACATCAACATTAGCAATAGCAGCAATGGGGTATTTGTGTCCTTAACATATTGCAACAGAGATTACAATATGACAACTTGATCTGGCTTTTTATTTCCAGCTTATTCTTTTTCTTTCACCCTCTCTCTTTCTCTCTCTCTCTCTCTCTCTCTTTCACACACACTTTTATTCTCTCTCGTTATTTTTTATACGTATCTTTTTATTACGTTGTTGTTGCTCGTGTTGTTGTGAGCTTTGCAAAATGAAGCGTATTTAACTATTATGAATTCAACGTATTTTGTTTTTGTATATTTATGTATGAGTGTGTGTTTTTTGCGTGAGCGTGCTTAGTGGTATTTCAATGTATTTTGTGCGTAAGTGATTTAGTATTAGAAGAAAAAGTTTTTTGTTTTTAAATGTGATAGCAAAGGATTAAGCTGTGCTGATGACACGGGGTATACAAAAACAAAACCAGCCAAAGAAAAAAAAAGCAGCGAACCATAAATGTTTAGCGATATTTAATTACGAAATGTTTAAATTATTCGAAATGAGTTGGAGATTCAGTTCATTTAATTCTAATAAAATTTCTAGTGATTTCTGGTAAAGCTTTGCTTGACTTCGTGATAGATAACAGTTCTTTTAACTTTTAGGCCTGCCTGATACTAACTCTGCTCTTTTAATACAAACAAATAAAGCTAAAAAAACAACATACTACTCATGCTTACTGTTAGGTAGGAAGAAAATCCACAACAATTAGAATGGAAATTTCGCGTACAAAGACTTTATTACAATTTTCAATTGCACTTAAACTTTGTATGCATCGCACAATCTAAAACAATTGTAATTATTATGAAATTGTATGGCGCAACGCTAAATGCAACAACTAGAATTTCCACCGCCATCACTGAGCTTTATGTATGTACATATGTACTTGAAAGGTAGCAGAGCTCAATGAGAAAGCAAACATTTTTATTTATGCACTTAAGTATTTCCATAATTTACTCAAAAAGCGCACACACACATGTGCATACATAGAAATCTTACGTACTTACTCAAAAGGAAGTTATGTCTGACAGCATACATATATTTAAATACACTGCACATATATATATAAGTACGTACATATGTATGTATGTACAATAGTACACCAAAAAGAAAAAGAAAAAATGAATAAAAATAACAAAACCAACTAAAAATAGCAAAACAATAGTAACAATGCAAGCGTTTGCAACTTGTGATTATAAATTTTAAGTGCAACATTAATAGCAAAGAGTAGAAAGAGCAAGAAACAGAAATTTTAATATTCGTAGAATATACAAAAACAAGCAGGAATAAACATATTTTTAAAGCAGTTACTGATGCCACAAAATGCTTACCTCAAAATTGCAATTTTTGCGTATTTAAAACTTAAATAATTTCACCAAAAAACCAACAAATGAAAAAAAAAAAAATCAAAAACAGGAGCAAGCAAAATTACGAGAAGAGAAACCTACACACAATCTTATAAGTATGTATGTATATGAACATTAAAATACTCTACATACTGGTATGGCAGGCAGAAAGCAGCAGGCAGCACCAGCAGAAAGAAGCAGACAGCTTAGGAGCATAAAGATGAGTTTCATATAATGTTGACCCACATTTGCCATTAATAAAACAGGTTGGTTAGTGTACTGTTGCTGCCCATATGACCTGCAGAGCACAAATGATTAACAAATATAAGAGTGTAAGAGATAGCTATACAAAGAATGGCGTATGTAAGCAAGAGAGCGAAGGAGAGAAGGAGAGCACTAGTGATGAGAATGTGCTGGCCGCATATAGTACAATAACAGTAGAATTTTGTAGTTTTTTGCTTTTTTTTTATTTGATGTGGCAATAAACGGAAGTGGCTGCCGCACCCGTTACTGTGCACAGTTTCCTTCCTGTTGACTGTTGCCACAATTTGCTGCTGCACTTTTCTACTGTTTCTTCTGCTAGTTGTTTTTTTTTTTAGTTCATTGTCGGTACTTATTTTCATATACAAGTGAGAAAATTATCCTTACAACAATTACGAAAGCACAACAGTATGAGCATTTGCTATTTTACTTACTTGCTGAATTTTATTACTTTTTAAAAGTGGGCGTGTGCGGCAGTACTAAAGGTAAAGAATTGTGGCTGTTGTTGTTTTTGTTGTTGCTGTATACCATACTCTTTTGTACTCTATTGAAACAGAGTCCATAGTCCGTTCGGAGTCAGTGTGCATTGCAGTGTATGAAAGGTGAAAGCGTGTTATATTATAATAAAAGGCCTCGACAGGATAATCACTCGTTTTATGTATATAATTTTCTGCATGAACAGCCTGTTGGGAAACTACAACTACCTCGTAGCAATAATAATGAAAAATAAAAAGAGAAATTGTAAGCAAGTATAAGAAAAAGATGATGGCGATGATGATGAAAAAACAGAATAAAAGCAATAGCAACAGCAACAACAACAATCACTCATCATCATTGTATGCAAAGACGATTTATATTACAGTCCGCAACAACAATGAACGTTAGCTTTCTATGTGATTGCTGTTGTATTGCATATAAGCAAATTATAAGAGCACTATTTTATAAAGCAAACAAATCAAATTGTTGTTAAAATTTGAATTGAGTTACTAGTAAAGTGGTTTTTTCATGGTATTTACAGCAAACCAGCGTAAATTAGTACAAAAACCTTGGTAAAGTGTTGAGAGATTTCTCTGAAAATTGATTTTCATTTCTACTAATGAAACTGTATGAACTCAGAGACCGATTACAATGATCAACACTTTTATTGAGAAGTTTTCGGGGAATAGTTTCTCATTCGCTCTCTACTTCTCTTCATATGGATTACTGGTAGATAACTATTTTACGTCTATTGAAAGAAATTAACAAACAATTACAAAGTAAATTTACATAATAGTTGCTCAACTGGAAGCATCTAAAATTACACATAAGCAGTAATGTTGAGATTGTATTTCAAGGAAGTTGACTTTTTAAGATCTTCTCTTGGTTTTAGAGCTCATGATAGCTTATTTTAATTATTATTTTAATTTTTATCAACGACTCACGCTGGTCGCCAGATATATTTATGAAACCTCTTGAATTCAGTCCGTTATTCTGGAGCTTTTCAAACAAATCTGGTATGAGCAAATTCGTTGAAAAAAAATTTTCGAATATAGGGCCCGGACCTGTCTGTAAAATGTCTTCATGATTGATAGATGATTAACCCGATAAATAATTTTAATGGTTTCTAATTCCATTTTCACGCATAGATGCTTGTTAAAGGTTTTTCGGAATTTAGGAATTGGATTGAAATCCGGGCCAACTCAAAAACTCCGGGCCCGATGAGAATCCCACCCGACCCACTCCCCTCTCGTCGGGCCTGCGCATATGCAATCGATTTCCGCGTATTAAATGCCAAAAATCTATTTTAGTTGCGACAAACACGCAAAACACAAATAATAGCTGAATTGGCCTAAAATCATTTGTTTGCTCATATTTTTGCATAAAGCAAAACAAAGCTTTCTAAATTTTTCATAATGCTTCATAAATCTTTAAATCTAAATTCATGATCTTTCTCAAATAAGTGATAATAAATTTTTTTTCAGATTTCAAATTTTCATTCTCTAAATGTAATCTTGTTTTCTGTGTATGACATCTTGTAACTTCTGAACGACTGAACCGATTGGAATCATATTTCCACAATATATTTTCTTGGGCGGGAGGATGGAACATACCTATTCATTATGGCTTTTAGGAAAGTGGGCGTGACACCTCCAATACAATCTTAATAGTTTTTTGGGTATATCTCAATAATCATTTATAGCACAGTACAGAAATTTGGTACACTAACGAGAATTGACAATGCTATGCTACAACAAAAATATGGGTGGGATTGACAAAAGGGGTGTGGCACCTACCATATAATCTGAATTTCCATTATGAGATAGCTTAGGAGGCATTTATGGTAAGGTACTAAAATTTAAATTCTCTCAGTTTGTTGGATTAGTGGGTGTGGCACCATGCTCCACTTTTATTTTCTACTATTAATTCTACTACTATTTCTTTTACTTTTAAACTTTTTTTTCTGCAAATTTTTCTTATTTTCTACTACTTTTTCCAAATATTTTCTTTGTACTTTTTTTCTACTACTTTTTTAATACATTTTTTCTTATTTTCTACTACTACTTTCTACTATTTTTCACTTCTATTTTTTACTACTTTTCACAGTTTTTTCTACTACTATTTTTTTAGTATTATTTCCATCACTCTTTCTACTCCATTTGTACTATTTTTGTACTACTATGTTTAACTATTTTTCTACTAGTTTTTTTGCTACTTTTTTACTACTATTCTTTTTCTTACTACATTTTCTACTACTATTTCTTCTACTTTTTTGCCCCTATTTTCTACTAATTTTTCCATTCCTTTTTCTTCTATTATTTCTACTACTTTATGAAATATCTTAAGACCCTGCCTAGCTATCTTAAAATCTGATAGGTGGCGCTGTAACAAATTCTATATTTATAATAAATAATAAATAATTTCAAGAACGGTCTTTGATATGAATATAGAGCGTCCTAAAATATTGTTTCTATAGTTCAACTGAACCATAATATAAATTAATCCTAATATTTTTTTGGGTATATCTCAAGGATCATTTATAGCACAGTACAGAAATTTGGTACAAGAACGTGAATTAACAATGGCATGCTACAACAAAATATGGGAGGGTTGACAAAGGGGGTGTGACATCTTCCATATACCCTGAATTTTCATTACGGGATATCTTAGTATGGAAGTATTATTTGTCAATACCGGATTAAATAAATTCTTTTATACTACTTATATTTTAATTTATTTTTTCCAACATTTTCTTCTTATATTCGACTACTTTTTTACTACTTTATCTACTTATACTTTTTACCACTTTTTTACTACATTTTTCTACAATTTATTGTTACTTTCTACTATTTTTTCACTATTTTTTCTACTTCTATTTTTTATTATTATTATTTTTTACTATTATTTCTACTAATTTATGAAATATCTCAAGAACCTGCGTAGCTATGTCAAAATCCGATAGGTGGCGCTGTAATAAATTCTATTTTTATAATAAATGGCAAATGAGTCCATATTTTTAAATTGTTTTTGGAATTAGATATAATTTCTAGAACGGTCTTTGATTTTCTTCTGCAAATTAAATACTTTCAAAAATGCCAATTTTGATGCCTCATTTTTAAACCTAGAATTATTATCAATTTCAATGTACGTCCTTTAAGCTTGAATTGTCATTACCAATGTTCAATTTTAAACACTAAGAAACTTCATTCTTCTTCATTCAAATAAGCTTCAATATGCCCGCTTCTTCGCAGAAAGGGCAGAACAACGTCTGCCGGGTCAGCTAGTTCTTTATAAAATAGTGCCTACTCCTTTATTCATGTGTATACTTATGTATGTATATGTATAACTACCCAGCAAACAATTTGAGTTCGACAATACACTTTTATTACGATTTAAGACTTTTCGGAATCACTAAAAAATATTTCAAAGTGAGAAAACAGTCATAAGAGAGTGTGAAAAGATGAAAGAAAAAGTGTGAAAAAATTAAAACAGTATTAAGAAGAAAATAATCAAAATTAATGATTAAAGAGTCAAAAAGAAAGATTATGAGAGTCGAAAAAGTATTAGAACTAAGAGGTAAAAGAATCAGATAAGAGTTATTGATGCCAAATATTTAAAATCATTTTTGATATAAATAAATGCTCACTTGAATATTTAGGTGCGTAAATATTTTCTTCTGTAGATCAATACAGCATTTAAAAATTGCAAATAGTACTGCCGTCCAAATAAAATTCAAGAAAAACAATGTTATGAGTCATATTTTCGAAAGAGCAGAAATTATAATAAAACACACATAGGAGGTTTCTCAGAAAAAAAGTTGTTTTTTAAGAGTCAGAATTATGAGTCCTCTGAATATTGTTTACTGGGTAGTCAGTCTCATTCGCTACTGTATACTCATAATAATCATAATCAAAATTCACAGTTTCATTTCTTTAACTACTTCATTACTATTTGATGTTACTCAAATCGTCACTCAAAAAATGGAAAAACAAAAAAAAAAAAAAAAAAAAATTAAGAAAGATGAGCATGCGCGCACTGAAAGGATATAATTCTGTTGTTGTTGAATGCTGTATGTATAGTAATGTTTCTGTTGCTGTTTATTGTTGTTATTATTGTTAAATGCTTGCATACTTGAGCGATATACTGCATATGTATGTGTGTATGTATGTATATACACTGAGTATGCATTGAGAATAATGATGTCGTTTCTCGTTGTTGTTGTTGTTGTTACTGCTATTGCTGCTTATATGTATACTTTCGTAGTGTTGTTGTTGTTTGGTTTGTAGTTGTTATTGTTGTTGTTGTTGTTTGTTATTATTATGACACCACAATTTTGTGTGGTCAAGTATGAATCATATTTAAATGGTATTGTGTGCGTTTGTATATTCATTCATGTGATGCATGAAAAAAAAAAATACGAGTATGAATGTCTATGTATAAGTATGTATGTAGGCATTGTGTGTGTGTGTTGTGTTAATGTATAGTAGGTAGTCGTAGTGTGTAAGCTTCATTATAAATGCCGTGTTAAGTTTGTTTTTGCTTTCTTTTTGCCTTTTTATACATTTATTGTTATTGTAATTGCAATTATTGTAAGTATAATTTCACACACACATATCCACTTACTTATATGCACACATACTTAACATAAATATTTACACATGCCTACATACAGTACCGGTCATATCATTTGCAACCAAAATCACTTGTACTTTAAATGACTTCTTAAGTTCACTAAAATAATTTTTATCAAAAATCTCTTTTATTCAAAACAAAGTGCATTTATTGCCATTTATTATAAAAAGTTATAAGTACAGAATTATGTTGCAAATAAAAAAAGAATGGAGTTATATTAAATTCAAGTCTGAATTGGAGAGGTCAAAACATTTGCAACTAGAAAAAGTTAATGTGAAAATTGAAGAAAAATCGAAAAAGTTTTCAAAACTTTGTCGCATATCCATTATTAGCGATCACTGTTGCACGTTTACGTGGCATTGGTTCTATTAAATGTTTCGCCAGATCGATTCGAACTCGCTTCCATTCCTTTTGAACATCCTAATACAGATCCTCCAGTTTCTTAAACGTATTCGTGGTAATCTTTCGCTTCACGAGTGTCAAATGACTCTCAATTGGGTTTAGATCGAGGGACTGTACTGTACAAATGAGAAATTGTACATTTTTTTGCGACATGGCAGGTTTTTACCAATTTAGACGTGCGTTTTAGGCTATGTTCCTATATTCCTGTGGAAACGTCCAATCAAGCGGCATTTCCAAGCTAGCGTACGGAGGTATAATGTCTCTTAAAACGTTTCCATAATCGTTGTATTTCATAATTCCCCGAATGTGTTGCGTTGGACCCATACCATTAGCTGAAAAGCAGCCCCAGACCACAATACAATCTACTTGGTGTTTTACCGTACCCGGTGTATGTCTAGGTCTGTGTGGCCTTTTGACAAATTATTTTCCGTTAGAGCCGCACATGTTAATTTTGCTCTCATCTAACAACAAAAGCGTTTTGCAACTGTTAAAAAGTTCATTTTATGTATTTATGAGGGAATCTTAAATGAGTTAAGCGATTTTTCTTAGAGTAAACGCTTTTTCGGCAATGTGGTATGCGCTTAATCCACTTTTTCTGGTTAGTCGCTAGATGGTCAATGATCATATATCAAACTGAAGTGCATTTTTTATTTCTTTCGGTTCTACTTTCTGATTTGTTTTCATCAATTTTGTGATTTCGTTAGTTTTTCCACACGTTTCTTTGCGGTGTAAGATCCCACCTCAATGACGCTGTTGACAATTTGCGAAATCGTCGACTTGTGTATTGAAAATTTTTTTAAAATTTCTTTTTGAGATAAACTATTTCACCCCCTTTCAATCTAAGCCCAATTGAGAGCCATTTGATGCTCGTGAAGCGAAAAATTGGCACGAATACGTTTGAGAAACTGGGGGATCTGTATGACGATGTTCAAACACAATGGAAGCGAGTTCGAATCGATCAGGCGAAACATTTAATAGAGCCAATGCCACAATGTGCAACAGTGATCGTTAATAATGGAAATGCGACAAAGTTTTGAAAACTTTTTCGATTTTTCTTCAATTTTCACATTAACTTTTTCCAGTTGCAAATGTTTTGACCTCTTCAATTCAGACTTTAATTTAATATAACTTCTTTCTTTTTTATTTGCAACATAATTTTGTACTTATAATTTTTTATAATAAATGGCAATAAATACACTTTGTTTTGAATAAAAAAGATTTTTGATAAAAATTATTTTAGTGAACTTAAGAAGTCATTTAAAGTACAAGTGATTTTGGTTGCAAATGAGATGACCGGCACTGTACATATTACATATATGTATATTTGTAAGCATGTAGCAACGTCAATTGCATTTAAACTGTTTTATGCACTTTTACACTCGAGTGCATACACATGCATGCGATGAATAAGAACACATACATATATATACATATGTATATAAGCATGTATGCATATATGAGTATACATTACGACAATTAAAATTGCTTTGTTTTACTTTTATGTGCTTTTGTTGTTCTTTTGCATCATTTTTCTTGTTTTTTTTTTTTGCGTTTCACTGTTACCAGCAAATTATTACAATTATATGTTCAGGCGCAATAATATTTTTTTATTATTGTTACCGCTGCTTTTATTATTATTATTATTATCGTCATTACTATCATCGTCATCAACAGCAGCAACGGCAACAGCAACAATAACAAAATGCTTACCATTATCACGCTGAGGCGTTGCATTGTTTTTAATTAATTAATTTGTTGATAGGCTCAACGATGACAACGACGAGTGATTGTTTAATGAAAATGTGCATGTGGGTGCGTATGAAAGTATATATACGAATATTTGAGTATGTGTGTGTGTACATGCATGAAACTATGAAAAGAGATTTTCCTGCCATGTAAAGTAGAAAAATAATTAAAATTTGATTTTACAAGAGTAGATTAAGTTGCAAAATTCTTATAATTTTGAATTTTCTGCTTTACACAGCTGTCTTAAAGCAGCGGCAAGTATGATGAAAATGAACAAAACCAAATATTACGCAGAATTGTTCCAAATTCTTCCAGAATCTTAAATTTGGTTGGGTTCATTTTGACCATATTTGCCGCTGTTTCAAGACCGCTGTGAGTCCTTGTACTGAAAAAAAAACGATATAGCGACGATAAAGGGGCCAAAATATATGGAATTTTTGCAAATTGTTGAGATTTTCGAAAAACGGGGTACGAAATATCGTGATTCTACTGTATAAAGATTCGTCTACCTAAAAATAAACTCAAAATTAAAAAAATTAATTTTTTTTTTTAAACTTTGAGACAGCTTATTTTTATTAAAATTAAACATTTTTAAAAACTTTTTTTTTAAATCCATCTACAATTAATGCACTATAATAAAAAGGTTCTAAACAGAAATACCACCCTTAAAAAATTGAAAAAAATTCGTTTAAAGAATTTTTCTCATAGAAATTTTATACAAAATTGACAGCTTTTCGATGAAAACATGGTTAAATTTCACTCGTAGATCAAAACTTTTTAAGGACAAAATATTGCCCTAGTTATCCTTAAAAAAAATTGTGATGGGAACAATTACTTAAAATTCAATATTTTAGAAGTTATCATCGATTAAAGCTATTTACCTTTTTAAAGCCTGTTTTTAATTTACTAGGAGCAGAAAAAAATCGAACTTCGCACATTTCATATAATGGACCCCATCAGCCTTTGAACATCCGCTCTGGATACTTTTGCGGCTATTTGGTTCCATTTTGGTAACATTGAATTCACATTTTTGACAATACCTGCATTTTTCTTCAACTTATATTTTGTAATAGTCCAGTATTTTTCGATCGGTCGAAGCTGGGGGCAATTGGGTGGATTCATATATTTGGGCACTACATCAACTTTTTTTGTATGATACCGATTCATGGTTTTCTTAGAGTAGTGGCAACTGGCTAAAACAGGCCAAAACTTCACTGATGAATGGTGGTGACGAACAAATGGCAATAGTCGTTTCGAAAGGCACTCTTTGATGTAAATATCAGACGTCATAGAAGAGGATGTCACAAATGCCCTGGATTTGAGACCACAGCTGCAAATAGCCTGCCACACCGTTGCTTTCTTTGTACTTGAATTTTGAAGGTACATTACCACGATTCGTTGTCATATAAAATTTTTGACCTGGAAGCTGTTTAAGATCAAATTTTACGTATGATTCGTCATCCACAATAATGCATCCATTGAATTTGCTCAAAACATTATTATAAAGAAGACGAGCACGTTTTTTGGCCAGCAAATTCTGTTTGTCTGTTCTATTTGGATATTTTATAGCACTTTAGCCCAGCTTTTATGCGTAAACGTCTAGCAGTACTTTTGCTGGCACGATCGCTATCCGATAGTTCGGGATTGCTTTTGATGGACCTCAAGATCTTTGCCTTTAATTTTAGGTTGGTGGTTCCCGTTTCGTTCACAACTTTTTTAGCTCTTTCAACACTAAGAGTTTCTTTATATCGTTTTATAACTCTACATACCGTTCTTTTGGAGATATTTAACACTTTCGCAATCTTTGAACCAGACCACGACGAATTTTCAATAAATTTGTTCACAATCAATTTTCTATTTGCAGCTTCCATTGTGCACACAATCACCAACTTGCAATCAATTAATATGAAAAATTTATCAACTAACGGTAACGGTATTGCAAACAAATCCCAGTAAAAAAGTTGTTGTTCTTATGACTAGGGGCGACGTGGTGACCACATCAAAGCATGCCAATTTAGCGTGAACCGCGCTTTATCACGTAGGCAAGCTAATGTATATATATATAAATATTTCGTAAAAAGGATCAGGTACGATTTCAAGGTTTAAAAATTTAAGATTCTGGAAGAATTTGGAACAATTCTGCATAATATTTGGTTTGGTTCATTTTGATCATACTTGCCGCTGCTTCAAGACAGCTATGTTTAAGTTAACGGATATATTATTTCACGTTATCTGTGTTGTGGATGAGTTTGTGATTCGACAAGTAATGCACCGATCGATCGATTATACTATTGTGTGAGCTAATAGCTGCCAAGCTATCTGCAATCCCTGACTAACAACATTTGGACATGGGTACTTTTATAAATTCAATCATGATTGAAAGTATGGAAAATATTTTTTAAGAAAATTAATTGAAAAAAAGCAAAATTCCAATTATTTTAAATTTTACCACAAGAGCAATGAATGAATGAAAATGCAAAATCATAATAACAATAGTAATAGCAAATAATAATATCAAAGGATACTTTATTGTAGTAGCAAGAGATACAAAATTAAAACAAAAACCACAAAAAAAAAACTAAGAAAATAGTTACGAAAATAAACTTCATTAAAATGTGGTAAATTTATTTTCTAATTAAATGCACAACAAGAACAACAAATAGTAAAACAACAACAACAGCAAGAACATCAAGTATTATTGTAACATAAATGAAATATTTATATGTAGTTTATATTAAAATAAACTAACGATTTATGTATATTTGCTTTGCTTGTTTACGCTCAAATTGATAATGAAAGCCTTTTTGTTAAGATGCACAAAAACAAATACACACCAACACAGGCCGACACACATACAAAGCTATATTTGTGCTTACGTACGTGTATGCATATATGTGCATGCAACTTTAATGTTAACTGAAACTCTGTGCAGTCAGAGAGTATTTTGCATTTACTTGCCAATTTATTAAACACATATTTACAATATACATTACAATGGCATTTGCTAAACATTGTATTTCGTATTTGTGGCATAAAAGTAAATGTTAGTATGAAAAGCGAGAGATGCCAGAGAAAAGAGGGAGCGTGCAGCAAGATGAAATTGACATATGCACCTACATATTTATAATAAATTTATGGCATTTCACTTGCTCTTGCCACATATTATTGCAACATGCTTACTCTTTCATTTGCTATAATTGTATTTAGGTGAGTTTGTGTGTGTACACATTTAAAATCACTTAAAATGCATATAAATATACATACATATGTATGTACATATGTAAACTTGTATGGGTATTTGTTACCTTTGTTTTTCAGCATTTGTATTTGTTTAGTGGCTCTGTTAGCTGAAAGTGTGTGTTCGTAATGCAGATAAATTCTTACGTGCACTCTTTCGCTCATTTATTTATACATTGTGCTTGTCTCACTCAGTTACTCTCCTTCAGAACAGAGAGAGAGAGAGAGAGAGAGAGAGAGAGAGAGAGAGAGAGAGAGGGGGAGGGAGAGAGAGAAAGAGAGAGCTCTAAATTCATTGTATTTGCGTAGCTTTAGTGTAATTGAAAAACTTAATGCAGTTCAATAAATTTTGGTGTATTTTTAATGATTTTGTGTAGCTGCAGAAATATTGTGCTTAAAGTATGAGGTAGAAATTCAAGTAGAAATTTGAAAATTTAATTTCTGGAAACAATGATACGAAGATGATTAATTTGGATTCTACTATCCTGAATAGGTGCTCCCCGAATGCTACCAAATTGTTTACACAGATAAATTTTAATTTCAATTCGCTCAGTCCTTTACTTGAAACAAAAAAATCTAAGGACATTTACGACGTTTACGTTTGCTATGGCTTTTGGCGTAGGAGAAAATGGAGGCGTATGTACGAATATAATTTAAGGTATTAACATCACTAAACCCAAAATATGTCAAACAATAAAATTTCTCAGAATTCAAGATTAGCAGCTTTCTGACCTTGTTTACGTTTAAGAATAGTATATGCCAGAAAATAGTGTTCACATTAGCGAGTATTTACGAAATGGGATGTTCGCATTATCGCAATTTCAATGCATTTCAATAGTAAACCAGCAATAAATGAGACCTTGTTTAACACTGATTTTTTTGATGAAGAAATCTTTGACACGAATCTTTATCAAATACACCGCAAAGATAGAGATGCTATAAAAACTGGATGCAATCGAGGAGGTGGTGTGCTGATTGCTACCAAACGTTCACTACGCTCTTTTTATCATCAATTGATTAATGCTGACTCGTTACTTGACCAATTATGTGTGTGTGTCACTGGCTCTTTTGTGCATCTTACATTCCACCAAATAGTGCTGACTCGTTGTACTTTTCCCATGTGGACAACATCGTGCACCTCGCTGAAAATAATCCTGATGATCATCTTTGTGCTCTTGGTGACTTTAATCAAAATAAGATTGTTTGGTTCCTATTAACTATTAACTCCCACAAATGTAAATCAGTCACATGAAATATATGTTTTAGATAGCTTATTTGGTATTAATTTGGTTCAGATTAACTCATTTCTAAATAAACTAAATCGTATATTGGATCTTATTTTTCTTAGCAATAATGTAAAATTTCAAATTGCAGAATGTTTATTTCCTATTACTTCCTCTGATATGCATCATGCACCTTTGACTTTAGATATGACGTTTATTGAAAGTTCCTATAAAAATTGTAATCTAAACTTCAAAGCTGGTGATTATGAAACTTTAAATCTTTGTATTTATAATATTGATTGGATTCATTTTTTTAATGGTATGTCTACATTGTATTGCTTTGATATTTTTCTCGGTAAAATTTCTGAAATTTGTCTTAATAATATTCTACGACTACCTCCTAGAGTTCACAAATTGCCATGGTACACAAATGACCTGAAAAAACTGAAAAATCCAAAAAATAAATTTCATAAGCTATTTAAAACTACTAATAAAGTTGAGTATAAAGTTCAATATGAGCATTTTATGAGGGAGTTTAATGTCTTAGATAAGTTTCTTTATAATCAATATATAAAACGGGTTGAGCATGATTTAAAGCTTAACCCACAATCTTTTTGGAATTTCGTTCGGTCTAAGAGAGCCTGCACCAATATACCCTCATGCATAACATACAATGGAATTTCCACTAATAATGTATTCGACACTACAAACCTTTTTGCCGATTACTTTAAATCAAATTTTATTTTAGATGATAATAACATTAATACACTGTCCCTGAATGATACAAAACCATCGATCGATTTTGGCGCTCTACTGGTAACGAAGGATGGTATCTTGAGTCTGCACCCATCTCTAAAGCCAGATATAGATGGGCTGTCTTCTTTTCTATTTAAGAAATGTGTGACAACTATATGTTTACCTCTTTGCGAATCGTTCAATATCTCCCTCCGCTCAGGAGAATTTATCGATAAATGGAAGGTTGCTCACATTACACCGATTCTAAAATTAGGAAATAAAAGTGATGTTCTTAATTATCGGCCTAGCCAAGCTGTCAACAACTTCAAAACTTCTTGAAAAAGTCGTTAAGGAAAAGTTTTTTTTTTTGCGGTAAAGCGTATTATCAGTCCACACCAGCATGGTTTCATTACTGGGCGGTCAAAAGTTACAAATCTAGCAGTTTTCACTGATTTCTGTATATCTGCTTTTCAAAATGGCTATCAGATTGATACTAATTACACTGATTTCTAAAATTTCAAGTTTAGGTATACACTCAACTTTCTTGGAGTGGTTGAAGTCTTATCTTCACAATAGGATATGCTATGTTGATATCGAAAACGTAAAATCGGATCCATTCATTGCCACCTCTGATGTTCCGCAGGGAAGTATCCTAGGCCCCCTATTATTCACAATGTTCATTAATGATATTGGCAACTGCTTTTCCTATTGTAATTTTCTGCTTTTTGCTGATGATCTGAAAGTCTTTTGCAGAATCAAAAACTTGACTGATATCGTTCTGCTTCAATCTGACCTTAATCTTTTAGTCGATTGGAGTTTTCACAACAAACTAACTCTTTATATAAAAAAATGCTTTCACATGAGTTTTTTAAAGTCAACAAACCACTTTCATTCATCCTATAATTTATCTAATAATGCGCTAAAATCGGTTGAGGAGTTTCTTCATTTAGGGGTTCTCTTTGATTCAAAGTTTACCTTTGAAAATCATATTAACTTCCTTGTACCAAAAGCTTACTAGCTTTTAGGTTTTATTCGTCGTTATGGTCAAGATTTTAAAGATCCTTATACGCGTAAAATTTTATATACAACGCTTTTGCGATCCAAACTTGAATACGCTTCTTTTATTTGGAATCCCTCCTATAACACGCATTCAGCACGTATCGAAAGAATTCAAAGGAAATTTCTGCGTTTTACCCTCCAACCATTACATTTTATTGACCCGATTCCCTCATACAATGCTCGTTGCTTACCTATTAGTCTTAAATCTTTTGATAGTAGAAGAATTATACATTCCCTGATGGTTGTATATGACTTAATATGTGGTAATACTGATTGCCCACTACTACTTGAAAAAATCAGTTTCAATGTACCTTCTCGTCACCTGCGCTATTATGTACCATTTTATATACCCTCTTTAAAAACTAATTATCTTCTGAATGCCCCAATTACCAGGGCCTTGATTGAGTTCAATAAAATTTCAAAGCAATGCAATGTTGATTTCTCCATATTTATTGTTTGAATTGTTATTAAAAAGTGAATAAAATGAAATAAAAAAAAAATTAAAAACATTTTGCAAAATACTTATAATTACAAAACACTCGCGTCTCTCGAAAAAAATTTACCCAGTCAACTTTATACACGCCTGAATTCCAGAATCTTAGGTTTTTCGTTTCTTTACTTGACACAAGTAAAGTGCTACTTTTTCCAAATTTTGATATATTCTTAAATTTTGTGACTGTTTTTTAAATAATTCTAAAAAATCAACAAAATATAAAGTAAACCATAGGTAAAAGAAAAATTGCTATAACTAAAAGTTCTACAGAAGAATGATAAAATTCTGCAAAAGAAAGAATGAGTAGAAATTAAATAAATAAATACGAGAGAATGAATGCGAAAATCACAAAGCAAATTTAATTTAATGCAACAACAACAAGAGCAGTAGCATAAATACTACAAAACTTGCGCGCATGTTTATTAACGTATGTATGCAAACGAATATAAAATTAAAAACAAAAACTTTGTCTTAACCCATTAAGGTTTACGTAAGATGTATCCTACATAAATGGAGTGTTTTTAAAAGATTTTCTTCAAAATTCAGAGTTCACGCTTTCGTTTGAGCTGTTAACGTCATAAGCGACACAAAAGACAGCTTTTTCGGAAAACGCTTTGACAATTCTATTATAATCTATTTTGATTACATTTTTTTCGAGCCTTTTTCTTACAGTATTTAGCGAAAAAAAACCGTAAAATTACACGAAGGTAAGTAATATTGTTAAAAGTGTAATGGAAAAACAGAACAATAAAACGAGATGTGTTACTAAACTTAAAATTTAAAGTCTAAGCCATAAAATGAATATAAAGGGGAGTAGGTTAAATGCTTTAAAACTGTTTTTTAAGTTTTAACTGTAAAATATGCTATATCATACATAAACATTAAAACAGTTACCATGCCTACAAGTTTAGGTTAGATTAGGTTGTTGGGGCTGTTCATAAAAGAACACACACTGAGACCTATTGGTCCATTGTGATACCATTGGGGCGAGTGTTATCTCTTGATCCCTACCTAATTAAACCAATTTGTGCTTGCAATGAAACGTGATAAGTCTCTAATATCATAGTGAAATAAATAAAATGAAATAAATAGAAGTGACGCCCTCTTTTCTGTTCACTGACGTCGGCCAAATTTTAAAATTGTTCTCTTACCTCTCCCAAAGTATTTGATATTTCAGAAGTAAATATAAAAAGTATTAACCTATTGGTACCAGCACAATATATAAATAAAATAGAAGAATTTGAATAGCTTGAAAAAATTTTAGACATTGATAAACGAGATCTCCGAAGGCGTTTGCAACAACCATGAGCTAAATTTAAAGTTTTTTTATTATGTAAGAAATCCGTCTCTCCGAAATTTAATTAAAAATCTTTTGAAATCGGTAAAACTATATAGAATAGTGTTGTATTTTTTTTGTGTAAATACTTTATAGAACCACACTCTAAAAAAAAAATGAGAGTTTTATTTAAAAAAAACAACAAACGAAAGGTTTATTGGTTTTGGATATTTTTATTTCATTTACTTATTTGTGTACAGAAGACGAAAACGGGTTAAGAGAATTTCTCTCATAAACAAAATTATTTGTCAAAATTTATTGAGCGAATACATGTCATAATTTTCAAATCTCAGAAGACCTCAGAATATTTCAGAATACTTTCTGCTATCTGGCTTACTGTATACTGTGTCTAATATCAGATGATGCCAGTTCTGTGAGTCTTCCATAGAAGGGCGTTCCCAGAGTTCTGTATCTGCATGCTGCTAAAGCAGGGCAATTACATATAAAGTGGAGATGATTTCTTCTTCTTCATTTCTACAGCTTCTGTAGAAGTCATTATAAAGAAGACCTAGTCTACGTGCATGGCTGCAAATGAGGCAGTGCCCGGGTAGAACAGGAACTACCCTACTTATGTGGACACGATCCAGATTATCGAGCGCTTTAGTGCGACTATGGTCAGGCATTGGCCAAAACTGTCTGGCGATAGCGCAAGTTGGTTCCATTCTCCACCTGCTCTTCGCAATGTGGGAGTAGTGATCTTTAATTAAAAGTTTACACGTGGCAAGCGGTATACCTGCATTACCAGTGATAAGTGAATTGTTGAGTGTCGTACCAAGTTTGGCGAGGTCATCAGCCTTACAGTTTCCCTCAATGTCGCTATGCTCAGGCACCCATATAAGGTACAGGTTGTATGCCATGGCTGTCTCGTTAAGAGACGATCTGCATTGTAAGACAACTTTAGAGTTATTAGCTGGACATTGGAAGGATTTTATTGCCGCCTGATTATCAGTGAAAATGCAGATATCACTACAAGGTATCGCATTACACCTTATCAGATTTGCGGCTTCAGTGATCGCAAGCAACTCTGCCTGAAAGACGCTGCAACGATCAGGAAAACGAAAGTGCACCGAAATGTTCAAGCGCTCAGAGTGAACCCCACCCCCAAACCCTACCATTCAACTTTGAACCATCAGTATAAAGGTCGATGATATCAGGGCGTATCGCATTACTCGCACTCCACTCTTGTCGAGATGGAATATTTGTGCTGAAGCTGTTACCAAAGGATAGCGGGGAGAGTGTGAGATCGACAGAGAGTGGAAGAAATTTAGTTTCACCAAGTATCTTACTATGACCATAATTTGTGAGGGACCACCTACGAATCGCATTCAGTCTCACTGCAGATATTGACGCTGAGGTCTTTCCGACTAGATCTATTGGAAGGAGATCTAAGCTTGTGTACAGCGACTTAGAGGGTGTCGTTTTCAGTGCTCCTGTAATTAACATTGAAGCTAGTCGCTATACTTTGTCTAATTTACCATGCCCACAAACTTTAAGATATTTTTCTGAAAATTTGTAGTTTTCTGTTTCTAATAGTAGCAAGTGTTGAAAATTTCAGTACAAACCTTCAATGTGATCTCTGTGCTGACATTAATGGGTTAAGCACGTCAACTTCACGCTTATACGAGACGCAAGAGCAATCGCAACGAGGCAAAATTTACACTATTTTTTGTATGCCTTACTTTTTCTTTCGCAGCTTCTTATGCTGCATCACACACACACACATATATATTCTTATTTATACATACATACACTTGAAAGCAATGTTTACAAAATTAAGCTCTTATTCATCACACACAACAACATCAACCTGAACTGAACTCAACTGCACTGAAATGCAAAATAAAGTGCAACACACACACATACACAACAACTTTGCATAAATTTCCTGCTTTACTTTCTTTTACTTTTACACACACACACGCGCACACACAGAACGCAACGAACGAAAGAAAGATGGAAAAGCAAGAATGCTAAAATGCTAAAAAAATCGTTTTAAATAACTTTAAAAAGAAATTACACTGTAGAGTACTGCAGCTATAGTTGTTGCACAGGTACCTACCCACTGCATATTTTATACAGAGTGTGCTAGCTTTTTAAAGCACATACATACATACATATATATAAAATACTCGTACTTTTTATTTTTATTTATTTATTTAAGTAAGTTAAGTGTTTTCCTACACAGACTGAATGTGTATGCACATATTTCCTTGTATTCTTTGTTTTTGTATATTTTCAAGAGATTTTTTAATTTCTATGTAGCTGCTTTTTCAGTTTAAACTAGTGAAATTAAATAGTGCAGCTGCCAGAGAGAGGCAGCGAGAAAGAGAGAGAGAGAGAGAGGGAGAGATTAGCAAATGATTATAAACTAAAGTGTGAATTCTTTAATGGCCTAAAGTATCATAAATTATTATAAAGTGCCAATGTATTATTTTTGCATATAACAAGGAAAGTTTGATTTCTTTAAACAAAACTGTGGCGTTATTCCTATTCTACATACATTGTAATCAATATCACTCATACGCCTCGCTGAGCATGTATGAATGCACCCCAAAGCCTTATGTAATTATGCATAATCCATAATCATCTGAAATAATACAGAAAAAATCATATAAAAATATTTTAAAATCTTTCAACTCATTTTATAAACAACTGTGCAGCAGCGACAACATTTATGACATATATAGTATGTAACAAAATAGAGCAAATGAAGGGACATTTTGGGGACATAAAAAATGGTCCGCAAATGGCGTTCAATTAAAAAGTAACTGCATAATAAAGTTTCTTCATATACAGATGAACAAAAGTGGAAATAAATTTTTGAAATCAGACAACTCCTTCAGTTTCCAAAAGGGTCTTGAAAAAACCGAAATTTCGTCAATAAATCATCATTTTTCAAAATTTTATGGCCAACATTTTTTTTAAATTTCATAACTGTTTTATTTCTCCTTGAGTGTACAAACATAATGCAAAAAAAAGTTTTGAAATCGGATAATACTTATTGGAGAAGTAAGATGTACAAAGCTGGTAAGTTTTCAAAAATTCAGCAAAAAATGTATGAAAAGTATAAATTAAAGTAGAAACTTCTGAACTTTGAACCTCTTCGGCACCAATAAGAGTTATCCGATTTCAAAAATTCTTTTTGCATTATATTTGTACACTCAAAAAAAAAGAAAATAAAAATAAAAAAAAGCGGTGGAATTTGAAAAAATATTTGCCCTAAAAATTTTGAAAAATCATAATTTATTTTCAAAATTTCAGTACTTTCAAAACCCTTTTGGAACCTGAAGATATTGTCTGGTTTCAAAAGTTTGTTTCCACTTTTATTGATCTGAATGTGTAGAAATTGAACTATGGTGACACTTTTTAATTTGATGCCATTTTTGGATTTTTTTCATATCCCAAAACTGTCCCTTCATTTGCTCAATTTTGTTACATACTGTATAAACAATAACCGCTGACTAACTTGCTGCTGCTTTCCTGTGTTGAAAGAATTTGCATTGAGCAAAAATTTCAACTATTTAAAACAAACTATAATATTTTTTCACACATAAAAACAAAAAACTAACAACAATCATGCACAGCATACACCAAATGAGAAAACACCTACTCAGCAAGCAGACAACAGCGAGCAGCAGGAACCGAAATAGAAGTAGCAGCATGTTGTCCTAATGATGATAGTTGACACCTACTATCAATGAGACAGCGCAAAACACACAGAAACGGTGTAAAAGTTCATAGGTACATGGAACATGAAATATTATTACGCTATGAAATTTATAATTACTTGAGATTTATGTGTGATGCGCGTACACCGTTGGTTATCCAGTTGTTTTTTTTTTGTTATTGCCGTGCTGCTGTTTCAATAGCCTGAAAAATGAAAGAGGCACCGCGCTCGGTTACTCAAGTGCGAATGAGTTTTGCTGGTTAAAAAATATTTATTTTTGTATTAATTTTCTTACTTGAACTCTTTACTGTTTCGTTAATTCTTTCACATATCAAAGAACGTTCTCTTTTCGCCACTCTCTCTCTTTCTGTATGCACATTAATTTATATATGAAATGGTACAGCTCTCTTTAAATGTAAATGACTTTCTATGTGAAATACTAGAACGAAGGTGAATGGATAGCTCTCAAGTGTAGATCTTGTTAACGTCATATTATGCAAATGAAATGATGATATTTTGTGCTGCCGTTAAAACTCTTTTGAGGATTTTGTGAAAGAGCATGGAAATTTATATTACATACTTAGGCATAGCATCACACATATATAAAAATGACCCAAGTTAAGTGTTCATTACTTTACTAGTAGTGAAAAAGCAGAGCGTGGCGTTGCGTAGTTGAAAATATTATGGCAATTGACTTCATGAAATGGCGCGACACAAATACACACACACAAACACACAAATGATTAAGGACTTTTGACTCTGACAATATATTATAAAATTAGTGCACACACACACATACACCAAATAAGGGAGAGTGATTCTAAAATTCGTTTATCCTTGTACAATTTCAATAAATTTACAAAATCATTTAATGAGAAAATGCCTTGCTGAGGGTTTTGGTCTGCAGAGATTTCTTAATACCCTAAAACATAAGAGAAAATAAGAGATGGAAACTTAAATTGCACTCTAGTTCAAGAAAAGCAAATGATCATTGATTGGTCTATTGTTAATTTATAATGCGCCGTTGAAGAGAGAGAGAGAGAGAGAGAGAGAGAGAGATTACAATTTCAATGAATTTGTGGTTGTTGTTATTTTTATTCCATTAAGGCAGATTCACAGACTGACTGGGCGCACTCTCTTTTTACAAAGCAAAAAACTTTTTATTTAAAAGAGCCAAAAAAAACGAAAAGACAGTGCGCCACTCGGTCGGTGAATCCGCCTTTATATTTGTTTTACTACTCGTCGTAAGTTCGGTATTTCTCTTTTTAAAGTATTTTGTAAGCTCAGCTTAAACTCTTTTTCGCCGCTTGCTTATAAATTAATAAAACTTCCAACATTCAAAGTATAGCAGCTGCCAAAAAGAAAAAACAAACTGAAGAACGTTTAAATGCTTTTGTGTATGTACTTTAGGCAATAACAAAAACACAAAGCTATTCATTTATTTTGGGCGCAATTTAAGACGCTCTCACATGCATTGAATACAATATTTTTGAAAATGTAAGTCCTTCTGCCAGTATGCCGACATACAAATGAAAAATTATCTTTAAGCATATACATTTCATTCAGTTCATGATTGTATAAAATAGGCTTAAGCAGGCAAACAGACAGCAGCAGTAGCCAACAGCAGCAGCCAACAACCAATTTCATTTATGCTTATTTATTTATTTATGTTAGGTATGACTTGAAAGCTATCAGCTTTTAGCATCTCAACTGCCTCTCTTTCCTGCAGTAAAGAAACCTTACAAAAACGAATCTTCAAAATAAAAAACTAACTTAATATTAAATAAAAAGAGAAAGGATATCTTACGCACTCATACATATATAGAAATGATAACATCATTTATAATGATTTCCAAACAAAGTCTGCACTCCATTCACTCGCTGTTTTGTTTGTTTACTCACTGGCAATTGTGTATGTTCGGTATATTGCGTATTTATTTTGGCTTGAGAATTTTTTTCAGCGCATGCATTTTGATAGCTAGCAAACTTGCTATTTCTGCTATTGTTGTTGTTGTTATAGAAATGGCTATTTCATTACATTTAATATACAACAGCGTCTCGATTTGTAAGTAGATACAAGCAACTACTACTACTACTAGAAATGGTACGGCTGTTTTATCCTTTTCGGCTTGCGCCATTATCATCAATCATCACTGGGAAGTGATAAAGAAGCAGCAGCAGTAGTGAATGTCCGTTCTGTTCCAGTTCCTGTTGTTATTGTTTGTGCATTGTATATTTATTGTACGTATTCTTTTGACTTTTGCTTTTCAATGTTTTCGTTTTTCGTTTTACGTTTTTTGTTCCCGTTCGTTCTTACAAGCGCCTGATTGATTAATCGTCATGTAAATTAATTTACTGTCGTCGCTGCTACTGCGGATTTCATTTCATGAAAAGCAACGACGAAACGAAGGACGACTACGGACTCCTATAGCGATGCGCGTGCAAAGATAAGCAAACTCTGTATACATGTGTGTGTACATAATGTGTGTTTGACATGATTGTTGAAATATCGAGTCCACAAGCACACATACATACACTCATTCTTTTATACTGAGTGAGGCATGTAAGCTGCTTAATTATTTAATTTTTCTTTGATTGAATTTATTTCATTTTTTGAATGTATTCAACTTTGATGTTGATATAAATATTCACTCACACACAAAAACATACATACAGTCATGTGAAGTATGCTGTAATTTGTAAAAATGTAAATGGCTGGGAAATGAAATATTTATTCATATTTTCGTTAACTTATTTTTTTTTTTTTTTGGTTTTTTTGTAAAAAAATGTACCAATCATCAATGAAGCTTACATCTGAAGCACACATTTAATTGACATCTACTGTATATGCATACAAATTTTGTTTTCATTTAATTTACTGCTCAAACATGTCACAAGCGTGTCAAAATTTAAATCCTTCTTATGTAAACAGAGGAGCACAGACACACATACACACACACATGCTCATACATATAGCTTAACCCTCAAGTTTCTAAGTGTGTATCTAGACAACCTTCACCAAAATGGGTGCAATTTTCACCTTAACTATTTAACTGCAGTTGCATTTTATTTCATTTAGGAATTTCTCAAGCTTTTATAAAAATGCATTTGTTATGAATTGTGTTGCGTGTTACTAAAGTTAGTGAAAATTAGTGAAAAACGTTGAAAATAATATTTTTGAGTGAACTTGAGAATTTGAGTTAGAAATAATAAATAAAATACTTGCCGATATACTTGCCAAAATGGGAGTAGTAGAGTGAGCTAATAAAACATTTAATTACTTAAAGCTCATTCCACAACAAATACTTTTAGGTGTCTAACCTTTTCCACTTTACAAATCCACGTCCGTTAATTTATTTCTAGAGTTTTGAGATCGGTTTTATGCTTTTTTACACCAATACTATTCAATTCTATATTTTTAGGTCAAACAAAAATTTTCGAACTAAAGGGTTAATTTCTTGAAATCTTCTTAAGCAATCACTGTGTAATGTGAAAGCTAGCAATCGAAAATACCAACAAATAAAATAATACAGCACATTAAAGATCAATCAAAATCGATTATCCTTGATTATTTGACATTATTCTTTTGAAGTTTTCACCCTCATTTTCCTTTTTGTAACTCGCTTTAATGCCATTTTTATGTGCGTGTAAGTAAAAACATTTCTTTTCCCCTTCTGCCATCTTGCGCCAAATAAGAGTCTTTCGCTAATGCATGTTTTTATGCCACAGTGACAGTTACACGCAGTAAAAGGATTTGAAGCGTGTGTTTTGTGTTTGTGTCAGCTCATTTCGCAGTAATTTCACGCAGTTATTTGTACTTTTATCTTATCGCAAATGCAATGTATCGAACTAATGTTGCTGAATTTTATTTCATTTGTTTGTGTTTTGCTACTCTGTTTCTGCTCTGCACGCAAGGACTGAGGTATATAGTTTAGGAAAAGTTTTAGAATAATTTTAGGATGTAGTCTGGTGTTCCGGCCTAATTTTAAAGTTTTTTTTCGGAAATTTTTTATTATAACAAAATAAAATATAATCATTTCAATTTTTTATGTGTTATTATTGACACCTTTAACTTTACAAAAAAAAATGTTTGGAGTTTATTTTACGATATTTTATTAGTGTTTTTTACACCCCAAGTGGACACCTAAAAAAAAGGTGTGTCGTTGGCCCGAGTGATTGCGGCACTTGAAGTCATCTGAAACAAAAAATTTAAATGGCATTCTGTTTTGTATGCTTGTCATTCTGGCAGGTAGTAGATTTAAACATTTTTATTCAAAAACAACAAAATGGCAGACTTCTAAAAAAAAATTTCAAAAATAGCGAATTTTTTTTTGTTGGAAATCGGGATAAAAAATAAGAAATAATGATTAGAAATCAGAGCTGTAAAAGACTGCAATCAATTGAGAATTGAAATCACTGAAGTCACATTCAATGAATAGCATTTTGCGATTGCATTCATTGAATAGCAAATTTTCGCTAAAGATTGTAAAACTGAAATCATTAATCTTTTCGCTGTCATTGACTAATTAATCATTTGGTTAAATCATGTGTGAATACGCCTTAAATGAAAAATCATCTTATTCACTTGTACAATCATGTATAAAGACAAGACTTATGATTATAGTAAGCAAAGTTTACTATGTTTACTATGGTCATCCGCCCAAAGAAAAAATTTAGGGTCAATGAGACCATTTAATGACAGGAAAAGAAACAACAACTGGTAACATTATATTTATGCTATGTACTTCTCGGCATTGTAAGGACGCAAATCGATGGTCCTCATTTGTGCCCTTCACCTTAGGCTGAACATAATTTTTTATTTTCATTCATGAATTTGTTCTTTAAAATTAGTTTCATTATTTTTCGTTATCAATGAATTCTGCTTTGTTAGATTAATTACTTCCATGAATTGAATTTTAGTTGTACGTAAATATGAATTGTGTTAGTATGGTAATGTAGTATAAGTTAGATTAAGTCGAAGGAATGCGACCCTGGGGTAGTGCTGAAAATTGAACGCGCACTGTACATACTGCGCTGAAGACGCGGTTGCAGCCATGTTGATCACGCGCTTTTTCAATTTCCGGTCTGGCTTCTTAGGATAGATCTCGAACCAGACAGACGTCTCCTCCTGCTGTTCCATCTAATCATCGTGGGAAACTATATTCAACGTAACGAAGAAATAAAAAAAAATATATATAATATTATAAATTGGGAGTATTGCGGTGTAATTTTTGGATTATATTTTCAGGGAGTAGCATTGTGTGCGCTCCCCTGCCCACTTCTACTACTGTCTTCAGGTAGATGCACTGTGTGTGCTACCGCTCTATATTGCGTTAGCATCTTCAGGAAGTAGCATTGTGTGCGCTTCCCTACCCATTCCTATTAGTGTTCTCAGGTAGTTGCACTGTGTGTCCTACCGCTCTATATTGCGTTAGCATTTTCAGGAAGTAGCATTGTGTGCGCTCCCCTGCCCACTCCTACTAGTGCTTTCAGGTAGTTGCATTGGGTGTGCTACCTATCCGCTGCAACCACATTGTCCACATGCGTCACGTGCGTGCACCTCCCAGGGTTCTGTACACAATACGTGTACATAACCCAACGGCTAGCACTCTCCTGTACTTAGATCGGAAGATTACTGTCGGCTAGGGGTCATTGCAGTTAAATAAATTTTCTGTAATCGGACCCCGGACATGGCGAGTGATACCCCGGAGTAGGGTTCGTTACAGCATATATAAAAATAAATATGTATACCTAGTTTACCGGGAAGTAACTAACAGTGGCCGAAGCCTCAAAGTAATTATTTTGAGGGACTCCTGTAGTACTGAAACTCGTTCGATAACGAATTAGTGTTTGTTGTTGTGGTGACTACATTTGTTCATTAACCTGTTTATATATAACTTCAAATAACGAAATTGACATGAACTTAAGTCATGACTTTGAAAATTAACCTCTAGATTTAATTTTCATAGTCTCCTAAAAAACTATCATGATTTTGGTTGTTGTTGGCATTTTTGCTACTGATTTTTGTCTGATAGTACAGGGTTGACCATATTAGGTGGACTTATCAGACAACACTATAACTAGGACAACACTATAATCGATCTGATGTTTCGATCGACTAACGGCAACACGTTTTTGAATCCTCAGTCTTAGGAGATTTTTTTCTATAGAGTAGTACACACTAATCAAATGTGCTGAAATGTTAACTTTTACATTTGGAAGTTATTTTGATGTTTTGAAGCCGATTGTTCATGAAAATGGTATGGAACATTTCTGGTTTTAACAAGACTATCCTCCGCGTTCCCCAGATGTGAGACAGCTGGACTTTTTCCTCTGTGGGTAGCCAAGGATTTAAATGAATGGTCCACCTAATATGGCCAAACCTGTTACTCTTTATTATTCACACATAGATTTTGTTGAAATGATTTCGAGTGACTTCAAATGATTTCGAATGAATTAGACTAAATTTACTTAAAGACTGCAATCAAAAGATTGCATTTAAATGATTTCATAAATATGATTTAAAAAATGAATAATTATTCGCTGATGGCAATATGAGTAAGAATAATTTTTTTACATTCTTAATCAATGAATTCAAAAAATGAATACAATCATTTTGGTAAAATTATCAAATGATTTTTAGTTGCAAATGATTGCATTCTCTTACAGCTCTGTTAGAAATAAACAATTCAACTACCTGTGAAAGCCATTGGTGTGTAGAATAACCTGTTAAAATTTCAGACCAATCGGCTATATAGAATTTCTTCAAATCCTCGGACCGATCAAAAAAACGTTGTTTCGAGAAAATCGCTTTTAAAGTTTTAATAACACATACAGTTTACCCAACAGGCGCTCTCGTCTATGCGCTTTAACTTAGTTAATATTTTCATATTTTGGTATGAAATTTTTACAGTATTATTTAAAGTATACTGTATATATTGTACTTTTGAAATATATAACAAACAAAAATATCGAGTTTTTGAAATTTGAACACCAGACTACATCGTTAAGTTTCAAACTGCAAGCTGAAGGCTCACAACAAAAAAAAGATGGTGAAACTTGGTAGCTCTTCATTATCAAACGGTCTTAAAAATTTTTGGATTAAGCGTAGTTTAACTTATTCTCTAATTTTTATGTTATGCTCTCAATTTTATTCATATTCTCTCTGTCTGCCTTGCGAAACAACAACAACGAAACAACTTCCAACCTTGTGATTTGCAAGGTTTTTGCCGCCACTTTATCCGAATTATCATTCAAAGCTTTGTTCTCTTTATACTATCTAAATTATATCTGGTTTTTATAATAGTCAATGACAGAACGAAAGGAAGTGAGAATTTATTATATGTTGCCAAATTTGATTGAAAGTGAAATAGTGAAAACCAAGGCATTACCCTCTTACCGATTTTAATCTTTTAATTTTTACATCCATTTGACGTTTCTAAAGCCAACTTTAAGTGTGGCACATTTCTTACTCGTGCATGACCGCATATAAAATTTTTATTAAATTTCTTTATTTCATCATTTCAAATGTGTGTGTGTGTTTGTGTGTATATGAATGAATAAAAGAGAGAATGTGTTGATGTGTAAGTTAATAAATTCCCAACCACTCAAAACAAATATACTTTGACGACACACAAACACACTTACGCAAACATATATACCCAAACGCAAACGCACACTTACATATGGTATGTATAAAAAATAAGCCTCTAAGTGTGCGACGCGTGATAAATGACATTAATGCTTATTTTCTTTCACTTCTCTTCATGTTTGTCGTCGTTCGTACAATTAAAATTCTTTAAGAGCTCTATGAGTGTACTGCTGCTACTGAGCTTTTAGCATAGAATTAGCATGGATTCAAGGAAGCTCCACTTTCAAAGCAGCTAATACTACTAGAAGGGGCAAAGTGGATGCTTGTGTTTGACAGACTTTTTCATGTTTCACCTACATTTGTATACATTCCATTTCACGTTCGGTTGTTTTTATTTTATGTTTTCTCATGTTGCTTGCTTTATTGTTTTTACTTACATGCCATAATTGAATATGATAAGACAAGCGCTGATGATGTTGATAACTTACTACGCGTATATGGCCATAAGCGTTAACTACAGATTTAGCATTACTTGAGCTAATATGGACTATTAATATTCATTAAAAGAGTGTGTGAATTGAGTGCGTTTCCTGAATCATGTAAAATAGTAGACTTTGAATTAATAATAAAAATAATTTATTTATATCTTTACTACAATATAATTTTGTTCTGTACTCTATCAAAAAACCATTAATATATCAATAGGCATAAAACTTTAAGCACGAAATCTTTTGAACAGAAATAAATCTCCTACTCGCTCTTTCTCTTTCTCTCCCATTGACAGGCAGGCAACAATGAAAAAATGAAGTCAAAAATGAAATGTTTTTCTATCAAATTTTGACAGCTTCATGACAGCACTAAATAAATTTCGTATCACAGCAAATGAAAAAATAAAACTCAATATCTCTGCTATATTCCCCTCCTCTCTGTTTCGCTTCTCTTTCTTTTGTGCGCTTCGTCACAATAATACTTCAAAAATAATCTTTTCAAAAGGATTTCGCACCACATTTAACATTCGAATCTTCTGAATTTCAATGTTTATTCTTCTCACCTCTATCTCTCTCTCTCTCTCTCTCTATTTCTGCCGCTCACATGCTCTTATTCTCTCGTCTCGTTTTCTTGTAATATGATTTGTTGACGAGTTAAGTTCATAACCTGTGTGTGTGTGTGTGTGCGAGAGAACTGCTGCTGTAGGGGCAGTAGCAGCAAGCAGTAAAAATCATAAAGTTTTTTCCCACCGTTTTATCTTTGTTACTGTGCGTTGTTGTTGTTGTTGCTGCTGTATGTTTACGCTTGATTGAAAGGATATTTTACGCCTTATCCATCATGCCAAATAATAAATCATGCGGTTTAACTTTGATTGATGACAAATACAGGCGTCATACTCATACTAACAAATCAACACATAAATACGCACATTTACACATGCATATACACATACACATACCTATGTATGTACACATATGCAAGCACTTCTAAAGTAAAGCGCGAAAATTGCACACATTCTTTTGAATATTTCAACAACAAAAAATGTCAGAATTTATTATAAAATTTATAAAAAAAAAAAAAACAAAATTCCATGAAAGCGGGGAAATTATGCACAAAATTCATTGCGCTAAGTGGCAAAATTTTAATAAAGTTTTTTCTTTTAATAATACAAAATTTATTGAATTTAAATCATTTGAATATTTGGAAATTTCTGCGTGAGTGTATGAATTCTACAAATTAATTCATCAAAGCATAAGTGTCAAAGTTAAAATCATTGGCTTTACTTTGTATGACATTGAAAAGGCTGGAAATTAACAGAATTGAATCGAGAATTGATTTGCAGTTCAATCGTAGTTAATATTATTTAACCCATTTCGCTCTTCTGTTTGATTTTTCAAACAGTAAAAATCACCTATTTTCAAAAAAATATTTAGGTATGAAAAAGGTGAAACAACAGGTAAATTTTGATATGAATTTTGAGCCTCACCTTTCAGCAAAAAAAAAAAAAAAAATATATCCCCCCTATGACCAACTCCCTCTCCCTTGTTACTAGGGGTATATTTCTGCAACCCTTATTTTTGAATTAATTGTTAAAAAAAATTAAAAGAATGGTATGAGGAATTATTGCCAATATATGTAACTATTTTATAAAACATACAAATGCGTGACCCCACATATGTGCAAACTTGACCCTTTGGATTGATATCGGTTAAGCAAATGAAATGTTTTTATTTCTTTCTGACTGTGTGCTCTCTCTTTTATATTTACTTTCTCTTTGCTCGCTCTTTTAGTTGTACCCTTCGCCTAGCGATTCGTACCCGGGCAAATGGACATCACTTTAGATCTTCATAAAAATATTAAAATAAGAGAAAAATCTGGGCTTTAAGCTTTACTTAAGATCGCGATGCAATTCTCTAGAAACTCTCCGACTTCCCTCAAAACCATTCTCCAAAGCACGGCATTAAGCATCTCGTGGTAATAAATTGATAAGCATTCCGAACACATTTTTGCATCAAGCTCAAATCTTTGTGGGTCCACCCCATGTTTTCAATTACCGCTTGATTGTAAAGGTAGGTCGAAACGTTGCACTCAATTTAGATTACTATAAACTAGACTTTATTAACAGAAGTTTTATAAATGAAACTTTTTATATTTCACACAAATTCACTTACACGCACAAGCAGGAAAGGCATCTTTTTAGATTTTCTGATTTTCTCATATATAATTTGGCATTGCCCTGTACCCTGTGGAAAGCACTTTCTTTACTCTTCGCTCTCTTTGTCTTAAATACTTTGAGTGAGCAAAGCCTAACTTCTTCGTTATATACACCTTTGATTGCCAGTTTGCTGCTGCTTTGCTATTAAACTCTTCTTCTTCTTCTACTCCTCCTCCTCCCTCTTCTTTTTCATCTTTCTTCTCTACTTAAACTTTTTACAATTTTCATTTTATTTTCGTTTCATTTTGACACAGTGTCAAATGATGTGTCAAAATGTGTAAAAACTTAGCTTTTTCGTATTAGTTAGCAGAGGATGATAGAGAGTGAATGAAAGAAAGAGTATGAAAGAGGTTTTTGTACATTTGGAGGCAGGTATAAGCTGCCAGTAAAGAAGGTGTTTTTGTATGTGTGTGTGTGTGTATGAAATTCTTTTACAATGTTCTTTTGCTCGTTCGTTTTTTATTTTTTTATCATGTTTAGGTCATAAATGTCGGCAACTTTAATAGGTGTAATTTACAGGCTTACTTATGGTTATATTTTGTTGTAACCTCCTGAGCATGAGCATGAGCTGCTATACTGTGCAACGTAGGTAGAGAATAACACACAGTAAGTATAAGAAAACATCATAAGAGCATGTTACACAAAGGATGCTGTTGTGTTAGAAGTTTTCGTGTAAATTTGCTGAGATTTAAAAATGATGTTTTATAGAATTTAGAACACACAAACACATACAAATATACGCATACATAGGTGTATAATATCGTCTTTATTTATACTTTTGTATTATTTTCTTCTTTTTTTTTTTGTTTTTTTTTTGGTAATCTCAAAAAATCGCATTCACTGAAAATCGTTTTAATTCGGAAATTCTGTAAAAAAGAGAACAAGTTGAGTATGAGATTCTAGATATACATATTTACTTATTTGTAGTTGGTTGAAATGAGGTCAGAGTTTTTTGCTCCTTTCAGTGTTGGTTGCTGTTATTGAAGGCTGTTGTACTAATTTATTAAAAATATAGCATGCTTTCAGGCTGAAATTTATATGAAATAGATTATTTAGTAGAGTATTAAAATGCCTTTTGAAGAAAGAAAAATGCCTGTTTAATACGCTGAATTACTATTGAATTTATTATTTTAAGTTCATGCCCTTTTTTAGCTTTTAAACTTAATGCACTTTTAATGATTTTTTATAAAGCTTAAGTGTTACTTTTTTATACAGCAAATAAAAATCAATTTTCATATTAAAATTTTTATATCACACCTTCTTCTGCTGTGCCACCGATTCTGCTGGTGCTTCCACTTCCTCAGCTTCTACTTCTTTCACTTTAAACCACAACCAAAAATAACAAAAAAAAAAAAAAAAAAAAACAAAGACAAAGTCTCTTTACGCTGTGTGCTGCTGCTGCTGATACTGCTATGAAAATAAAGTTCCAGCTTGATGACTTATGCGTGAAAGTTTAATGATTTTAAAAGCAAAATGTGTGAGTGTTTGTAAGTGTGCGTAAGAAGAAGCAGCGCCAGTATTAACATATGTGTGTATAAGTGTGTGTGAGAATGCACACGACACTGTATATGTGTGGTTGTGTGTAAGAGATATATTTAAAATTTTGATACGCCTGGGAAATTAATATGTTGCTGAAGTTAAACAATATTAAAACCGGCAAAGTTTCGTTCATTTCGTGTGTACAGGTAACTTCAAGTAACAGGAATATAGCTACAGCAAAAACAACAGCAACCTACTCCTACAGCAACAACAAACATTAAAAAGTTTGAAATATAACAGTTTGAGAAATTGTTTTATGTGGTCGGGTTTTTTTGCTTTTGTTTTTACTTCCTTTTTGCTCTGCTTTTGTTTTTGTATTTTTATCCCGTATGCACGTTGCTTGAAAAAGGAAGTCCTGAATTATTAATTAACGGTAATATATTAAAAAAATTAAATTTAAAATATTTTTTGATATTGTATCATGAAGGAGTATGTGTTTAAAATGACATTGAATGTTGCATACTCGTAAAATTTATACAGAAATATTTAAATTCTTGAATTTTCATTCGATAAGATAAAATACACATTTAATACATTTTAAGGTCATACTTTAAGGTGTTTCAATTCAAAAATTTATTGAAAGATAATGTGATATTATGAAACCAAACATACTTTTAAGTGCATTAAAAATGTTTCGGGGATGACAAGCATTTTTGTCAACCACTTTAACGATTTGAATATACGAAAACTAAATAAGTAATGGAAAAAAACCGTGTGTCTTCTTGACAATTCAATAGCAAGTGGTTTATTCATTAAAGTATAATATCTAAATTTACAGTAAATTGACTCGAGTATCGAAAATATGTAAAAATGGGAGGAGTTAACAAAATATCAAACTCGAATGAAAGTATTTATTATTAGTGTTAGATAATCAATTGAGAGAGAGCTAGTTCTCCGAACAGAGAAATGGATATATTTTTGGAGTTCACTGATTCATTGCGTAGTTTTTGGAAATCAATAATTTTGTTTAAAATAATTAAGAAATCTTTTGGTTTTCTGGGTTTTAATAATCACCATATAGCTTTATTTAAGCCTATGAGTCAATTGCATTTACTATAATAAAAGAATTAAATTTCTTGCATACTTTTAGGTCACTAATGTTATGTTATGAGCTTGACCTTAAAGCCTTAAGCTCCTTCATTTAAATAGAAATCAAAAATCTATATACATATCTAAAGGGTTTTTCATTAAGGACATACAAATTTTATCTATTAATATTGGAAGATTATTTGTGGCCAGAATTGGATGAACTTGACATCAACGATATGTGGTTTCAACAAGACGGTGCCACTAGCCACACAGCATGCGTCAGAATCAATTTATTGAAAGGCAAATTCGGTGAACGTGTTAGCTCGAGAAATATCACCTTGATCAAAAAGTTCAGAAAATTAAGAATACAAGTTTATTCATCTAAATCTATATTGTCCCCTTCAAAGTAATCCCCATCGACTGCAACACACTTATGCCAGCGCTTGATCCAATCCTCGAAACATTTTTTTATTTTCCTGCGATTTTTCCATTACTTCCTCTCGGCTGCTGAAACGCGTTTTCCGTAATGGTTTTTTAACTTGATTGAACAGAAAGAAGTCACAAGGTGAATCAGCCAAATCAGGTGAATTCGGCGGCTGTCGGCTGGTATTTGTTGCATTTTTCGTCAAAAAATTATGAACAATGATGGCACTGTGTGACCGTGCGTTATCATGGTGCAAAATCCACGAGTTTTCTGTCCACAACTCTGGTCTCTTTTGGCGAATTGCTTCACGCAAACGTCTCATAACGCCAAAATAATACTCTTTCTTTACTGTCTGGCCTTCTGGCAAAAATTCATGATGCACTACACCGTTGTAATCCATGAAAACCGTGAGCATTGCCTTCTTTTTTGACTGAAAACGATATGGTTTTTTTGGTCTCGGCTCATTTGTATGAACGCTATTCACTTGCCTGATGTCTGGATTGCGTTTGGTACTCATAAGCCCACGTTTCGTCTCCAGTAATGATCCTTTTGATGAATGTGGGATCGGATTCAGCCTCGCAAATCATGTCTTTTGCGACGTCAACACGGTCTCTTTTTTGTATGAAATTGAGGTCTTTTGGTACCAACTTTGCTGCTACACGATGGAAACCCAAATCATTAACCAAAATGTCTTGGACGGATCCATAGGCAATATTCAAGTCCTCCGCTATCTCTCTGATGGTTAATTTGGGGTTATTGACCAAAATTTATTTTACTTTATCAATGTTGTATCGGTTTTCGATGTCGATGGTCTACCACTGCGTTCATCATCTTCGATTGACTCACGAACACTTTTAAACCGCTCGTGCAACTGGTAAACGACCGTTTTCTTTAGAGAATTATTGCCAAAATACTTTTCCAATATTTCCAACGTTCGCGCACCATTAAATCTGTTTTTTACGCAAAATTTATTAAAATTATGAAAAATCGCCAACACACACAGAGATAGATGCACTCTTGGCTACGTGACTTTTGCAAATGTCAAGCTATGATGCTAAAATTTAGAGAGAATATCAACAACAGATGTACCAGCTTAAAAACAAAACAGAACTCAAATCGGAACGATGGGAGCGCCACACGGTGGTTATTCCGGGAACATTTTTATCAAGGTGGTAATCCGGTGGAATGGCCGCCTCTTTCATGCGATCTAACGCCATTGGATTTCTTTTTATGGGGCTATATCAAGTCACTGGTCTATGCCAACAAGCCACCAACTTTAGACGAGCTCAAAGACAATATCGAACGCGAATTTGCCAACGATCCGGTCGAAATGTGTGCGAGAGTGGTGGAAAATTGGGTCAAAAGAATCGTTCACTGTAAACGGGCTCGTGGTGGTCATATGACCGAAATCGAATTTCCTTCATAAATTTGAACTCAATATCTCAAAAAATTCTGTATTTTATGAATAAATAAAATTGTTATGTCCCTAATGGAAAACCCTTTATTAATACCTGAAGTTGTGCAGCAAGACCAAATACAAACAAAATTTATTACGTATAGTGATAATACGTATAGTGTAAACTAATGCGGAAATGTTGTTTGAATTTTTCAAGCAGAAACATAAACAACTTCACGCATATATTCACACAAACCACACGCATACATAAACAATTCTCTTTCCCTTACAAACCGCAACAATTCATCGGCTCATCTATTCTAGTATACAGTATACTGAATGTCAACAACATTAGCATTAGCATTAACAACAACAACAAAACGACCAAAATTGAATCATTTATCCCTGAAGCGTGTTATCGCCGATGAAGAATTTTTATAATGCAATCTCATTATGAAATTCTGATGACGATGACTATGAAATTAACCTATGTTACGCCCCCATAGTTTGGAAATCTTCACTCTTTCGCCTTCTACAATAGATAATGTTAATGTTGTTGCTATAAATTGTCAGGCTATTTTTCTGTGTGTGTGTGTGTGTGTACTGACATCATTCAAGCCATCAACATCAAATGACCATACCAACCAGTTTCATCCAAAATAATATCAAATTGACATTTTATGTGCGACTATTTTGAAATTTTTAGCATTTTACCTTACTCTTACCCTTAATACATCCATCCATCTAGCTGTGCATTAATCTACTATCTACTCAAAAATGGTGGCTGATGATGACGGTGAGTATAAACTTTAATTATGCTTACTGGAAAATGAAGTGTGAAAGAGTTTTTGACATTGTGGCATTGTGTTCGTGCGCTGTACTTCGACATGACATTTTTACATTGCGGCCAGTGTGGCGGGCGGAGGCGCAAGGGGAACGTGGTATTTTGTCGCTGTTATAATGTTTACATTCTACTTTCCCTCTCTCTCTTTGACACACTGTAATCTGAAGAAGTCCCAGTGTTCCTCTTGTACTTTGTGGTAAAAGCACTTTAATAGTTTTTCAGCTTTCAAAAGAAAAACTTTTAAATATTTTTTATGCTGAAAAAAAAACAAAACTTTTTTTTTAAAATAATCCTTAATGCAGTGCATTTTCTACATTAACCCCACCAACACCACAGTGACATGTTAATAGTCGAAAATTATATAGAAAACACACAGTTTACTTAAGAGATTTTTTCTTTTAGCATAGCAGCAGTAGCATTTTCTGCTTATGCATGTACATAACTATTAGTCTTACAATTTAAACTAAGTCGATTTAAGAGCCCATAACAGAGTACTTATCAACAATTTATGCAATACAACAATTCAACTTATGAAATACGCATATCACAAATTACAGATTAATAATCGCCTAAAATCACACTATAAATTAATAATGTCAACTACTACAAAGCTAAGCTGACTTGAGTGTAATTAGAAACCAGTGTGTTAGCATTTGCTGCTATAGCTAACTACTGCAATGCTACAAAATACGATAACTATTAATAAATCCGACAATAAACGAGTGTATAAATATGAAAACTTAAAATCAGCTTGTAGCAAGCTTAAGCACGTAATCAAAATCAAATATCAATAGAGCAAATCGTTATGGTAACAAAATAAATGAAGAAAGCAAGTGAACTTGATGTTATTATATGTGGCATGTTATTACGTATTACATTGTGTATGCGGTAACTAATGATAGATAATAAATGAAATAACATTTAAAACAAATAAAAGTTCAACTATTGACAGCAAGTAAGAAACGAATATAAACTAAAATGAAAAGTAACGAAACAGTAAGGATTGTGATTCTAATATACATACGTGCTATACCCACTATCGGATCCATAGGCAGACGGGGATTAAGGGTTAAGACCCTCCCTTAGCCGCTGTTCCCTTTAACGATAAAAATCTCATATATTTTTATCATTGGTCCTGGATAAAAAAAAATTGAAAGAGGCAAAATATTATAGCCCCCATAGGAAATCTCTAGATAAACTAGTGGCTTTAAATATAAATTACTTATGCCTTCAGTTATGTTTATAAATAACTTAGCGCACGCATACCTGAGACAGTGAGTGTATGTGTGTATTTCTTTCTGTTTGCATTCCCACAAGGAAAGGAGATTAAAGGTTATTCATTTCCTTTTCCAATCGGGTACTTTTTAAAATTTTTTTTGACGCTTTTTTTGCTTTTTATATTTATAGTATTTGATTCACGTTTTTTCACAACTGAATGCTAAAAATACTAACATATTTACGGAAGCACATTTATTTCTATCCAACAATTTTCTGTAAATGGCAAAGCCGCGCTTATAGCTTTATCGATTGTGTCTGCAGATATTTTTGAAAAATATCCGATTAATACAATGAACCAATGTGTGCTATGTGTGCAGTCGACACATCTATTTAAATATTTACGAGAAAAATATTTAAAGATTTTGCTGGTCGCTTCCGTATATGAATATTCTGTCAACTATAATAAATGCTTCGACATTCTATTGACATTTTATATTTAGCTACTATATTTTTAAAACGAATATTTATTTTTAGTAGTATATTTTTAGGCGCATATTTAGGTGCATTTGTTATATGTTAAACGAATGAGACTGGCAGGGTTTGTATTTTTTGCAGAAGGTAGATTCACTTATAAGTGATTAGATTATCTTCTCTTCTTAATTAAAGACAATTAGACACAATGCACATTAGTGTGGTCCAAAAAAATAAAAGTGTAAAAATCTTTTCTCCACAAGTTTAATTTTATGCTATTATACATAAATCAATTCGAAAATAAATTTTGTTAAAAAAAAAACATTTTTGGAGGTCGCTCCATGTAAATTTATTTTCATATAGTCATTTAGTTAATATATAGGTACATATAGTATAAAAATTTAAAATTTATGAGAGAAGAGCTCCTTTTGACAGGGAGGTACAGGGAGCTCTTTTCTATAGTCGTTCATATTACAGCAACAATTATAAAATTCAATTTAAACTAGATCATTTATCCAAAGCTTACATTCGATATTTACAAATGTTTCCGCTTTAATTTTTCCTCCATCAAGAACTAAATCGTCGAAAGAATTGGTCCTTTTAATTACAAATGTTTCTAAGCTAGGATCTTGCTCAGTCCATTGTATATGCAGTGGCGAATATGGGAAATCTTTTTTGGGGGGGAATAAAAAATAAAAATTCTACATATGAACCAAAACGCCAAAACGCGGGCTGGAGCGTTTTATCTCGTTCGTGTATCGTTTTCTTTTTTTGCTAATTCATAAACTTTATTTTGATGACTAACAATTTCAAAGGGGCATAGGTGAAATCTTACTGGTACGTTATGCATTTTGGGGAAACTGGGGAAACCCTGTTCTTGTAGCAAAGCATTTCACAATTTCTATGATCTATTTCCAAGGTAAAAGATCGTGGAAAATATTAACAATGGGAAACATTTATTCAGTATTCGGTTTTAGATTGGTTTATAATGGGTCGAGAATTAGTAGAATCTTAAGAATAATTTAAGGTCGCTGTTTTCTACCCTGTATTCAAATTTTCCTTTTCCTATCTGGGATTCTCTTTATATCGACCTGAAACCTATAATTTTGGGTGGATTTAATTCTCTACCTGAGAATAGAACCCGTTGATCTGGTACTTGAGTCACGTAGTTAAGAATTAAATCACCGAAATGATTCATTTTATTCGAACAATACATTTGGACATTTTTTAAGAATTTAACCCCATCTGGGAATCGAACCTGAGGCAGATGGAACTGCAGTCAAGCACTCATCCACGAAGTAACTATTGTTGAACGTCGTCAATCTAAACTAGATTAGCAGCTTTAGTAGAAGATTAATTTAAATCTAAAATGGCATTATCATTTGGATAAGTAGCTATTAGTAACATCATCAGTTTCAGGCAATTCGGAGGTAAAAATCGTATAAAGAGCAGGACCCAGAACACTGCCCTGTGGTGCTCCGGCTTTCACTTGACATTTGGCTGATATTTCATCATTTACTTTGACATAGAATGATAGGAATTTAAGACCAAATAAAATGGAGCTGGAAGTAAATTTTTTAATTTGTATAACAGCCCTTGATGCCAAACTTTTTCGAACGCTTCTTGAATGTCCAAAAATATGGCAGAGCAATATTTTTTGCGTTCCAGAAAGTCAGTGACAATATTGATGATATTGCTCAGGAGTACCGTGCTTATGACGATTGGTGATTTGGAACTATATTCTTATTTTCTTGCATCCAACAACCTACTACTTCGAATATTTTCGAGAATATTGCCAGGATACTTATAGGTCTATATGAGGGCACTGAGTTTTCAGGTTTATTTGGTTTAAGTATCATTATTATTTCAGCACATTTCCATAGAGAAGGAAAGTGGTTTAATGACCAAGATTATTCATTACTTTTATGATTGAAAGTAAATCGTAATAACTAAAAACAACAATAACTAATTATGTTCACCTTTTTGCCTGTTTAAGTTATTAAATTTTTAAATGTTTGAAAATCTTTTGAGGGAGAGGAAATCTCCTCCTGTTCCCCCCCTTGTATCCGCTCCTGGTATATGCCACGAAAAATTAGGTAGCGTTAGATTTTGACCATTTGTTCTTTTCTTGCCGCGGGTATTCCGCCGTCAAAAAAGGTAAAGGCCACAAAAATGTTCTGGTAGAAATCAAATGTGCCTGAAAAAAGGAGCCCAAGCTTTCTCTTCAATTGTTTTATTGGGTAAATTTTTAGAAGGCGTAAGAACTGGATGTCGTTATATGGAGATTTGCTCCAATATTTTACATAATATACAAAGTCATATTTACTATCTTTGTTTCCTCTCGGTAAGTCAACTTTAGCTGGACAACGAACAAGATCAGAAGTTGAGGCAGCTTCTCGCTGTAAAAGTTCACGATAATCGTCTCTTGGTTCCTTGATACTCCAACATTTCTCGCCGTAATCTCTTCAATGCATTATCATCTGCAGCATTATTATTATTATTATTATTATTATTATGTTTGGGGATGTGCACTGCGTCCTAAAGAACTATTGTGCCCCCTTCAAAGATTATAGTATTTTTACAGTCCCTATAATTCTTAAAGAATTATAGTATTTCTGTAAGTCCTATTACTGCAATAAATTTTAGTATAAGGCCTATTTCCAGTTGTTTCAGGATGCCGTCTGGTATTTGGTAGTCTCCCAAGTACTTTTTCAGGCTTTGCATGAGCGCTGGACACTGTCCTAAAATGTGTATTGAAGTTTCGGTTTCCTCCCCACAAAATCTACACGACTCATTGTTGCATATTCTCAGTTTTGTCAGGTGATAATTCAGCCTGCAATGCCCTGTCAGAATACCTGTTATAATTCTCAGATTCTCTTTTGTTAAGTTCATTCAATCTTTTTAGTTTATGCGTTCCTAAAAGAGTTTTTGATTGCTCCATCCCTGCAGCATAGTAGATAGTTTGATCAACAGTTGGTCATAGTTTTTGGAAGCACTTGAACATTTCAGTTTCTGAACCAAGAACGTAGTCAAATTCATTTAAGAAAACAGCTGAAAGTAAAATATCCATTACATGATAATGATATGCAATCCAGACGAGTTCTTTTTATGTTTTTTTTCAATAGTGGTCCGTGCACCTTTATTAAGTACTGTATTGCTCGCTGTAGTTTCAAAAAGAAGTCCTTTAATATTTGGCTTTAAATTGTGCTTATCTATAACTTCAATGCAAACTTGTGCTTGATATTTACCCGTTCCATTGCAAATCTTGGGTATCTCCAAAAGATTTTCGTAGGCTTTCCCAATAATATTTATCGCTATTCGGTCAACTTTTTCTTTAGGCTCGTTAACCCTTAAACGCCCAATACGTCCGATTTCAATTAAAAATATACCCAGAGGTAGTATTTGTGATTCCGAACAACGTTTGTTCTACGTGTTTTCAAATAAATTAGTTTAAGGTGCAGTTATTTTAATTTACATGGTTGACCTCTGTAGTAACCTTTGGCGATTATCTGGAGAATAAATTAAAATACATTCGCAATAATTTTTATAAACAGTTATTTGGTGTTATCCCATACCGTCTGACACAAATTTGTCCACACGGCAATATATTTATTACACAAAATTCGAAAATAAAAACACATTTTTTTCAGTTAGTTGTTTAAAATTTTTGCAAAACATGCTTTTCGAGCTAAAAATAACTGTAACTGTACGACAGTTGTCATTTTTACATTCTTATTTATACGTATCGATAAAGAAAACTTTAGACAGTAAGATCAGTTGTTTATTTTAAATGGCGAACGTAAAACGGCGGCATAGGCAGCCGCGGAAGTGGTTGGTCACTGCAGTGACCAGTGGGTATTTAAGGGTTAATGTCTAGCAAAAGTTTTCCATCTCTATGTAAAAGAAAAAGCGCTACTAAAGACAACCCATTTTGTCAAGATATGGCGGCTTTATGTTTCACTTGCATTCTGAAGGGTTTAATCGACTTTGAGAAAGTGTGGGTTAAGTAGCCTAAATATATCCTTACTTTATGAATTTTAAAGGGTTGGAGCGACCTGTAAACTTCAACATATCAAGCTCAAATTTGGAATCTAATTACCTAATCCAAGTGGCAAAAATGCCTTAAAATGGAGCTATAATTTGAATACTTTTTTTTCTTCATACAAGAATGGACCACACTAATGCACATACATAGACGACAAACTGAAATCAGATAAAGTAATTGAAATGTGAATAGGACAAATAAGATTTGAGATGATTCTCGATACTGCACATACAAAAATTAAGCAAACTAGTTTAAAAATTTAATGCTCTGCGAAGCCTCAAGGTTCTATATTCTGAATTGTGATTGTCTTTAGATTCTGTTGTTTTTCCCATGGCCATGAAGGCCAGATTTAGATTTGTAAAGAAAGCGATCAATATAAAAATACCATTGTTTTTGTAACAGCTATATACAAATACAATTCTTTAGTATTCTGTGACAATAGTTTCTTCTGGATACAAACCACAATATTCTGAGATAAAAGATGAGCCCTTTGCTTTTGTTTCTTTCTTTCGGTGTATTGCTTTTCTCTCATTTGAGTCAATTCACTAGTGATTGTTTGCGAATTCAAAATAAACTATATTGTTCAGATATATCCAGCAGGCAACAACAATTCAACATCAGCCACAAACAAACAAATAAACAAACAAACGAAACAATCAATGAATGACAGCAATACGCTCATATGTTTCATAAAAATCACATCCTGTCTAGACTTTGAGCATATGTAAAGGTAGAAGAAACAAATACAAGCAAGCAACCAATGAGACTTGATAAAACTGAATTGCTGATACAAACGATGAATGGGTGAAAAATGGAAAAATAAATAGCTGCTATTGCTGTTGTTGTAGCAAACTATTCACTATTCTCTGCTGTGTATTGAAATAAAGTGATTCTTAAACTTAAATACAACAATAGCGTATACTCTTCTCATATTCGTATTCAATACAGATGCTTTCATTTCTTTTGATGTGCTGTTGCTATTGCTGCTTTGGGTTAAAGTGCACTTTTGTAAATTGCGAATAGATTGATACTACCGATATACACTTATACACACACCCACACACACACAAAGCCAACGCCAAAACTAACGTTAGACAGAAAAGTACTGAAAGAGAGTGTAGGTGAAAGTATCACCCTCATGAGTACCGATGAGCTAAAACTTAAGCGGCCACTTTTGTTCGTTCGTTCGTCTTCTTTTTTTTTTTTACTTTTTGCTCTTCCATCACACAGCGACAACAGCCTGATGAAGTGATTTTCTCTGCGTTGTTTCCGTTTGTGTTGGCGTTGAATTGCACTATTTAGGCTGCAATGATTGCAATTGAGATTTAGTGAGCCAAACTATTGTTAGCATGCTCAGGTACTGATAGATACCTAGCAAAATGCATTCAGGATGTGTGATGGAGGTTGGCAGCACAATGCAGCTTAGCTTTCATGTGATTGTGCCAGTCAGTTCTAAGCTGGCGCACAAAGTGTGAAATGAAGTAGTAACATATCACAGCAATACAATGCATGTGTTGATGGAATTATAAAGAGGAAAACGGAACGGGCTGTTTGCAAAAATTTATAGAAGTAAATAGTTTGTAGAGTAATAAAATGAGATTTTTAAGAAAAACGAAGGGATGAAATGGGACAATCGATTAATGAGATCGAAATGTGAGATAAGACTGCGTACTTGGAATAATATTGAAAAGGACTAATCTGTTGAATACTTCCGGTGTGGAAAAAGGGAAGGTTTTTTGATTATCTGACTTCATCGCTTTAATGTCCTGATACACCGGAACAGCCTTGCAGCTTTCTTGCTATCAGTATCAAAAAAGCGATATCCAGCAATTTGGTTTTCCTGCGCAAAGCTTGAAAACCACACATTAACCACATTGGAATTTGTATTTTGTCTATATGTTTCTATGTTTTACACTTAAAGTTTTACACCAAATGTTTACAAATTTATGAGAATTTAGCCAAATATACCAAATATATTTACTCTAAACTGACAGAAAGCGGGGCAGCCACTAAGAAAGTGGTCTGCCGTCTCTTCATATTCTTCCACCAAACCACAGGAAGCACAGAAGGCACTAGCTCACAGACCAATCATATGCAAATTTTTGGCCCAAGAGAAATGACCTGTATATAATCCCACCAGCTGCCTACAGCTATTTCTATTAACAGGTAGGGTTAGGTTAGGTTTGGAAGGCGTATGCGAATAAATATATATATATGGTATATATACTCGCATTTCCACTCGGAGACTTAATTGCCCATTGGGATTGCCTTTATTTAATTGCCCGAAGGAGGCACGTCTCTAACCACGGTTTTCTTCAGCAGTCCAGGTAATGTCTTTATTGAACCATTTGGTTCTCCGGATGAAAGTAAGAAGATCCGATAGTTCCACTTTCGTTATCTCTGTTAGACTAATGAAAAAGCGCGACCCCCAACATTGGAGTCTGCTCATCTGCAGCCTTGGACATTGGCATAGAAAATGAAGAATCGATTCTGTCTCTTCTCAGCAGAGAGTAACCTTGTGGTGCTCAATGGCCATCAGTGAAGCACGTCATTTCTTTACAATCTCTGATTTAACTATTTCGGATTCTATTGCCTTCATTGCAGTCTGACTGTCAGTAAAGATAGTGATATTCGAAATCTGAATCGTACTGTCTTGTAGAAGTCGAGCTGCTTTCTCAATAGCAAAAATCTCTGACTGAAAAATGCTGCAGCTGTCAGGAAGACGATACGATTGCCTTAACTACAGTTCTTCGGAGTAGAGACCAGCTCCAGTTCCATTCTCCATCTTTGAGCTATCGGTAATACCAGCCTTACCTGTTACCGAACCCGATTGGATAAAGAGTTGGAATTCTAGTAATAAAATCTAAATTTGAAGTCATATAATCCGTGGCTACATCTAAGTCAGCTTTGATTCCATTTTGACCCCTCCGCTTTATCTCACTCAAAATTGTAGAGTATCCATAGTTTGCTAATCTCCACACGTTGGATTCTCTTAGTCTAAGAGCTCCTTTTGCGGCACAGCCTTGAACAAACACCCGTAACGGTAAGAAGAAAAGTGGTATAAATTCTACGTTCAGAAAAAAGTGGAATAATTTTACTTAAGAGCAAAAGCAAAACGAAATATGTTCAGAGCAAAATTGAAACGAAATATGTTCAGAGCAAAAACGGAATAAAAAACTATGCTGTTCTTGCTCTGAAAGAATTGCTATACCATTTTTGTTCTTACTTTTAAGGCGTTTCATTTTCACTCTAAATCGTATTACTTATGCCATTCTTGCGCTGACTCACTAAATTATTTCACTTTTGCTCTTATATAAATTTTAGCCCGCTTTTCCTCTCAGCCTGTCATTTATCATTCGAAAATGATATAAAACCGAATCGTCTTCATTTGAGAGGCTGAGAGGAAAAGTGGTATAACTTCTAACTTCAGAAAAAAATGGAATAATTTTACTTAAGAGCAAAAGCAAAACGAAATATGTTGAGAGCAAAAGTGAAACGAAATATGTTCAGAGCAAAAACGGAATAAAAAACTATGCTGTTCTTGCTCTGAAAGAATTGTTATACCATTTTGTTCTTACTTTTAAGGCGTTTTATTTTCACTCTAAATCGTATTACTTATACCATTCTTGCACTGACACACTAAATTATTTCACTTTTGCTCTTATATAAATTTTAGCCCGCTTTTCCTCCCAGCCTGTCAAATATCATATTCAGACTTTCCTGAGGTGCACTACTTACAGCCCCTGAGATCCCCAGGCTGACAAGTCTCTGTATTTTTCCCTGCGTACGATCAACTCATTTACGATCAACTCATTAATGGTGGTCTTGATGGCTATAGACGACAAAGAGAGTACAGGTTCTGGGGCCAGGAAACCAGTTTCCGAAGAAATTGGTACTAGAAAAACAAACTGACAGCGAAAACTCATCAACGCCATCAACAATTGCACACCAAACGACAACATCAACAGCAACAACGCCAAAACGTGTGAAGAACGTCATTCACGTGACGTTCTGCAACTTGAAAGCAAAGTAAAAGAAGTCGCTGTAGCAGTAGCAGGTTTTTAGGTGAGCGTGCGAAAATGAACCAAATCAACAACGAACACGTTGGCTTTGAAATGTCATTCAAGTGCGCGACTGAAGTTTGCTTTCATTCTGTTTGTGTGTGTTTGTGAGTGATAATGGCGAAAAATAACTACATATATATAGATGTATGTACCCAGTGGACCAAGAAGCGAATGTTGAGCGAAAACGTTTGCCTAAACTATTGCAAACGGTCTCAGAAACGAGTGTTTTGCGGTCAAAAAAGCAAGCGTCGCGTTCGCTCAATGTTCGCAAGCATGTTCGCAAATGATAATTTTGCGAGCATAAATATGACAAATAAAAAATTATAGGCCAGAGATACGAGAAACTGTTTCTTTGGCATACGTCACAACAACAAAAAACGAGCGTCACAAGATCATTCACAAGATCAATGCTTGGTGGTTTTGCTATTGCATACCAAGATGTGTAATTGTACATTTTTTTTTATTATTCTTTATTATTCTCTACACTTCTTGTAGATAGTGAATATAAGAAGTTTATGAGAATTAACCAAGAGACCAAGACGGAAATTGCCAAACTCTCGTAAACGATATCGTTTACGAAGATTTTGCTCACTGGGTATATATGGTTGAGATATGGGAAAAAAGTACACACGCACACGTTAGCGAAGCCTACTTTTAGGCATTATCACTCACATATTTGTTAAACAAACTAACGTTAAGTATTTATATTTATTTCACATTTAAGCAGTTTCTTTTTCTTATTGTAAGTGGAAGCTTTTTTTCTTCCTACTGCTGCTGCTGCTGACACCATTATTATTGTCATGTTCGTTACGTTGTTGTTGCTGACATTTAGTTGTGCTTTATTGCAATTTTGTCGCTAAGAATTTTTTGTTGTTCTTGTTTGTTTTTTTTATTTAATTCCATATATGTTGCGCTGTGTGAAAAACAAATTGCTTAGCGTCAAGTGTCGTGTAATTACGACACATGATTGCAACAACGACAATATACATGTATGTTGCTGATGGTAGTAAGTAGTTTCGTTGTGTGTGTGCAATACATTGTCAGTCAGTCAGACAAACTGCCATTTGGGAGTTATCTATACTTTTTCTTAAGGTTTCATGCTTTTTCTTATGTACGTTTAGAGTTTTTTATATTAAGCTTCAGCGTGTGTTTCATTTTTCTTGTGGCATTTCACCGCTCGCGCTCACTTTTTTGTTTGGCATTCTGCAATTGTTGCTTGACAGTTGCAATATTGCTTGTAAATTAATGTTATAATAATAGTTACTTTCTTTTAATGACTTTTGGTTTTTTTTTGTACAAACATATGTTTGTGTATGTATGTTAATTATCGTTGATTTGTACTAAAATTGTACATAGAAAGTTTCTGTTTTTTTTTTGTCCTTTTTGTGTGTTTAGTTTTCTATATCATTGTGTGAATTGAGACTGTCAGACATTCAAGACAAAGAAAAAAGGATATTCATCTGGGATTGATAAGGTTCATATGCGTGTGTGGAAGTTTTCCATAGCATTTATATATTATATTTTAATTAAAGCTTAACTCTATGCTCAAAGGACCTTAGATGAAAAATGCTTGAGTTGAAGGAAACATTTGTGCACATAAAAATTACAAATATATTCAGTAATTGGTCTGGTAATGAATTTGATGGAAGAATGCAAAGCTAAAAACATTTCTGCGGTAGTTGTCCACCTCTGGGGTTCAGAAGGTTCGAAGATTTTTAAAAGAATCTCAGATATAATCTGAAAACAAAAGATAATCCTATTCAAAGACAAACACAATCGATCTGGAGGACAATGAATGGCTACAGTACTACCAGGCACGGACACAACTGCCAAAGTAAACAGCGAATCTCTGAGAGGAGCTGAGTTGTTGGCCACTCCAGTGATAAGGTACTCTGGTGTGGTATACACTTTTACTGCAACGATAAGCTAAAATGGAAAAAGCAGACGAAGTAGGTAGGTGCGATCAAACTGATTACGGTAAATTCATTTAGGCTTATGGACAAAGGTCGTGAGAGATGTTGTATCTGAAGCTGAGTAGAAAAACGCGGAAGAGACTGCGTATATAGATCTATTGACTAGCTAACAAGCAATATCACTGAGCTATCACTCGTTGAATTGGTCCACAAAAGGGAAAGATCTGATAAGAAGATAAAGAAGAGGGCAAGCCTAAGACTTGTGCATTAGCTGAGAGGTACTATATGAGGGGAATTGGACCTAAGACCCACTGTGAGCAAGTAGGTGCTCCAGGGTCAAGCAAGTGCGAGGCCCACTAGATCAACGTCTTGGACGACGAGTGATAGGTTTTGCAAATGGCCGAATAGGAAGCCGTTAAGTTAGAATATTGGTAGAAAAGTTGAACCGAAGAATTGTCACAAGTGACTAAGCATTGTGGCGACAAGCCGATGAATAGAAGACTGAAATTAGCCTGTGAAAATAATTTATGAATGAGCACCACACGAAAACGGAACAAATTTGTAAATTTTCTCAATGTTTTCGTCAATGAATGAAATGTTTTATGTTTAAAATTACGAAGCAAAAAGTGAAAAACTTCAAATTACTTTCAGAGTAAAAAGAAAATCCTCATAAAGCCTATTTAACAAATTATTTTTATTTTCATTTTCGAAAGAAATCCTGCACATAAATGCTATAAATGTCTTACAAATATTTACAATTGTGTCAAATTGTGTGATTTCTTTCTCCGCCACCACCATGGACAAAGCAGCAAGCAACACTAACAACACATTATTCATTTTAGTTCATGCTTCTGCTTGGTGTGTAAGTGTAAGATATCTACTAGCCACACCCATTCCCATTCAAGTAAATATTTTTTAGCACGTCACACGTGCACACATTTTTGTGGTGGCGGGTGCTTGTAGTTGGCAATTATAGTAATTGTCGCGTTCATTTTTCATTTGACAAAAGTGACAGCTGGAGAGCGAACGAGCGAGTGAACGAGCGCCACAGTGAAACGACAAAGCTGTCAACCTAAGGTATCAAGGAACATATACCAAACACAAAAACGACAACAACGCACACTGAGAAAGTACAGCAAAAGAAAAAAAAAATACACAATATTGTATACTCACATACACACACACACACACACACATACACGTTTACATTTGTTTGTACGAATTCCGAAACTGAACTAAACTGAAATGAAATGAAAGTGTACGAAATAATTCAATAAGAGGTCATTTGTCACTCGCCAAAACGATGAGGCAGCGAAAAATGAAAACGGAAACGGAAACTACAATGGAATGGCTGGCAGTCAGTCAGTCGGTGCTCGCTTTAATAAGCAGCTTGTTTATTTATTTTTTTTCCTTGAGTTACTCATATATGTACGAGTATAAACGTGAGTGTAGACACATTTTTTAATGTCTTTTGTTTATTTTGGGAAGGGGTTTTTTTCTGAAGCTGACACGAATGCTTTTATAATAAATACATATAAGTATATATATTTATGTTTTTTTTTCCTGGTATAACATACTTTTGGGCGTTTTGCTATCACGCCTCTGTCATGCTCTACCTACACTACACTTGCTACAGAGATGAAATGAAAATTGGCACAGCTGCGCTTGTATGAGATTAAAGTAAATTGCTTTTTGTTTGTATTGCAATAATATTTATGCGATTTCTTCTTCTCCTATTTATTTTCTCTACAGTTTATGTGTAAAGTTTGTTTCGGGGTAAAGTTCCTGAGGCGAATGCTTTCCATAGACCTTCAAGATCATAGTGTTATTATAACTCTGTAAAACCATTTATATACAGCCATGAAATTTACAAAAATTTACATGTAGAAATCGACATTGCGAAGAGAACTTTCGTTGAGGTAGTACGGAGTTAAAGAGTTGAATAAATACAAATATATTTCGAAATAAAACAGAATCCTTAAAAGAACTTTGAAGAATTGAGAAATTTATTTTGTTTCTTCGAACCAAATTGAAAATACATTATGTAATAAGCTAAAGAAAAGCTTATGAAAGAAGAGACGTGTTTACTTTTTGTGCTCTCTAATTTTAGTTTTTTTTCTACAAAATTTGTGTTTAAAAAGTCTATAATAGTGATAAGCAAAGCGTTTATTTGTGTAACAACGTGTGAAGAAAAATATTGTTGTAAAGCTAAGTTTATCGTTTTTATTTAATTGTTTTATTAAATTGTTCTACACATTTGTTTCTTGTATTGTTGCATTACTTAACTTTTCTGTCAGAATATTCAACCTCTTATACTCTTTATTAACTGTGCTGCCATAATTACTGTACATACATACACTGATTTACTTTTTCTATGAGAGCGTACTAGAGAATACTCACTCTTTACTCTGTTCTATTCAATAACTGTGCCGCTGTCATTTCCAGTGCTTTCGCAACTGTTTTAACCCGTCTGAGGCTCATTGTCTGGTTTGGTCTTCCGAATATAAAATTTTTTCCCCATTTTTAATACCTCTATTAATATTTCTATTACAATGAATTGTGGATATCCCAATTGTAATATAAAAAGAGAGTCGGAACGGCATGTACCATGCTGGCTGTGTGATAGCCTTGCCCATATAAAATGTGCCGGACTTACTGGAAGAGTGCTTGATAGTATTCAAGATGGAAAGGGTCTTCGTTGGAGCTGTTTGAAATGCAGACAAGCGGATGTAGATCTCTTTAAAATTTTTAGTCACGCCAGGAGTGGATTTTTAGAAATTGGAAAAGTTTTAAATGCCTTAACTGCAAAATTCAAGCACTATGAAAATCTCTTTAAAGGATTTAAATGTTTAGATGATTCATCCTCTCCGAAAAGAAAACGTCCGTCTTCAAACCCACCTGATGTGTAACTCGATTTTATCCCATGTCCTGATCTCCGTATTATGACTATCGTGATGATGACCCTGTTCCTGCACCACCTACTGCTGCTACTCTAAATATCCCGGATACCGCAACTCCCATTAACCCCACTCCGCCTACATCTCTTATATCCTTTTCAACACCTGAAATGATGTCGAACCCTTTGCCTTCGACAGGAAATAAAGAGACTGGATCCTCATCTTTATCTTTGCCTTCCACAGGAAATAAAAACATTGGACCCTCATCTTTATCGTCTTTACTACGTACTGTAAATGGACCTATTGCTGTTGTTGCACCGAAGTCGCTTGTGGTGATTCCACCCAAGAAAACGGTCTTTGTGTCTAGATTGGCTAGCGATACTACTGCGGAAGACATGAATTATTACATACAATCAAAAATAAACCAAAGCGATTTCAGAGTTTACAAGTATAACTTTACACGTTTCTAGGATCTTGAAATAATATTGGGAGTATGAATGTATAAACTCGTAATTGTGACTAACTTCATATCAATCATACGCGCCATTTTTTTTGACATTGACAGCTATTCTATCTCGAAGAGCGCCAAAATACTACAAGAATTGATCTGTCAAATAATTTTCATAATTTTACAAAAGTGTTTTACTATAGCTGAAAATGTCGAATTTCGTGCCAACAAAACAACATTTGCGGGAAGTTTTAATTTGCTTCTTCCATTTAAAGAAAAACGCAACTGAAGCACATCGTTTACTCACTGAAGCTTATCCTGACTGTGCTATAGACGTTAGAATGTGTCAGGTGTGGTATGCCCGTTTCAAAAGTGGTGATTTTGATGTTGAAGACAGGGAACGTTGAGGCGGTCCGAAAAAGTTCGAAGATGAAGAATTGAAGGCATTACTCGAAGAAGATTCATGTCAAACGCAACAAAAACTTGCAGAATTTTTAGGAGTTGATCAATCAACCATTTCTCAACGATTAAAAGCATTGGGAATGATTCCAAAGCAAGGAAATTGTGTGCCGTATGAATTGAAGTCGAGAGACGTCGAACGACGATTTTTCACATGTGAACTGCTGATTGAGCGACAGAAAAGAAAGGGTTTTCTGCATCGTATTGTGACTGGCGATGAAAAGTGGATACGTTACGATAACCCAAAGCGTAAAAAATCATGGGGACCGCCCGGACATGCATCAACATCAACGGCACAGACGAACATCCATGGATCCAAGCTCATGCTGTGTATTTGGTGGGAAATGAAAGGTGTCGTGTATTATGAGCTATTGAAACCGAATGAAACGATCACTGGCGACCGCTACCGACTACAATTGATGCGTTTGAGCCGAGTATTAAAGGATAAGAGGCCAGAATATAAGAATAGACACGACGAAGTTATTCTTCAGCACGACAATGCTCGGCCGCATGTTGCAAGACAAGTAAAAGCATACTTGGAAACGCTGAAATGGTAAGTTCTACCCCACCCGCCGTATTCTCCAGACATTGCTCCTTCTGATTACCACTTGCTCCGATCGATGACACATGGCCTGGCTGAACAGCACTTCCGTTCTTTTGAAGAACTCAAAAAATGGGTCGATTCGTGGATAGCCTCAAAAGATGAGAAGTTCTTTCCGTATGCTACCAGAAAGATGGGAAAAGGTTGTGGCTAACGATGGACAATACTTTAAAGAATAAATTTATTATCACTTTTTCACAATAAATGTCCAAATTACGAGTTTATACATTTATACTCCCAATACTATCGGAAAATGATGGGGCAGTCATGATTTTTGTGGAATCAAAGTCAATATCTTTGAAAGAGTGTATAAATAAGTCATTCTCGATCAACTTAAACACTTTCTGTTTTTATTTATCTCATTATTGTTATTAGATTGTTGTGTTTTGTGGCATATTGGTGTAGTGTAGTGTGCATACGACTGCACAACATTAATACGCACTTAGTGTAAACCGTGGAATATGCAGTCTCATCATATTCCCACCGTCGACCACACAAGTGATACCTGAATCCCCACTTGTGTGATTGCCTAACGTATGCACGCGACTCTTCCTCTTCCACCTGTATATACATACATATGTATGGACAGCGCGGAGCTACAAATATTTTTAAGATATATTTAAGCAGTCATTATGTTATCATCTTTTGAATACTAATGTACAATATAAAATAAAATCAAACTCAAATGAAGCTATCGACTTTCCATTAATGATGTACTTTATAGTAGGTTTGATTTTGAAAGTGCTTGCGAGCAGCAAAAAAAAAATAGAAGAAATTCCAACAGAATTCTCTAGTAATTTTGAAAACCGCTTTAAATAATTTAAGAAGAACAGAAATATTCGTTCACTTCATTCATGATGTTATCTTTTTACGATTTAATTAAACTTCTGCTCCTATTCTTTTTATTTTTTTAAATTGAAACACATGCGCTATAAAACAGAAAAAAAAAATCACAAACAAAAGCAAAACCAAAACAAAGCAAAAATTTATGCACACAATCACAAATTTACACGTTTTTTTTTTATCGAATTATAAAAATCTGTTGAAAATAAAATAGCAGAAATTCAAAGAACACCTGTCACTAAAGACAACGACAGCGGCAACATTGGCACATCGGCGACAGCTGCTTCCGTTCAGCATACAGTACATAGCAGCAACAACAAACCAGTGCGACAGTTAGTCAGTCAGAACCCAAACACAAAAGAAAAAACGAGGGTAATGAAAGAAATTCCGGCAAAGATGTCACCGAATGAGATAAACTAATAATAACAACATTTGCAGAATGAAACCATAGAATAACAATACCAACAAAAACGCTAAGAAAGGAAGTTGAAAAATTATATGAAAAACTTTCTGCTTGCTGCTTAAGCCAGCAACTAACAGAAGTGCGAAAAAAAAAACAAAACAAAAACTCACTTGCTCTTTAAGCAAGAAAGCAGCAGCAACTTAAGGTGCAAAGCTCAGCAAGATTCAAGATTTAAATTGAAAATGAAAATATGCTCTGACTGCTCCCCCGCAACTTAATACACAAGTCAATATTGAAGTCAATATTACGTTTGCGCTACTTCTTCGCTTTTGTTCTGCTTTATTTCCTATGTATTTTATTCTCTCTATCAAGAACCCTTGTCAAATGCTGTTGCTTCCTGTTTCCGCTCGCTCAATCGCTGCTGCTGCTTCTGCTGCTGCTGTTGCTGCTGCTGCTTTTATGCGCATAAATAAAATTCAATTCATTTCGATTACGATTACGATCGGGAGGCAAAAACGAAAACAAAACAACAAAATTTAATGCTGTTTCAAAAACTGTCAACGCAACAAAAGTGCAATATTCATAAAATATATCGAATTTACTTGTATAGTAGAAAAAGAATTGGAGTAAAGTATCGCATAGCTCTTTCTCATTTTACACTTTTCAAATGTCGAACTTTTTTATTGTTTTAGCTTAAGTTAAGTAATTTTATTTTAAGCAACATCAAGGCAACGACACTTTTTTTTGTTGCTTTTTTATGCAAAAATAATTACTTAGCAACAATTTTTCTCACCTATTTAACATCAAACGTAGTAACTATACGTGAAGTTGCCAGGCACTTTAATATGGTGAAAGTGTGTGAAGGAAAATTAAAGTTGAATTTAAAGAATTTTTTTTTGTTTTGAAAATGAATATTCTGAATCTAATGGAATTGTCTATAAATACTTCACTGTTAACAGATTTTTCTTTAATGCTGAAATTTGAATTGAAATTAAGTTAGAAAAGCTTTTCTTGAAAAATAGTAAATTATATTTCAGAACTTTATTTTATTTCGTGGTGGCGGAAGTTTTGAAAACATTTTTAAAATTTTACTTTTAAGGAAAAATCTTTGAAATTGAATTTTAACTGTCCTCAATAACACAGTGGAACAGTTTTTTTGCACCAGAGCAACTGCCAAATGAAAGGAGACGTTACCCTGAGTACAGGTTGGGGTTTGGTTTGGCCGTAAGTGGTCATAATTTTGAGATATGACCTTGAGAATATGGTAATTTAACATATTTTTTTATTAAGTACAGGAAATGAGGTAAAAAGTAAGTATCCGGGGGTTTTTGGGGTCGAGAAATCCTTTTTTGATATTTATTATTTTCTACGACTGCCGCTAGAGGTCGCGACTGAACGTATTTTTTTGTGCAGCTTATATGAGGTACAGGAAATGAGGTAAAAAGTGGTTATCCGGGGGTTTTCGGGGTCGATTAATGCATTTTTGATAATTATTTATTTCTGCAATTGCCGCTAGAGGTCGCGACTGAACATAATTTTTTGTTCAGCTTATATAAGGTACCGGAAATGAGGTAAAAAGTAAGTATCCGAAGGTTTTTGGAGTCGAGAAATCCATTTTTGATATCTATTTTTTTCTGCGATTCCCGCTAGAGGTCGCGACTGAACATAATTTTTTGTTCAGCTTATATAAGGTACAGGAAATGTGGTAAAAAGTAGGTATCCGGGGGTTTTCGGGGTCGAGAAATAAATTTTTGATATTTATTTTTTCTGCGATTGCCGCTAGAGGTCGCCACTAAACATATTTTTCTTTATATTTTTGCATACATTTTTGGTTTAAAGTTAGATTAGGTTAGGTATCAGTGGGTTTTGGGGCCATGAAATGTATTTTTGATATTTATATTTTGCTACGACTACCGCTAGGCGGCGCCACTGAATTAATATTTTTTTTTTTAAATTAAAGAAAATGGTTTAAGACAATTCCAGTTGAAGTTTTTACATAAATATTGAAGCAGTATTTAAAATGCTGAAAGCTCCTTTTCACGATTACTGAAAAGTTATTCGCTTGTGAAAAAAGTTCCGTTTACAAAATACTGTGAAACCAATAAAACATAATAAGAAAATTATCTACTGTTCTATGAACTAAAAAATACTTAATTTTAATTTTGTTAACAGCTGATACATATGGGGCAAATCGCGTCAAATCACTAAGATTTTGTTGAAACCTGGTATACTTGTTGTACTAGTAAACCACATTTTTTATGTGAAAGGAGGGTAAGTAATATCAGCGAGCGTGAGGGGGATATATCTCAGCACCAACACCCAGGTCCGTTTTGAAGCCGTCTGTGTATATGGATATCTCATAATCAATTTGAAAATTTCTTAAAAACTCAGCCTACAATAGTGCGTTAAGGCTTAACGAACTTACGGTCATAGTAAGGTGCTATATACAGTTCCAAGGAATTTGACGCAGATGATGATGATAGACTATATAACACCTCAATTAAGCTTTGAAAACGACTTTATGGTTAGACTTTCGTCTAGAAACGAGTGGTCAAAAAGAAATTTTCAAATTGATTACGATATATCCATATACACAGACGGCTCCAAAACGGACCTGGGTGTTGGTACAGGGACGGATACAAGGGGGGGAGGGGGCGAAACAGGGGGAGATTTCCCCTCCCCCCAAATTAAAAAATTTACTTCCAGCTCCATTTTATTTGGTTTTAAATTCCTATTATTCTATGTCAAAGTAAAAGCCGGAGCAGCACAGGGCAGTGTTCTGGGCCTTGCTCTTAATTCGATTTTTACCTGCGACTTGCCTGAAACTGATGGTGTTACTTTAGCTACTTATCCAGACCATACTGCCATTTTAGCGTTAAATTAATCTCCTACTAAAGCTGCTTATCTAGTTCAGAAACAGCTCGACGACGTTCAACAATAGTTACTTCGTGGATGAGTGCTTGACTGGAGGTCAATGAGTATTCAATGAGTGATGTGAAGACGCAATCCCCTTTTTTTACCCAACATTCTTTTACACGAGTAGTGGGCCTCGTAAGCTTTCCTGACTCGCAACTCGATATTGGATCTACCGTTTAGCTTGATAGTTTAAAGGTCGGAATTTTGGTTTTAGTAGTGAAGAGCATTAGTTCTGTTTTTTCTGGATTCATCCCGATTCCACATCCAGTAGCACAGATATTCAGCTTATATATATATATAGTATATGCTTATATATTTCCAAATATTTTTTATGATATATTAAAAAAGGAGGGAATTTAAAAAAAAACATAAAAATTGTGTATTGATGAACAAAAGGCAGAAGTGAAATTTCTTGTGAACTAAACAAAACACAAGCAAATGAAATTAAAAATACACAAAAAATTTAGAAAAAAATTGAAAATATTGCATACAAAGTTCGCAATATTTTTCAAGGTGTATAAAAAATATTTCAATTTAAAAAAATAAGGGCACTTTGGACACTTGTATTTCTGTAATGACCACTTGAAATGGCACAAAATGTCTGATCTAGAATGGCTATATCTTTAACTATAAGACTGCTTCAAAGTTTTATCAAATTCTCTTAATTAAAAAAAAAAAAAAATTTGGCCACGAGCTTCATGTAAAAGGCCCAGTGTGCGACTTAAGCAGAGCTGACCAGCATTAGTAGACGAATAAAAAATTAATAGTACCATAAATATATACATTGTAGTTTTATACATTTTTATATAAACACATATTCATGCATTAAAATTTATATACAATATTTTAAAATTTTTCTTTCATTGAGAAACTTTTGCAAAACTGCAGTTGAGCAAACTTTAAAATAATTTCATTGAATGTATTACCCAAGAAGGACATTCACGCTGCGGTTACAACACATATAAATACATACAAAACTTTTTCATATATATAAATGTGTGTGTGAATGCGATACATACAAATCACTTTAGCTGCTTAATGCTTTAGTGTAAAAGTTCTTAGAGAAAATATTATTATTATTTTTTACATATGATCAGAAACTTAAATAGTTATATATAAATGTGTGTGTGTGCATTATAATATTGAGTCTCTTTTAAATGAGCATAGTCTTCTATTTAATATACACACTAGTATTAATATTTTCCTACTATTTTTCAATGCAAAACTAAAATGTGATTTTATTTCTTTATATGTGTTTGTTGAGGAAAAGAAAGCAGAAGGAAAGGCTTTAAAATATAATACTTTATCTACTCATACACATACACAGCTATGCTTTCTAAATGCATTCACACATTCCCTCATATATACACATAAATGCAAACGCAAAGCTTAACATATGTATGTATAGGTTTTAAAATAAATGTATATGTATAGATGTGTGTGTGTGTGTGTGCCTCTTTCTGCTAAGTGCGAATAAGTAAAAGGAAACAGGAAACTCCATTAGAGATACGACATTCATCCACAAATAAAAAATAAAAAAAAATACAAATAAAAAGAAATTTCTCAGAAAGTAGTTTAATCTGTGCGAACAAGTTGCTGAGGATTGAAAGTGCATAAAGTTAACTTTATTGTTAAGGAATTTCTCAAAAAAAAAAAACACAAAAACCAAAAACTGAGAAATAAAGTAACAAAAAGAAAAATCACGCGCTGCAACGAAACGCAAACTTTTTCACATCACATATTTTTTTTTATTTGTTCTTACAGGAATAGTAAAAAGTTTTTACCATTATGCTTTTGCATATGCATGTGTGCGACTGTGCGATATTTTTAATGTAAATGTGAATATGTTTTATGCTACACACACATGTATATGTTCGTGTGTGTCAGTGCTTTACAAGAGCGGAAGTCTTTCTTTTGTTCATTCACTCGTTTTACACGTGGTACTGCTTTGAAGTAATGAACCGTGGAAATTTGTATAAAAAGCATTTTTATGTTTTTAAAGGCTTTTCCTTTCCATTCCACGTTCACCCTCGATTTTTGATTTTTCACTTTTCTTCTTAACCCATTAAGCCACATACGCGAATTCGGTAAATGAGCGTGATGTAGAAATCTTTTATAAAACTTGATTGCTAAGATGAAAGTAATAATATCTCCAAAACTGTTTTATTTCAAAAGAAGAGTGCGCATTTATAATTTATAGTTTTTGACATGTGTTTTAATGGTCATTGTGCCTTAATGGGTTATGTATTGCTTTCTTTTTTGAAAATTTCTATTTATAATGCTTGTAAATGCATGCATTGTAAGTTCTTCGTAAAGTATTATGTAACTTAAAATTTATAAGAAAATCATGCAACTTTGAAGCAGAATTATCAATAAAGCATTTAATATATCATTAACCTTCTCATAATCATCATCAATATCAGCGACATCGACGTTATCGTTTTTAGTTATACCAGTTCAGCTAATATTAACTGCTTGTGTAAGCATTTTACAACAGAAATTCACTTAGTCAGCGAAAAATTTCTACTGCTTTTTTCACAATCTTTTTTGTTTTTTTTTTTTTTTTGCACACACACAAAGAGAATAAACTCAATGTATTTTTTTTTTTTTTTTTTTTTTTGACAATTTCATGCAAAATAGAATTTTTTTTTATTTTCACAAAATCATCATATTCAATATAAATACATCTTCAAGAAAAGAAGTAAAAAGAAGCACGCCAAATGCAGAGATTTTCAATCTATATGTATGCACTATTTTGTTCAACTTACTTTTTCATTTCATTTCTTTTTTTTTTTCTTTCTTTTATTATTATTATGTAATAGTGTGAAATTGCCAAATCACACAAACTATGCATGTATGCAGTTGTTTATACGAATATGCATGTGTGTGTGTGTGTGGGTGTATGTGTGTGTGCAACAGCACTAGTTATTTCCGGCACTATGTTTGCACCCACCGGATGTGCTGCTGCAAGTAGGAAATTACTTTATGCTTACAATGTCATTGATGCCACCATTGATGCACACACACACACACACACAAACATTACATCCAACTAACAACAAAAACTGAAGTATAAGAATAAATTCTTACGAAGAAAAAGAAGCTGAAAATTTAGCATCAGAACTGGCGCCAAAATTAAAAAAAGCAATTGCATTGAAAAGAAAGAAAGCAACATGAACAGAAAATGTAGTAGTAGTAGTAGTAGTGTGATGAAAAAGTAGCACCTAGCAGAAATTGAAAGGCAATTTGACTTGTGCATAAACGAAAATGCAATCTTACTTACATGTTCTCACATATACATGAAAACATAGATGAATAAACGCACACACTTATTTGCATTCCCATATACCCCAATAGGAAAAAAAGCACTTCAAAAGGCCTTTCGGAGTGCTGACAAGTCAGCTGTAGGTGCTTTCTCTCCGTATGACACACCATTACGTTTTTAACACTGCATGTCATTGGAAAAAAGCATTCCGTTTTAATCTTAACTTCAAAAAATGGCCACAAGTGACAAAAAATTCACAGAATGATCAAATTAAATTTTTTCAAATAAATATTATTCAATGTGCATCATAATGCATTTTTTTTTTATCATGAAGGACATAATTTCGTTAACTCATTGAACTCCCACAACTGATGATGTACCCAACCTCAAAAAAATTACCAAAAATAGTAGAAGCTCATTTTTTTCAAATGATCATCATTGGGAATTTGAGCCATTATCAATGATAAGGAACCCGGATGAGGTTGGCTTATATTCCCTAAATTTGTGAAGTCACAACATAGAAAGAGATCTTTCTAGTCGTGGTGCTCTGAGCAATAATGGGTTAAAAGATTAATTACATTTTAAGATTGCCTCCTAAAACTGCATGGGTTTTGCTAATAAGATGGAGTTTTTGCGAAAGAATTTTTCACGTTGAACACGAATCTGAGGTCAAAAATTCCCATCACGTCACGTTTTAGGAAAAAATGGGGTTCAAGCAAGTTTTATTTTACAAGGATCCGATAATTTTTTCTATTTTTATTATTTTTCAAACTTTTCAAACTGATTCAGGACGAAACCTTAAATCAAAAGCAGTTACTGACATAGAAAAACTATGAATGCAGGATTGCTCAGCATCACCTTCTCTTTTTGAATCCGTAGTCAAAGCTCATATCGAAGAAAACAAATCGGATTTGATCGCATAGTGTAACTAAGATTTCAAATCTATTTTTATATTTGACTTTTTAGAAAAAAAAACCGTTGGAAGTAAAAAATATTGTTCAATAGATTTTATTTTGACTTTTTTTCCATCCATTGGCAATTAATTTTAAAAATTAGAATAAAATTTCCACATTTCGGGGGGGGAGGGGGGGGGCCGAAGGCCAAGGGTCAGAACCCCCAAAACCTCCTCCTAAATATGGCCTTGCTACTTATGTAGTGCTTCGAAGGACCTCTCATGAGATCTTTGCTTCAGCAGTTTTGTTATTTTAAATTACGGTGATCTTGTCGTCGTTTGATGTGGAAACGATTGCTTTTCGGCTGCAAGTGTTCGTTAACAAAGCAAAAAACAACAAGTGTTGACCTTATACTCTTCAGGCGAACTGCTGACAATCGGGCCCGTTGGGACACTATTCGCTTTTTTTCTTACATGGCTTCTTTTATTCACAATTATGTAACTGTGTGTATGTTGTAGCTTCTTAGTGTTTTTTTTTTTTACCAGTATGTTGCCAAGTTTTATTTTATCTTTTTGTTGTCAATAGATTGACAGTGTGGTAAATTAAAAAAAAAAAAATGTCAGCATGTGTGTGTAAACATTGGAGTAAATGCTTTTGTTAATAGTTTTGTGATGGGATTAAATGTGTTCTTGTTTATGAATGTGAATAACTAGTAAATTTTTGACATATGTTTCTCCCTTTTGTTCTTAAAAAGAGCTACACAAACTGAAAGCAGCTTGAAAAGATTTACCATTTAATTTGCATTGGTTGATTGCTTTAAAGCAACACAATCCGAATATATTAAAAATGTTGGTTCGAAACAATCAACAATATACAAACTAAAGTGGTGAACGATCATGTGAATCAGCACTTTCATATTGTGCTTGTGTTTGCATAACTGAAGAGATACTGGAACCAAAATTGAATGCTTTGGTATTCAAGGGATCTTCAACGATTTGTTTTGAGATCTGAAGATATGATTGTAAGTTGGACTCACTCCCTCCATGATGACCAGTTGTGCTAATCACAGCAGAAGATAGCAATGATGTTAGTGCCGTGTTAGAGGTTGCAAGAGGATATCCCCAAGGGGGTGTTTCTCTCACTTTTAATGTAATTCGTTGTTGATATTCAGTTAAGTGAATTACAGATTGCCACTTGAATGTAGTCTGCAGGAGAAAACCGAAAACGGCAAGGGAAATGGATAAGAAGCTGCTGTGACAATCAGGCCAAACTAGAAAACTTATTAATATTTTTCAAGTCCATGATGAGCAAAATCGAAACAGTTCGAAAGTATGTCATTGATCAACGACTCTAGTAGAGAAAGATGGTCCAGAGTTTTTTTGTGAAAGAATCGAATAGGGGGGCTACAAACTTTTTTCTTTCTCTGGGAAGAGCAATTCTCGCATTCAAATAGGTTAGCTAAAGGGTCGTAGCCAGGGTTCATTCGAAGAAAATATTCATAAATAACTTTTATGAAACTGATGTTTAAATAAATAAATTAGATACGATGTTGCATTTGAAGGACCCCATCAGTCAAGGGACAAGAGTAGCTAAATGCCTTGAAGCTTTAGAAATTGTTCTTTCCGAGTTTATTTTTAATCTTAACCTAAAAAAATGGCCGAAAATTACAAAAAATTCCCAAAATAATCAATTTAAATTTTTCCAAATAAATATTAGTCAATATGAATTCCAATGCATTTTTTTTTAACGTCAAGGACATAATTTCGATAACTCCTTGACTTTCCATAGCCCAAACGTGCTAGAAAGTTCGAAAATTTGGAATTAAAGGCTAAATCATGCCCTTTCAATTAAACCCTACGTCATATTGTTTTCATGCGCCCTTAAAGCAGGGGATGTGTTTATGCCTACGGGTGCAGGAAAAAATTTACAAAGAACGGATTTTATCTTACTCACACTCACAGCCAGACATAATGAAAAATGCAGTGGTCCGCAGTGTTTTAATGGGCGCTGGTTACAAATTTGCAGTCAGATTTTAAAAATTCAAAATTCCGAATAAAATATGGCGGACAAGTTTAGCATAATAAAATATTGCTTTGTATTACTTTTCACATAAGTCTAATTTTACAAGGATCCGATAATTTTTTCTATTTTTCATTAATTTTTAAACTTTTCAAAATGATTTACGACGAAGCTTTAAATCAAAAACAGTTACGGACATAGAAAAACTATGAATGCAGGATTACTCAATATCACCTTCTCTTTTTGAATCCGAAATCAAGCCTCATATCAAAGAAAATAAATCAGATTTGGTCGCATAGTGTAACTAAGATTTCAAATTTGCTTGGCTTTTTAGAAAAAAACCGATGGAAGTAAAAAATATTCAAAAATCGTCCAATAGATTTTATTTTCTACTTTTTTCCCATCCACTGGAAATTAATATAAAAAATTAGAAGAAAGTTTCCACATTTCGGGGGGGTCAGAACCCCCAAAACCTCCCCCCAAATACGGCCTTGGTTAGATAGCATGGGTATCAGCCACGATCCGGCATGTGAATCGTTCTTTGAGAAAAAACGACGCTGTAGATTACACTGTGCTCGAATTAAAAAAAAAAATTTTGTAGCGGACGGGAGACATATCGTTTCTAACTAACTCGCGGTCAATAAATTCAGTGGTGATAACCGTTTTTTCCCCTATCAGCAGCGTTTCATACAGAATTTTTTTTGAAGTTTTGGTTTGGGAATATACTACGAAGTTACATGTTCCTTTTCTTATTGCAGTGAAAATTAGTATCGACGGTTTTTTTTGCATGAAAAAACTGAATCTGACATTTATTTGCAGAAAAAAATAATTTTAGACATAGCTCCCATACAAAAAACCGTCAAAAATCCCCAAAAAGTGGAAAATTTGTATGGGAGGTACCCTTATTTTACATCGAAATAGCTTAAATTTTTGCACACATCATTGTTATTGTTAAAAAGATAGTTTCTGAAAGTTCCAGAACAATCGGCTAAAAAACAAGCATCCAGTTCTCATAAAAGCTGAAAATTTGAAGCATTTTTGGAATTTGAGTTTATGTTTCCTGAAACCAAGTTTTTATATTTTTGTTGTTCAGTGACCTATGGTAAAATTTTGTGGGCAACATATTTCTCCAACATATTAACCCTCTATCAACCTTCGTAATGGGTCAAAAAAGTAACTTTTTTCGATAAGGGCAAAAATGACACGTATTGGTAGGCGCCAAAGGGTTAATATGTTGGAGGAAAATATTCTACGAAAAATTCTACTATAACTTTCCGTGCATACAAACAAGCTTTGATGCAAAACTAACAAGTTGACTTATGGTTTATTATAGTTAATCTGTTAGAAATGGGCAAACTTTTGGCCCGCTTACAAAAAATATTTGAGGTAAACTTTTAAAACGCAGGGACCCGTATAATTTTTTTTCATCCGAGTTCTATCAGAATCCACTTGTAGAACCTTGTTATTTTTGGAAAAAGTTATTTTTGTGGGATTGTGTAATTTTCGTTTAGTAACGTTTGATCGTTCATGATGAGAACTGGATGCGTATTTTATCCGCTTAAAGAGAGGTTCACGCCAAATTGGCACGCTTTGTTGTGGTCACCACGTCGCCCCTAGTCATAAGAACAACAACTTTTTTACTGGGATTTGTTTACAATACCATTACCGTTAGTTGATAAATTTTTCATATTAATTTATCGCAAGTTGGTGATTGTGTGCACAATGGAAGCTGCAAATAGAAAATTGATTGTGAACCAATTTATTGAAAATCCGTCGTGGTCTGGTTCAAAGATTGCGAAAGTGTTAAATATCTCCAAAAGAACGGTATGTAGAGTTATAAAACGATATAAAGAAACTCTTAGTGTTGAAAGAGCTAAAAAAGTTGAGAACAAAACGGGAACCACCAACCTAAAATTAAAGGCAAAGATCTTGAGGTCCATCAAAAGCAATCCCGGACTATCGGATAGCGATCGTGCCAAAAAATTCAATACCAGCAAAAGTACTGTCAGACAAATACGCATAAAAGCTGGGCTAAAGTGCTATCGTGCTATAAAATATCCAAATAGAACAGACAAACAGAATTTGAGGGCCAAAAAACGTGCTCGTCTTCTTTATGATAATGTTTTAACCAAATTCAATGGATGCATTATTGTGGATGACGAATCATACGTAAAATTTGATCTTAAACAGCTTCCAGGTCAAAAATTTTATATGACAACGAATCGTGGTAATGTACCCTCAAAATTCAAGTACATAAAAATGGATGAATTTGCAAAGAAAGCAATAGTGTGGCAGGCTATTTGCAGCTGTGGTCTCAAATCCAGGGCATTTGTGGCATCCTCTTCTATGACGTCTGATATTTACATCAAATAAATCAGACAAATAAAGTAGATGTAGTGCCAAAATATATGAATCCACCCAATTGTCCCCAGCTTCGACCGATCGAAAAATACTGGGCTATTAAAAAATATAAGTTGAAGAAAAATGCAGGTATTGTCAAAAATGTGAATTCAGTGTTACTAAAATGGAACCAAATAGCCGCAAGAGTATCCAGAGCGGATGTTCAAAGGTTGATGGGGTCCATTAAAAGGAATACCCGGAACTTTTTGCACAACAAAGAAATTTAAATCTTTTAATATTATAGTATTAAAACGCAATATTAAACTTATCATTTAATGCATTATTTGTTATTCTGAGTGTTCTGGTTAAAAAGATATAGCAACTTTCCTGCGAGCCAATTTTGCGTGAACCGCGCTTTAATAGCGGATTGTTCTAAAACTTTCAGAACCTAATTTTTTAAAGAAAAAAATGATGTGTGCATAAATTTAAGCTATTTCAATGTAAAATAAGGTTACCTCCCATACAAATTTTCCGCTTTTTGGCGATTTTTCACGGTTTTTTGTATGGGAGGTATGTCTAAAACTATTTTTTTCTGCAAATAAATATCAGATTCAGTTTTTTCATGCCAAAAAACCCCTCGATACTAATTTTCACCGCAAGGAGAAGAGGAACATGTAGCTTCGTAGTATACCCCCAAACCAAAACTTCAAAAAAAATGTTGTATGAAACGTTGCTGATAGGGGAAAAAACGGTTATCAGCACTGAACTCCTTGACTCCGAATTTATTAGAAACGATATGTCTCCCGCCCGCTACATTTTATGACTAGCATAGTGTTATTATTTTTGATATTGTTCAGCCTTCGAAAGAAGAAGGTGATGTCTTGAGGATGAGATCTGGCCATTATATTTCTCTACCTAAAACTCTAATATTTCTAAGAGAAGCATGGTTTTTTGAGGCTTCTTCTTCACTTTCTTCTTTTCTCTTCCTCTTCTTATACTTTTTCCCTTCTCCATACTTACTCCGTTTTTCTCCCAAAAAAATTTCTTCTTCCGTCTTTTCATCTACACTTTGGGTCAGGCGCAAAGAACCAATGAACGAAATGCTTACTGCTAAGTCTAATCTAGTCTGAATATATCCTTTTAATTGATTAAAGATATTCATTTGTAAATGTTTATTACTATATTTTTTATTACTAAAAACCTTTTTTTTTTTTAGCAACCAAAAATTAATTTTCGTACATTAGACTAACAACAAAACTTGGACTAAACCCAAAAAAACAATTTGCCATATAATGTTTTCAACATAGAACTGCTAACATTTGATAACCAAAAAAAAAAAAACGGTGAAAGCAAACAAAACAACAAAAACTAAAAAAAAACAAAGTAAAAGTGCATCAATTTAAAATGAAGTGCAAGAAAAAGTTTAACTATTACAATGGCAATGATGACGAGAAGGAAGCAACGAGGTGATGACTACAACGACATTCACAGTACAATTCAGAATGTTCGAATGTTATATCAAATTAGAGAAAAGTGGAAGCATGAAGGGCAGACATAAAAAAAGACAACAACAACAAAAACTCAAGTCTTTGTTTTTTTTGTTTAGTTGGTTGACAAGGGCAGAAATTTGCTAAATTGTTAATATACCCCAAAACACCCACATACACACACATATGCATATATAACAAACTACATTGCATATGCGCACATATAAAAAGTTAATATTTGGTCAGGAGAGTAGTAGGAAAAACTGCTAGTAACAACAACACAACCAACTAGAAAGCAGAAAGTGAAATATATCCCAATGGAGAGAATGTAAGACCAGCAGAAAGAAGAAGTAGAACCCACCATTGCTAAACTGCCGTTAAATATGCTATGAAAAATTTTGTATGCACGCTATGACGACGCTACAACGTTAACAGGGAAAAAGATAAATAACAGTTGAACTGTAGAACCGAGAACTAGCCGAAACTGAGAAACGAGAAACAATTTGCCACTTTCGTTTAAAAAATGCATGAAGCGTCAAAAAACAGAAACAACAAAAAAGAAAAACAACGCCGCAACAAGGAAAGAAAAGTTTTCCATGCAGTATGGCGTGTGTGTGTGTGTGTGTGTGTGTGAAAAATAGTAAAACGAATGAAAAAGAAACCAGCAGCAAGAGAACCTGAGACACAATTTCCATTTTCCCATTTTTATAAACAAATGATGCGAGCATGTGTGTGTTGTATGCTTTTAGGCGCATTTGACATATTTGAGTGAAGTTTATTCTATACTTTGTTCTTGGGTTAGTTTCCACGTTTTTCCTTATTCTTTCCCATTCTAAAATTATGCTTTCTTTTTTTTCTTCTTCTGCTATTTTGAAGTAAACTGCAAATAATGTGAGTTTTGCAAAAAAAAAAAAAAAACAAAAATTGCGTGTATCACTTTGTTTGCGTGCGTATAAATGCCAGAATACATGCGTGCGTGCATATATCTTCTGTATGAGTGTCGGTGTGCCTATGATCGTAATACACTTATGTCGATATTGACACTTAACATGCTCGAAGACAGTTATTAGGGTCATTGTGCCTTTTTGACAAAATGTTTCTACTGTACATTATTACTACCACCACCGCTGTATATTGTCACTACCACTACCACTACCTCTACATATTAAAGTGCTATTGTAAATTTATCGCAGCATGACAATGTGTAACTGCTACATTGTATGTGTGTGTGTGCGTTGAAGTGTTTGAAAAAAGTAGCATACATTCAGATACAACATTTTTTTTGTTCCCCCACACTCATGTGAGCATATACTTTCAAGTGGTAAAGGTCGTTTGCAACATGTTTTTTCTTCACTCTGTGTGCTGTCAAGGGAAAATTTACATACAATGTGTGTTTAGTTTAGTTTTAGTTTAGTTGAATTGGGTGTTTTTAACTCATTTTTTGTTTATGTTTCTTTTTTTTTTTGGTCTTATGTGTGAGTGTCTGTGTTTGCGGAAAAATGCCCATAAGGATTTCATGTATGTAGTTGTAGTAGTACTTAGTTTAAAATGTGCCATTTTAGTCAATTTCATGCTTGGTTGCTGGCAAAGTGGACATTATATTTTTCTATTCCCGCTCTGGTAAAACCTCAGGGAATGTTATAACTACAACGAAAACGTTTGTTTTTGTTTTTGAAATATTTGAAATGTGGTAAAAGTAAATGACAATATTTTTCTGGTATTGAGTATAAAATTTTTGGGGTTTTTATGTTGAAACTCAAATGTTTTAGTTGAAAGCTTAACCCTTAAAAGCACAGTATGTCCGATTTCGGTTAAAAACAGAGGTAGTATTTGTGATTACGAACAATGTGTGTTCTACGAGTTTTTAAATAAATTAGTTTAAAGTACCGTAATTTCGATTTACATGGCTGACCTCTGTAGTAACCTTTGGGTATTATCTGAAAAATAAATTGAATTTTTAAAAATAATTATTTGGTGTTATTTTTTAAAAATTTATCTTGTTAGTTAAGCTTACGTACTCAAAACCGATCTCATGAAATAAGTTGTGATCACTGGATAAAAAGTCGTGTTAATTAATAAGTGTAACATATTTACCAAAGTAACTCCTGTTTAACTTTTATTATATTATTACTAGCTAACCCGGCAGACGTTATTCTGCCCTTTCTATGAAGAAGCGGGAAAATTGAAGTTTATTTCAATGAAGAAGAATTAAGTTTCTTAGTGTTTAAAATTGAACATTGGAAGTCACAATTCAAGCTTAAAAGGTGTACATTGAATTTGGTAAAAATTCTAGATTTAAAAATGAGGCATTAAAATTGGCATTTTTAAAACTATTTAATTTGCAGAAGAATATCAATGACCGTTCTAGAAATTATATCTAATTCCAAAAACAATTTAAAAATATGGACTCATTTGCCATTTATTATAAAAATTGAATTTATTTCAGTGCCACCTATCGGATTTTGACATAGCTGGGTAGGTTCTTGAGATATTTCATAAATTAGTAGAAATAATAGTAAAAAATAATAATTATAAAAGATAGAAGTAGAAAAACAGTAAAAAAAGTAGTAGAAAATAACAATAAATTGTAGAAAAATGTAGTAAAAAAGTGGTAAAAAGTATAAGTAGATAAAGTAGTAAAAAGGTAGTCGAATATAAGAAGAAAATGTTGGAAAAAATAAACTAAAATATAAGTAGAAAATAAAAGTGAGGCATGGTGCCACACCCACTAATCCAACAAACATGGAGAATTTTTTAAATTCGGTATTGACAAATAATACTTCCATACTAAGATATCTCATAATGAAAATTCAGGGTCCCACCTCCTTTGTCAACCAACCCATATTTTTGTTGTAGCATGGCATTGTTAATTCACGTTCTTGTAACAAATTTCTGTACTGTGCTATAAATGATTTTTGAGATATACCCACAAAAATATTAGGATTGTATGGGAGGTGACACGCCCACTTTCCTAAAAGCCTTTATGAATAGCTATGTTTCATCCTCTTGTCAAAGCAAACATATTCTGGAAATATGGTTTCTATCGGTCAAGTCGTTCAGAAGTTACATTATAAGTTTAAATTATTTTAAAATTTGAACCAATTTCATATTTATTATAAATATAGAATTTGTTACAGCGCTACCTATCGGATTTTAAGAAAGCTGGACAGGGTCTTAATATATTTCATAAAGTAGTAGAAATAATAGTAGATAAAGGAATGGAAAAAGTAATAGAAAATAGTAGTAGAAAAGGTAGTAGGAAAAAGAATAGAAAATAGTATTAAAAATTGTTGTAAAGAAGTAGTAAAAAGGTAACAGAAAAAGAAGTAGAAAAATAGTAAAAATGGAGTAGAAAGAGTGGTAGAAATAATATTAAAAAATAGTAGTAGAAAAAACTGTAAAAAAGTAGTATAAAATAGTAGTGAAAAATAGTAGTGAAAAATGGTAGAATGTAGTAGTAGAAAATAAGAAAAAATGTATTAAAAAAGTAGTAGAAAAAAAGTACTAAAATAGAAGTAGAAAATATTGGTTGAAAAAGTAGTGAAAAATAAGAAAAATTTGCAGAGAAGAACATTTTAAAAGTAGTAGAAATAGTAGTAGAATTAGTAGTAGAAAAAAAAAGTGAAGCATGGTGCCACACCCACTAATCCAACAAACTGAATGAATTTCAATTTCAGTACCGTACCATAAATGCCTCTTAAGATAACTCATAATGGAAATTCAGGTTATATGGAAGGTGCCACACCCCCTTTGTCAATTCCCCCTATATTTTTGTTGTAGCACGGCATTTTCAATTCTCGTTATTGTACCAAATTTCTGTACTGTGCTATAAATGATTCTTGAGATATACCCAAAAAACTATTAGGATTGTATGGGAGGTGCCACGCCCACTTTCCTAAAAGCCATTATGAATAGCTATTTTTCATTCTCCTGCCTAAGAAAATATATTCTGCAAATATGATTTCAATCGTCAAGTCGTTCAGAAGTTACACGCTTACATACACACAAAACTCTACGATTTTATATATAAAGATAAAGATAACTATTGCATTATTTTACTACCAACGTTTTAGTTAATTGAAAATTCTTCACCTTTTAATTGATTTTCTATTTTTTACTGTTTCACATAATAGCAATTTAACTTTTTTGATTAAAATTCTACAGCTTCAATTTAACCCTAAACGAAAAAAAAAAATCGAAAACTGCTTTGTAAATTTTAATTTTGTTGTAGCTGTTTTTACTTTTCCTTTCTCTTTTTTTCTTAAACGTTTCAACTGTCAAACAGCACATCAATTTATAAAAACAACTTTATGCTGCCACCTTGACTTTATGTCCTTCCCCTCCCACAAAACCAATACGCATGCGGAACTTTGTACAAAACTTTAAATTGTGTGTTTCAATTCTCGTACTCCCTCTCGCACTCCCTTGCTACTTACTCAGGATTCACATTAACATTTTTGCTTTTTAGTTTTTTTATTTTTTATTTATTTTTCTTCGTTGCCTTAACTCTGATGTGAAACAATTTGGATATGTGTGTGTATGCTGAGTTTTAAGCAACAAAAATACATAGAGAGTGGTGAAATAATTCCGTGCGAAGGGGAGAGTGAACCTTAAAACATACATTACTACTGATTTATTTAGTAATTTAAAATGAAAACTTTGTCATTTAAAACACAAAATGCGCAGAGACACATTTATGACCCAAAAGAGTTGTACCGAGAAGTAGTAGTAGTAGTAGTAATGCACAGTGTACAGTGTGACAAATGCAGGTTAACCGTAATTTGGTTGACGATCACGTAAAAAAAGAGAAATTTTCCCGGACACAAAAACTAAAATATATCGCACATTTACGACTATACGGTCATAATTCAAAATTGGGAATGGTTCAGGATAAACTTTTAAAGTTTTAAATTTTATTAATTTTGAATCAACGTAAAAACGATGAATTTGCATTTTAGCTTCGACTTTTGTAAGCAGGCCACTGAAAGGTTACCAGTCGAAGGAGCACCTCCAAAAGGTTAATTCTATATTAATAGCTGAAAAATTTCATATTTTGAGTTATGACGTTATATTCGCAAATGAGCGATATTTAGAAGTAAAACATACGGAATGTGCAAAAGAGCGTTAACAATATGCATGTAAAAGTTTATACAAAAACGAAGTGAAAAATAGTTTTTATTTTTTTGAAAAATAAATTGCAAAGTATAAAATTTGCGGTTATCTTTTGCATTTAAATGGCAATATTTGAACACCGCTCTAATTGTTTAAAGTATTTTATAAGGACGATGGAAATGAATTCCAAAACGTTTGAGGTAAGAGAGACAAATATTTGGTAAATAATGTAGCGCCTCTTTTTTGTCACCTATTTCTCTTTAGAAGAAGCATGCACAGCATTCAACATCTGATCATCTCTTTTTAGAAAGTAAAGTTTGTGCAAGCAACAATTGAAAATAAGGAGTATAATTTTAGCAGACACAATATCTACAAACAGGGATGCCAACTCATTTTTTCTTTTTCCCCAACACGCACTTTTCATATAAACATTTTACAAAAACGAAAAATACCTTAAAATTGATATCAGTAAGTGTTATTTTAAGACGATCCTGAACTTTCTCGGTCCAAAACTTAATCAATTTTTATACGACTTGTAGATTAATAGAAATGCATTTACTGAATCCGGAATTCTTTTGACACATGGGAGATTTCATTTTAAGGGAACCCACCCTTAAAATCGATCGGGCTCAAACTTGCACAAAGTTTAGTCATATTGGGTAGCAGTTACCACACCAAATTTGAACGAGATGAAGTGTGTCGAGTTACTAGACGTTCGTTTTAATAGACTAACAAGCCTCAGCCCACTTTTGGACATCAAGCTTATCAAAGGAAAAGACATGTTCTTTCTTTTGACTCAAATAAAAAATGGCAAAAACCTTGTTTTGAGAAAAAATGGTTCAAAGTTTTGACTGTCGATTTTTAACAGATAAAATATTATTTTTCTTCTTTATGATGGCTGACCGTAATTTATAAGTTTACTGATTAGTCAGCAGCGATTAAGTGTTATTAATCGGGAGGTGCTGGACGAAGACATACACTGGGCCTCAAATGAAAGTATAAATTGTTAAGTAGCTTGCTTTTATTGCAATTCACATAAAAAAATGTGTTTCATTCTACACCAAAATTAATTATTATATATTATACCAAAAGTTTATTAAAAAATGTAAGTAAAAATAAAAACCAAATCTTATTCAAGAAAGTAAATGTAACTTTTTTTAAAAAGAACAAAAAACTTAGTTGTAACAATGGCGTTAAATGAAAGTATAAATTCAATATAATTAAAAAGAAATCTGAATTAAAAGTAATGTTTAGTAATTAGTATTACCACTGTTATTTTGTATGACCTGACGAAGACGTTTCGGTATACTACGTATTAAATCAGGTGGCTGAGCGGTCCAATTGAGCTTTTCAATTAAATTTTCTTCAAAAAACCGAGTGGCAAGGCGTGATGTGTGCTTGGGGTCGTTATCTTGTTGGAAGACAAATGATCCCAAATTAATTTTTTTTTGCGTTTGTTGAGAGGTTTTCGTTTAGAATGTCAACGTGAAGGGCTGCATTCATTTGGCTGTCAATTTTAACTATGTTTCCCACACCAGATATGGAAAAAGAGGCCCAAACCATCAGGGACCCATCTCCATGTTTTACTGTCGATTACAAATACTGGGGTTTTAAGCGATTCTGATTGCTTACACCAAACTCGTTTCCGCTTTTTAAAATTTTTCTGTCCCAAAATGAATTCGGCATGTTAACATATTGCTTTGCAAACGCCAGCCTCTTTTTTCGGTTGACAGCGGAAATCTGTTTTTTCTTTTTTACCGTGCAGTTTTTTAGCCCCAATTTTTGCAACTTTCTTTGCACGGTTTTGACAGATACATTTAAGTCCAATCGCTCATTTAGTTCTCGTGCTGATATTTCGGGGTTTAACGCAACTTGTCTTTTCATAACGCGCTCATTGTGAATCGAAATTTTTGGCATCGGGTTTCCTCCATACTTTATACTTTCATTTGACGCGCAGTGTAGCTAAGCCTTTCTGAACGGCCGAAAGGGATGTCGAAGCGACGCGCGACTGTTTTGGCCTGACTGACTCTCGGCGCTATAATCATCTACAGTTTCGGACAATAGAATAGGAACTCCTTGTCCTGAAACCAAAAACATGAATAAAAATATTTCTCTAAAATAATTAAAAATTTACTTCTATTTATTGATTCCATAAGATAAATTTTTTCATAAATCAAAAACAAAATAAATTCAGTATAAAAAAAAATTTAAAAAATTATACTTAATATAATATTTGGAAAGGGACAAAAAAATAAGAGCACTTCAATTTTAGAAAAGAAAATATTTGAATATTGCTCCGAATTGTTTTTCAATGCTAATACTTTGTGGAATAGCCTCTGTTATTCAAAACTGCCTTACATCTTGTGGCATTGAGTCCACTAAAGACGTAAAAATGGCCTGTGGTATGGAATACCAAGCTTTTTGAATGTTTCTCCACAATTCGCCCTTGTTTTTAGCTCTGGCACTGCCAATATTCTCTTTGACAATATCCCACAAGTTTTCGATTGGGTTAAGGTTCGGAGATTGTACTGGCCAAGGCATAACGTGAATTCCATTATCGAAAAACCATTTCTGCGCAAGGATGTCCCACACCATACCAAGAGAAACATCCCCATACCATGATGCACCCACCTCCATGCTTGAATGTTTTCATTGTGTATTTGGGGATCAACTCTGCATTTTTTGGGCGCCTAACCCAACGCTTGCCATCACTTCCAACCAGATTGACCTTACTTTCATCGGTCCATAACACATTACGCCATTTTTGTTTTTTGTACTAATTGGACCATCCCACTCAATGTGCGCTTTAGCGAACTCGATGCGGCACTTTCGATGTCTTTGCGTCAATATTAGTACATTTCGTGCTGTTCTCCCAAATAGTTTTTTTTCCATCAAAGTCTCCTTACTGACCGAGCACAAATTTCAACCCCTGTCTCGTCTCTAATTGCGGCAGCTGACTTAAATGCACCCAGAAAAATACCCATCTCTAAAACAAAGAAAAAGTTTCCTCAATTTGATTCCACGAAAATTTCTCTCGTTTAAATAAATTTTCCCCAAAATGAAGAAAAATGGGCTCCTTTCATGCAACTTTCATGGTGTTCAATTTGAAGTAAGTTATTTCTTAATTTTTACAAATTTAGTTGCATAGAAAATGTTAAAAAGAGACGAATATACCAAAAATATTCTCCATACAAAATTTTGGTATACACAAAAAACTAGCTTTACTCTTTTGGCCTTAGCAAAAAATCGCGTACGCTTTGCTTTTCTTTTGAATGTTTTAGTCGGCGTCTCTATTTCAAGCGAAGCGGTTGTGTGTGTTCATATAATTTGTGAAAAAATTTATATGTATTGTGAAAAAAAAACAAAATATATTCGAAAGAAATAAATTTCAATAAACTTCACTTTATAATTCTTTGATGGCCATAACGATCTTTTGATCATTTCAAGGCGACGACGCCTATAGTGCATGTAAAAATACATATGAATATAAACCTTAATAATTATTAAAAATAAAATAATAAATGAATACAAGTAAAAAAATATGATTTCTAAGCCTTTTAATTAAAACAACATTGTAGAAAATATTTCATAAATTGAGGATTTTTTTTCTAAAAAGGTATTCCTTATTCCTCAAACTGAGGAAAATTTTACCTAAATTATATACAATTTCTCATATTGAAATAAAATATTATTCATTTGAAAAACGCAATTTTTACAAATTGAAGACATATTTCTTTAATTTATAGAAAACTTTCTTCTTTCAAAGAAATTTTTCTCTAAAATAAAGAAAAAATATTTCCTCAATTCAAAGAAATTTTGTATATCTAAATGAGGAAACCATTTCTATGGCGCCAAATCATTCCCATTTTTCCTCAATTTGATAGCCGTTTTTCTTCAAACGAGGTAAGTATTTCTCTGGGTGTGGGTCGCGTGCCGACAAAATTTTTATGCGATTGTCATCTGCGTTTGTAGTTTTGCGGAGCCTACCTCTCTTGCATTGATGTTTTTGAGGTACAAATGTAGAGGATCTGTTAATAGTTTTAGAAATTTGGCGGATGCTTTGGCCCTCATTTCGCAGCTTTTTAACCAAAGCTCGCTCCTCATTGCTACAGTGCTTTGCTCGACCCATTCTGCTACGACACTATGGATTATTTACATTTATTTTGTCGTATTTATCTCAATTCTAATATTTTAATGCTTGCCAGTACCTACAAATTATAAACGACTTTAAGCGTTGTCTTTAAAATAAAAATGTTGTATTTTGCCATTCTTATTTTATTGTCCACCTTCGAATGGTTTCCTTTAACATTTTTCTTTGGGAATCCCCAAAAAATATATTGATTGCAAGGTTGCCACCCAGATATTTTTCAGTATACGGCATATCATTTCTTCTTCTATAAAAATTGTCTGGCATAAACAGTCCAATATGAAAAAAAAATATCAATACAAGTTTTATGATACAGGGTATTCTTATTTTATTGTCCGGGACTGTATATCTACGAAATCACTCCGAGTTTCTCTCTGAAATTTTTACAAAATACTTTTGAAATATAATACTTTCAAATAGCACATTTTTTTAAAAATCGATTTCTCCATACCAGGACCCATTTAAGAAAAGATGAAAATTTTAAGACTCAAAATATGAAATAAGGCATAAGTTAACCATTTTACATTACATAAAATTTGACAAAAAAAAAGCTGAACGACTTCAAATTTCCCGCAAAAAACAGCTCATTCCCCGATTCCCCGCTCTTAGTTAAATTCTCCGCAAATCGGGGAATTCCCCGCAAGTTGGCATCGCTGACGCGGATGCTCATTTTGTCACCTATTTCTCTGCAGGAGAAGCATGCACAACACTCGGCACCTGATCATCTTTTTTTAGAGAGTAAAGTTTATGCAAGCAACAATTGAAAATGAAAAGTATAATTTTAGCAAACACAATATCTACAAACAACAAGTTAAGTCTCTCACCCTACTCTCTATACTCATCTTGCTCTTGTTTAACACATATGAAACGAAACACTGATATTTTCCCAGAAATAAGAATTGAAAAATTCTGACTTCTGAAAAATATTTAATCTTGAGAGGAAATTCATTGGAAATTCTAATCGATCAACAATCACTAAAATGCATTCTGCCACCGCTAACCAACCAGCAGTTGAATCAATTAATACTATGCTTCAAATTCTAATTAAAATGCTCTTAAATTAGCGCATACATGCACACAAAATATCAATAGTGCACAGTTCAAGCAGAACAACTACCACAACTACAACAGGAACAAACCACAAATAGAACTTGGCCAATAAGAGAAACAGAGTGACATATACCCACAGCACACACACACACACACACACACACATTCATACAACAATGATTTGCAAACTTGAGAACGTGCGCAGCTCAATTCAACTCAGCGCAACTAAACTCTCAAAAATGTTTCATTTCAACTTATCCCGGCACGTTTCAATTATTCTGATGAGCAAGGCAGCGCAGTAATAGCAAGCAGAGTAAAGAGAGCGAAGTAAGCCAAAGAGGAGATAGCAGAGAAGTGTGTGATGAAGTGAAGTATTGCGGTGGAAAGTAAAAACGCGCGCACAGCACGCAACACACAAAAAACTTAAATGCAACTTTTCTTAACTTTTCATACCATTGGGAATGTGTTTGTTTTTTTTTTTTTTTTTTGTTGCTTCTTCCTTACCACCCCACCCCCATTTTATCCTTTGAAATATTTTCGTTTTTGGTTTTCCATTTTTTTTTTTTTTTTTTGTCGCACTATTGTAGGAAACACGTGTCATTCCCAAGATGCTGCTACTACTATTGCCAAGCAAACGCTGCTGCCAAGCCTTATATGAGACTGTGAATAAGACGACGTCGTTGCAGACACATATCTATGTACATACATACATCTTCATCACAGCATACGCGCATTGCATTTGCAATGAAAATAGAAGCTCCTAGTTAGCAGCTATGAATGAATGCTGCAGCCACTAGTTCTACCCCTACTACATACTACGCAAACTATTTTGCTACTGCTGCTGCTGCTACTGGCGAACTCAGGGTGGGGGTTTCAACACAAAAATCTGTGCTTTCGACAAACTATTATTTTTAATGCCTCCACAATCCACAAATAAGGTTACAATAAACGCAATCGTTAGTGAACGAAGGGGGGCTAGAAATAGAACCCCTCTTGGATCCGTTAGTGTCTGCTGCTATCATTTTATTTCTGAATTATACAAAAGTGCAAAAGAGCACGCAAAGTTTTGCTACACTACACAAATAGAAAGAAGAAAAACAAAAAGGAAAAACATACTGTGTGCTTTTTTATCTTTTTTCTTGTTGTGGTTTTTAGCCAGAAAACTTTGCACAGTGCGTGATACATGCAGCAACAGCAGCAGCAGCAGCAGCATCTAGAAGCAATAATACCATAGATATACTGCTGCTTCTGCACGCTCTCGTACCAAGTGTAAACTGCAATAAGCGGCCCAGCAGCAATGGCAATGATAGTACCGAAAAGGGGGCTCTCAAAAGGGCACGGAAAAACTTTAGCTTATGTTTTGGTTGCTTTTCTTTTCTCTACTTTTCATTTTTGTTCATGATGAAAAAATTTTCTAATTAAATTCACTTGATACCATGAAGCTGCGTGAAATGCATAAGGAATGGCATATTTTTAATACTTTTCTTTTTCTTTTCTTCATTATTCCAGCGCTAAAATTCCCGATGATCTGATGTTGCTATACTTCTATATATATTATGCTCAACAATGTAGTTTAAGGTTTGATTAATGTTGGTAATTTTTTCAATTTTCTATTGAAAATGTTTGTGGAAATTTTTACAGATAAACTGCTAATGGAACTATTGACAATATCGAGCCAAATATTAGCCATAAGAAATGAGAGTTTAAGATTTTTTTGGTGAATAATTTATTAGACAGTGACTTTCGAACTGCCTTTGGTAATGAGTAAAGTATCTCTTTTGGCACTTGATATATAAATAATTTTACACTTTGTTAACTAAAGTATGTTCACGAAAAAATTTTTACAAAATAAAATCATAGAAGGATTTCATGGAAAATTAGAAAATAGAGAGGGTGAGTATATCCAAAAAATATTTCCAATTCCTCTCAATTAGTAGCGTATCCAGGGACGAGGGAGGGGGCGCTGGGGACTATAGGGACGACCAAGTTGTCAAATCTCTTTTTCGTTATAGGGTCAGAATTCGTGAACCTAAATTTTCTAAAAAAAAAGTAGAAGAAAAAATGTATTTTTGGATTTTGATTAGTAATTGCTTCCAACTCAAAAAAGTTATTAATTGCAAATGAAACATTAAAAAAAATTCCATTAATTTTCTATGTAACAAATCTAATTTTATTGCTCTACGCTTAGTATTATTGAAGTTATGATACATAATTTGGAGACAAATATTTTTCCTAAAGGATTTTCTTAGACACCCTGTATCTCAGTGGAGGTTGAAAATACACCCTATATCCAGAAATATTTTTTTTTCAGAAGAAACCGGAGAGTCTATATTTGACGATAACCGATTTATTTATAATAATAAATAGTGAAATTTGCATAGTCGAAAATGTGTTCGTAAATTTTGTTTTGCGAGCGACAGCGCACTTACTCCAAATGCGACAAAACGTTCGTTGTGCCGTGCTGATTTAAAAAATCATAACTTCTAAACAGAAAATGGACACACTTTAAAATTTGCATATATGTTTTAAAACTGTACTAGCAATATTTATGATTTTTTTCAGATTTTTTCATGCTCCAGAACAATGTTTGCTTGCTAATTGTTATAAACAAATACTTATAAATAAACAAATTATCGTTATTTGGCGATCGAAAAAAATTCTTCATAAACTATCACTAAAAAAGACGTAGTCCTGAAAATTTCGTTAAATTTGGTTAAGCAGATCCCGAAATACATCAAATTGAAAAAAAAAACTTCCTAAAATTATAAATATCAATAAGTGTCAATAAGTTGTAAAAAACAAAATTTTTTATGAGCTAAAAATTTGGGAATCGTATTTTCTTATAGAAACTTAATAATTTCCATATTTACATTAAATTCTGAGAAAAATTAATTTTCAGTGATTGATTTCTCGAATTCTGCCCCAAATAATGTTATTCACAATGAAAGTGCTCAGCAACTAGTGCTGAAACATTTTAATGGCTCTCAGTTATTGCGGTCAATCGCAGGCATTGTTTTTAGTTTTTTCTCTTTATAAGAATATTTAACGATGATTTTAACTTATTTTCACCGCCAGACATTTCAAATATTTTCCTTTTCTGTTTTTTGCCAAACTGTCATGCTTCTTGTTTCGCTATTAGCAGTTCACAATAGAATTTGATGTAGTTAAGCAACTTGTTAAGTATACATAACAGCTATAATTATACGTGTTATCTCTGCCGCTTTGTTGTTGTTTTCCCATACAATTATCGCGGCTAGTTATACATAACTAGAAGCAAGTGGCGAATAAAACGCAGCTAATAATAATTAGATATAAATATTAACCCATTTACGTCTGCCGTTGAGTTTTCGCAACACCAACTTCAAACATTTTTAAAATAGATAAGACTATGCATTTCCCATTACGGTGTTTATTTAAATGATAATTTGAACTCTTGGCTTCACAGTTTTATTCTTCTTCTAATTTTTTTTTTTTTTTACAATTTTACACCTTTTATTTCATGTTTTAAAACGGCTCGTAGAAATATTAAAATATTTTTTTATTTTTTTAACAATCATATTCATGTTACTAAAATACTAAAATGCAATACTAAACGTTTCCAACGTTTGATCTGATTTCTGGTCTAAATTTTGGCTTTTAATTTTTATTTGGCTTCTTTTTAGCTTCAGTTTTAATCTAACTCTTAGTTTGAGTTATGATTAATATTTTTTTTTTTATTTTGGTCTGAATTCCGGTCCGCAATCGGTCTAAATTTTATTTTAAAATTTGGTCTGAATTCGTCGGGAATTTTGGTCCACTTTTTGTTTAATTTAAGCTAAAATGTTTTGATGTAAATATTTATCAGATATTCCTAAGGAGTGGGATTGAAAAAATCTTAACATATATAAAATTCAATCATTTTTAAACGGTTGATCTTCGAGTTTTGATTTTTTTTAAATTTAATTGATAATATTTTTCAAATTACAGAAAAATATAACTTTTACAGTTCTAACTACTATTTATGAACTCGTGGACCTTTTTTGGTGAGCCTTCCATTAGAGATTTAATAGTTGTTTCAGACACCTTTTTGGAAAAGTTTGCCCATCTCCTTTTAAAATGTTCGATGTTTTGGGACAACTTTTTGCTGCTCTTTAAGTTTCTTTTCTCTCCACTGGCCTTAGCTCCGGACAATTTGGAGGATTGGCCTCTCTTGGTACAAAAACGATGTTATTACTTTGGTACCACTCCAGAGCTTTCTTGCCGTAGTGACTTGATGCCAAATCGGTCCAAAAATATGTGGATACATTGTGCTCTCCTATGAAAGGAAGAAGTTTTTGTTTCAAACATTCTTTGATGTATATTTCGGTATTTATAGAACTCACTAAAACAAATGACTTGCTTCTTTTTCCGCAACTGCATATAGCTTGCCATACCAGGAATTTTTTAGGAAATTTTGTCTGCTTTTGAATTCTAAATTGTTCTTCGACATTTCTTCGAGCGTCAAAGACTAGAACTAGATTAAAGAAATTTTTTAAATTTTACAACCAAAAAAAGTTATTAGGTAAAAAGTGTGTTAAGATTTTTTTAATCTCACTGCTTACTAGTTTTTGATCTGAGTTTTGGGTTACTTTCGTTCGGTATTTGGTGTCTTCTTGGGCTAAAGTTTTGTCTAATTATTGGTCTGAGTTGTTGGGTTTTTAGTCTGAGTTTTAAACTGAATTTGGTCTATTTTTGTTTTAATTTTGGCCCAATTCGTGGTCTGAACATTGTTTTTTTTTTAACAGGTTGTTGCCCGGTACCCGAAAGCGTGTACGAATCTCGTTGAAATTCAAAATGTATTGGTTTTTTGGTCAAATTAAGATATATTTACATTTTAAGTGATGTATAGGAGGCTTCAAGAACGCATTTAATTTTTCATAAAAATGAAGTGCTTGGTTATGAAGTTGTGAGATCGCAAACTCACCACCAGGCCGATATTAATAGTGATATCAATGCTATGAGTGATATGAATATATATTTTAAAAATTCTTTTAAAATAACTGTTATTTTAATTTTATTTTTTTTCAGATTCTTGTTTTGACCAAAAATGATTCAAAAGATGGAGATGTATCAATTTGTTTTATCAAAATTTTTTTTTCAAAAGGAATTAAAATTTTCTTCAAATTGTTTTCTCAAAATAGATCATTTAACAATATAATTCCATCAGAAAATCCATAATCACAGTTTTGATCTACATTTTTGATCTGAATTTGGATATTTTCTAGGTTTGAACTTCGATCTGAATTTATGTTTGAAATTCGGTCAAAATTTAAGCCTAAGTTTTTTTCCGATTTTAGTTTGAATTTTGGGCACAGTTTTTGACCTGTATTTGGTAAAATTTTTGCACTAGTTTTTGGTCTAGGTTAGGGTTTTGGTCTATAGTGAGTATGATATTTTTCTTTTAATTAAGTAAAATCAGCCTCCCGCCCCCCCAAACCCAAATCCTAGAACCGCCACTGCTCTCAATGGAGGTTCTTGTCTATTAAATTTTAAACACAATAACATTTAAGTTCCCTTAATGTGCGCAGAAGAGTTTAAAATTTAAAAAAAGGGTGAGAAATGCTTTTAAGTTTATCTTTCTTAACATTAAATTAATACTATAAATAATAAAAAAATACTTATTAACTGGTTTTTTTTTGCTTCAAAAAATAATACGACATTTTTAACAGTTATGGTATACAGAAAGTTGATATAATGTCGATAAGCAAAAACGATGCAGCAATAGATCTAGGAAAAGTTTTAATTTTTGGCAACAAATTCTCCATTCATTCTCTCCGTAATGTACGCTAAACATTTTGATATACGCATACACATACAAAGTTCTCATTGATATAATTTTCGTTTACACATTTTAATTAGATATCAATCAGGAAAAAGTTTTAATTGCTCTTTTTTGAGAGAATAACGAATCCGTCACTAAATACACACAGCTGAACTCACTACACTAACTCATACACAGATGCAAAATCAATTTGCGCTTTCATGTGCCACTACTTGTCGTACATTTCGTATTCATTATACATGGTCAACTTTGACAGCGTTAGCTCCAATACCATCACCATCATTATCAATATCATTGTGATGATCCTCTTCTGCATCATCATCACGTTCATAGCTATAAAATTAAGCTTGCCATCTAACCACAAAACTTTTTAACTTTCATTTTCAATTTTATGTATTTCTCTTTTTACATTTTTTCTATTTTGCTATTGGTTTCTCTTTCAACATTAGCTTATTTTGCCAATGAGCAGCAAAATAGATTCATTGTTTTTGCTATTTTGTTTTTACTGAAAATTCTACAACATTCCAACTTGTTTACACACACACACACATACACACACACACACACACCACACACGATTTGTATTTTAAAAGTCAATTGATTGATTCTGAAAATGTTTCGCATGTGTACGTGATTATTTTCAAAAATCCACTTAGCTATAGCATGAATGAATGTATGTAGTTTTTTTTTTTAGTACTTCATATACGTTTGTGTGCGCACTTATATTTGTGTGGTGGTGTGGTGGGAGAGGGGAGATATCAAGTGCTCTCGTCTTTATCAACATTTGTATGTATGTGTTGTTGTTTGGTTTTGTTTTAATTTAGTGTTAGTTTAGTTTGATTTTCGCTCGTATCAAAAATTCCATTGAGATACTTATTTGCATTAAATGGAAACAAGTTACTCATACGCTCTGTTGTCTATTTTTAAATATTTTGTCGGTAGTTATTATTAGTGATTGAGATCATTTAGCGAAATATTTATTATTATTTACTCAGGTTGATTACTAGTGGATTCAGACTTTGCTGAAGGATGAGAAGGGAGCTTAGCTCCTTTCATAATTTCAAAAAATTCTCTTGATTTAGGAGCATTGTTCATAATGGCAAATCTGTAGGTGGGAGTGAGGTTTATCACCAAATTTACGACAAAAGTGAAATGACGGTGGTTAATTTTGAGCTTAAAGTGAAATTTTAAAAGTATGCAATAGATCTGCCACACTCGGGAGTTTGAATATTCACCTAAACACATAAGTGACCGTTGTCTTCTTGCTCTGAAGTGACAGTATGTTACCCTTTTATCAATTAACGAATATATTCTATCAAAAGCTAACTTCACGTAGCTCATACATCATATGTAACAAAAGCAGAGAAACTATAAAATATAATATTTAAAGTTTATTGCATTGCTATTTCACTGTGCATAAAATTTACGTACATTCTTCAATTTACTAAATTACAGATTTCAACTTTAATAAATCAAACCACATCAAAAATTTCTAATACAATTTTCAACTAAACTTTGAAACACTAGTAGCTGCAGTATGCAAATGTGGTAGCAACCAATGGCAACAACAACAAATTTAAATTTTGTGGCATACCCACACACATACACACACGCAAATACAGATAAACAAACTTACTCGCACACCTTTTCAATGTAGAAAATGTTCAATAAATCCACGCGTATTTTAGTTCAGCGCAAATACAACAAAATAGGCGCTTGTAAACTAAAATTCTAACGATTTAAAAGTGGATCACCAACAGAGAGTTATTGCGCTACCTACTACTACGAATGCAATTGCACCTACCAACACCAATGCCATCACTACGAAATTCTCGCATTTAAGGCTGCAGTGTAGCAACGAAATTGATTCTACTGTAAGGTACAAATACGAGTTTTCACCTCTCAGCGCAGCAGCTAGAAAAAAAAAAAACGAAAACAGCAAAAATCCACTTTATTGATGTTGTACGTTTTTGGAAGGTGGCAGCACTGGCAGCTGTAGAGATATTAATGCTGATATTGCTACTGGACTATAGCGCTGCCACTGCGTCTTTACCAAGTTTATTCATTCAATATTTACTTGATGGAATCGCGATTTGTTCATTCATGGTTTGTATTCTACGTACTTACACACATACTTGTAGATATATGTATGTAAAAGTGTGTGTATATTGAGCAAATAGCAATGAGATTTTTATTTTCGGTGAACGAGTAACTTGAGAGCAAACGAAAAAAAAAAAAAACAAATCCAACAAAATTTAGGGCGAATCATCAAATCGAAGAGAAAGAGCGAGTGAGTAAACGGCTGTGAATATTTTATAATATCAAATGAAATGAAATTGCTAGAAAATAATTCATATCGTTTCATTTAAAATACGAATACTGCAGCAATTAATATTAAAGTAGTTTATTTTGAAAAAACAAAAAAATAACACAGAACCTTCAGAAATTTTTTGCTTGAGTTTATTATTACATTGTGCATGAAAAACGCTTTTGATTTCAGCGCTACAATCAAAATGCACATAACCTATGTATAGTGTACATACAAGTGCGCAATATCAGATAGAAGAAAAAAAGTCAGCTTATTGTGCGCATTGATGCTTTCAAAAACAAGCAATTTGCAAAAAAACCGTGTAAGATTTATTATTGAGTGTAGGTATATTTGAATACGTTATTCCCTACACGTTGGGATGTATATAACAAGGGTAAAGTTAGGAGAAGAGTTGACCAGGTTTATTTATAAAGGGTTTTCCATTAAGGACATAACAATTTTATCTATTAATAAAACTCAGAATTTTTTGAAATATTGAGTTCAAATTTATTGTGGGTGTAGTGCAAGCATTACATTTTATGAATGAAACTCGATTTCGTTCATATGACCACCACGAGCCTGTTTATAGCGATCGATTCTTTGGATCTAATGTTCCACCACTGTCGCACACATTTTGACCGAAACGTTGGAAATTTCGCGTTTGATATTGTCTTTGCACTTGTCTAAAGTTGCTGGCTTGTTGGCATAGACCAGTGACTTGATGTAGCTCCATAAAAAGAAATCCAATGGCGTTGGATCGCATGAACGAGGCGGCCATTCCACCAGACCATTTCTCGAGATAACACGTGCGACGCGTGCTGTGTTGCTACACCCAAAGAAATACTTGCCTCGTTTGAAGAAAAACGGCTATCAAATTGAGGAAAAATGGGAATGATTTGGCGCCATAGAAATGGTTTCCTCATTTAGATATACGAAATTTCTTTGAATTGAGGAAATATTTTTTCTTTATTTTAGAGAAAAATTTCTTTGAAAGAAGAAAGTTTTCTATAAATTGAATGAATAAAATTTTATTTCAATATGAGAAATTGTATATAATTTAGGTAAAATTTTCCTTAGTTTGAGGAATAAGGAATACCTTTATAGAAAAAAAAATCCTCAATTTATGGAATATTTTCTACAATGTTGTTATAATTAAAAGGCATAGAAATCATGGTTTTTTACTTGTATTCATTTATTATTTTATTTTAATAAGTATTAAAGTTTACATTCATACGTATTTTTACATACACTACAGGCGTCGTCGTCTTGAAGTAATCAAAAGATTCTTATGACCATCAAAGAATTATAAAGTGAAGTTTATTGAAATTTATTTCTTTCGAATATATTTTGTTTTTTTTCACAATATATATAAATTTTTTTCACAAATTATATCAACTGCCGCAAACACAACCGCTTCGCTTGAAATAGAGACGCCGACTAAAACATTCAAAAGAAAAGCAAAGCGTACGTGATTTTTTGCTAAGGCCGAAAGAGTAAAGCTAGTTTTTTGTGTATACCAAAATTTTATATGGAGAACATTTTTGGTATATTCGTCTCTTTCTTACATTTTCTATGCAACTAAATTTGTAAAAATGAAGAAATAACTTACTTCAAATTGAACACCATGGTTGCCTGAAAGGAGCCCATTTTTCTTAATTTTTTGGAAAATTTACTTAAACGAGAGAAATTTTCGTGGGTTCGAATTGAGGAAACTTTTTGTTTGTTTTAGAGATGGGTATTTTTCTGGGTGTAGTGGCACCGTCTTGTTGAAACCACATATCGTTGATGTCAAGTTCACCTAATTCTGGCCACAAATAATCTTCAAACATAACATGATAGCGCTCTCCACTGACGGTAACATGACGGTCGTTTTCATCTACGAAAAAATACGGCCCAATCACACCTGCGGCATGAAAACCGCACCAAACAGTAACTTTTTGCGGGTGCAACGGTATCTCAAGAAGCACATGTGAGTTTGTTGCTGACCAATAACGCATATTTTGCTTATTAACAAAGCCATAGGAGCCAAAAATGAGCTTCATCGCTGAAGATGATTTTTCGATGAAATTCTTCATTTTCTTCAAGCTTTGCCAGATTCAAATGATCAAGTGGCTTTAGATCTTGAGTCAATTTCATCTTGTAAACATGTGTGCCAAGATCTTTTCGCAAAATATGCCACAGTGTCGTTCGAGCGATGCCCAATTCTTGAGAACGACGTGGAATCGACTGATTTGGGTCATTTTGAATCGATACACTTACGGCTGCGATATTTTCTTCGCTTCAAGCGGTACGACGTCTTTTTGGCACCGGAACATCTCCAATAGTGAAAATGTGGATTCAAATTTATCCACTATAGCACGCATAGCCTATCGGATGGGACGATTATTACGACTGAAAATTGGAGTAAGCGCTCTTAAAGTGTCGACCAACGACTCAGAATTCCGGTAGTAACTTTTAATAACTTCCAAACGTTGCTAGCTCGTGTACCTAACCATGATGAAAATGTTGACTTTAACTAACCTTTTGACATTAACAGTTCATTAAAAAAGTTTAAAGGTGCGTTCATATAAAGATACGAAATTGTTATGTCCCTAATGGAAAACCCGTTTGGCACGTTTTTGTACTTTGAAGCACTCAGAAAAGACTGGGATACCAAAATGAGTTTTTTGAGATAATCAAAAACGTAATTTTGAAAAATAGCTCGCATTACTTTTTCCACATCAATCTCGTTTTTGCGGAACATAGTTATATTAATTTAAGAAATTTCAAGCCCTTGTATTCCAGAATAATTTTAATTGGACTCTTTCAAACAAAATAAAATATATACAAACAAAAAAGAGAGAGAATACTTTAATTGAGAGTATTTCAAAACTGTTTTATGCGCGATTTGTGAACTTCGCCTTTAACACTCACACGAACAAAGATGAGGGACGAACCAAAAAAATTAACAATCGCGAAACTGAAAAGATTTAAACCAAAAAAAAAGAAGAAAATAAATAGAATATATACACCTGTATAGGGTAGAAGGCGGAGCATTCCCCACTTTTTTTTTTAAAGTATTGTCTAGGCTAAACTAATAGTTTTTTTTGAAAAATGATTTTTTAATTAGAAATGTAAATTTATTAGCTTTCATCTGTTATCTTTATGAGTTGATTATCTTAATGATTTCTATTATTTTTTTGATGATTTTCCAAGTAGCCCAAAATGGTGAAAGTGCACCAGTCATGGGGTACATTCGTCAAGGGGGTGGGGTGCAACCTCCAAGGAAATTCAAGATTTTTGATAAAGTAATAGTTATTTTTTTTATAAGTTCTACTTATTTTTAATTTATGAAAATTTATTTATTACATAAGTAACAAAAATATAAATGATTCATTTCTAAAATATTTTGTTAAAAATATAAGTTATTTATTAAAAATAAAAAATCATTTGTATATATATGTAAATAAAAGTGGATAGTACTGATCCAGAGGAATTTATTTAGATATGACTTAATTTAATATTATACTGTCTAAAATTCATCGTCGAAACCGCCCCATCCGCATTCTGGTAAATGTGCCCCAGGAGCAACCACTTTCATAAAAACATAATTTTTTTAAACTTTTTGAACATTTATAAAAAGAAACTATTGCTTGTTCTTTAATTAAATAACACCAGAACAACTTTTTTCTCACTCAATAAATAAAAAAGTTATTACAAGATTTACTTACTATCATTTATTTTTGCAACCACCCGAAAAACACAAATACACGTCTGCCCACGATCACTTACAAAGCTAAACTGTCAAAGAAGAAGGGATGAAAGATAATCGATAAAATCACAAATTATAGATTGTTTCAATAATAAAACTTTCTTAAATTAGAAGATAGGGGGAGGGGGTGGAAAATGTGCCCCAGTGGCGAATGCTCCCCCTTTTACCCTACATACTGGCAATTAAGCAATTATTGTTGTTGGTTTCTACAACAAAAATAGGTGGCGAAATATGTAGAATAAGTGCTCAAGTGAAGCCTTTAGTAGAAACTTTTTTCGACTCGAATTTATTTTTTTTCTGAGAATTTGTATCAATTAGATGTGCCAAGCTCTACAAGTGTAGGGTACATGCCATCGAGGAAGATGCGTAGTTAAATGCTAAAATATTTGTGGCTGTCAATTTCAACATTGGAATCTCGCCACTAGTATGAATAAACGTGAATTTTTAATTTAAAATATTTCTGTACAAAGGAATTTTTTGTATGATTTTCTATTTGCTATATATTCTGACTGTATTTGTTTTTTGTTTTATGTGAACAAAAACAAAATTTTTTAAAATATTTTGTGCATGCATTTTTTAAAGATCTCACGCGCTCGATATTTTCCAAGGACATTTAATGTTTTTTTTTTCTTTGTTGTTGGATGAAATTTTAATCAAATCTAGCAAATGTATGCGCCAACAAAAAATTTGCATTGCCATATCAAAGTAAAACAAAGAACAAAAACACATAGTAAGAACGACAGTTATGTGTCATTAATCATTCAAGTGTCAAAGTGCCAAAAATTTTTGAAATTGCAAAAAACAAAACAAACAAACAAAAAACAAAAAGCAAGAAAATTTGCAATAAATTCATAGATTTACCTGCAAGCTATGTGTATTGTATATTGCCAGATATCAATGTATCTATGTATGTAGATAGATATTTGTATATTCTTTTTTGTTTTTGTTATAAGTGTTGCTGCAATACAAAACTAAGCCAATATACAGGTATCAACTGTTGTTGCTGCTGCCGATGACATTCAAACTCACTGTTCACAGTAGCAACAACGATATATTTACGAACGCAAGCAATACCAACACCAACAGATATCATAAAAAACAAAGAAATATATCGCAAAATTCTAAAACAAACAATCAAGCAGAAATAGTGGAGAAAATAATAAAAAAGAGAATTTCATAAATATTTTGTAATATCAACAGCAGCGGCAGCGGCAGCAGCATCAATAACAATAAAGTTTCACAACCAATTGCTACACATACTCACACACACACACACATGCCTTATACTCCCTTTCAATATCAATTTGTTATTGTTTTTCTGTTGTTTTTACCGTGTGGTTTTTACTTTTCTGCTCTCCATGTGCATTTGACGCCTCTCACTCTCTTATTTATTTTAGTGTTATTGTATATTTTGTTTTATTTTTTCTCAGAGTTGTTTTTATTGCAGTTGTTATTATTTGCTATTTGACATTTGTAGTTTAACAACATGAAACGAAATTCCTTGCCTTTACATATTTTGTAACACTTACTTATATAATTTATATTTTGGCCTTAAATAAGCATAAACAATTCGGAATGTTATACGCGTTGTTGTTTTTCATAAATTTCATAAAAATTTGCACGTGGCAGCTCAATTTTAAACTTTTCGTCATTATTTTCTATATATAGTACTCAGGAATTTTTTATGGCTATCTATGAAAATATTTTAGACTTACTTACTTACTTACTTAATTGGCTCTACAACCGATGATCGGTCTTGGCCGCCTGTAAAAAGCCTCGCCAGTCGCTTATGCAATGCGCGCGTCGGCGCCAGTTAGTAAGGCCAAGTGCAGTCAGGTTCCCCTATACCTGGTCTTTCCAACGGAGATTAGGTCTTCCTCTTCTGCGCGTTCCACCACCCTTCTAGCCGGAGCACTATCTTCCATTCGCTCGACATGATCCAGCCAACGAAGCCGCTGGATTTTTATGCGCTTGACTACGTCAATGTCGGCGTATAGCTCATACAGCTCATGGTTCCATCTTATCCGATACACGTCGTCCACACACACTGGACCAAAGATCTTGCGGAGTATCTTCCTCTCGAACGCTCCCAACAGCCTCTCATCATTGGTGTTCAATGTCCACGTCTCTGCGCCATACATTAGGACGGGATGGATGAGGGTCTTGAAGAGCGTTATTTTTGTGCGTCGAGAGAGGGCTCTGCTTCTCAATTGCCTACTGAGCCCGTAGTAACACCTGTTGGCAAAAGTTATTCTTCGCTTGATCTCAAGGCTGACATTATTGTTGGTGTTGATGCTGGATCCAAGATAAACGAAATCCTTGACGACTTCGAATTTGTAATTGTCAACAGTGACATTTTGTTGAAGACTTGTAATGATTTTATTTGAATATTTATTGGAAGTGAGAGCAGTGTTAGACTTGTGAAAAAATAAACGGCTTTCTTTTCTCCCTCTCCCTCTTGCTCTTGCTCTTGCTATAATCCAATTCCATTCAAGATTAAAACTTATTTAAGTTGAAAAATAAATATTTTATTCAGTAGAATAACGCCACGCACTGAAGTACACACAAACGCACACGTATATACTTTCTGGAATATGCTGTCACCATAAGGATGCACTTTATAGTGCAATTATTTAAAATTTCAGAACACGTTTTGGCACTAGATCTTTGCCCGCTACTGCAGCATACACAAGTAGAAGTATATAGTAAACGAGTAGGAGTACAAAATAAGAAAACAAAATAAATGCATACAAATCATATAAAATATGTATGTATGTATGTATGTATGTATGCATGGTTACCTACATATGTATATAAAAAATATATAGCTGCTCACCAACAACAAACAACATTTATCTGCATATCCAGCGGCTACTGCAACTGTACTGGAAAAAAGTAAAGAAAAAGTAAGTAAAATAAGTTTTTATGCCGCGCCAACATGCCACCATGCCACTTTCAACATTTACAGCATTATATTATGGCAAACAACTGTCATATGCACACATGCACACAGACATATACATTTAAAAAACACAATACAATCGAACACATTTTTTGTGCCATCTCTATGCCCTCGGGTGGTTATGTTTTGCATTATATTTGCAGCTGATTGTTGCATTATCTTCTGATTGTTGTATCAATATTTCTGAAATTTGATTTTAGAAAATTTACTCTTGTCTACTGCTACTGCCTGCTGTGGTAGTTTTTGTGCCTCAAATGGAAATATATATTTTTGTTTAGTAAAACTTTATTTCTTTTCTTTTTCAGTAAAATCTTGTAACCAACCTCGATGCCAGATGGTTTTGGCTATACAAATGGACGTTGTTTTAAGAGGTACGCAGTCGGACGGGACTCATGAATTCAGTTAGCTATGCAGCCTGTGGGAGGGTTTTTGACGATCGAACCGCACCAATATCGTGGTTCAATCTAATTTTAAGAGTCCTTTAATTAAGCATAATTTTTTTTTTTGAAAATTACTGAAATTATAAAATAAAAGCAATATTAATCAATAAAATAATAAACAATTTGGAAAAAATAAAATTTATTTATATTTACCATTAACGGGTCTTTAAATTACAAATAGGAAAGTCACATTCGCAATAAATGCTACGAATGCAGTATCTGTACCAAGGATGCCAGCTTAATTTTTCTATCTCCCCGTTAGCCCTCGAGAAATTCCCCGATTTTCAATCAAATTCCCCGCACCGGTATAATTTTATATTATAACAGCGACACACGCTTAAAATTGGTTAAGGTTAATGTTATTTTAATGCGTTTCAGAACTAGTAGGTTAATAGTAAGGTATTTTCTGACTCCGGAATTCTTTTGACATATGGGAGATTTTATCTCAAGGGAACCCACTCTTAAAATGGATTGAGATCAAATGAATCCGGTGTACTGAGTTACTCGACGTTCATTTTGATAGATAAACATTCAAAGTTCTCAAAGGAAAATACATGGGCTTTCTTTTGACCCAGAAAAAGTCAAAACTATTTTGGATTTTGAAAAAAAAAATGGTCATATTTTGAATTTTTAAGATTTGTTTTTTTCATTTTTCAAAAGATTAAATAAAAAATCCCAACGGACCTTCCTCCCGCCCGAGAGGCGCATCTGCATAATGCACAGTTCGGTGACCAATGCAATCGCAGTCCGGAATTATTAATCAGGAGGTGCTGGGCAAAGGCATAGCTAGACCTTTCTGAACGGCCGAAAGTGACGCCGTAGCGCTGCGCGACTGTTTTGGCCTGACTGACACTCGCCGCTATAATTGTCTATATCTGCTAAAGCACTTCGAGTTTCCCTCTGAAATTTTTACAAAATACTTTTGAAATATAATACTTTCAAATTACACACTTTTTTAAAAATCGATTTCTCCAAACCAAGAAAGTGCAGGGCCCTCTTAAAAGAGATAAAGATAATAAGACCTAAAATATGAAGTATTACAAAAGTTAAGGGGGTATTCTACCCGAGATGGTCCGAAAAATCTATTTTTTTTTTTTTTAATATTTTTGATGCAGACAACGAGTTTTATGAGAAAGAAGAGAGGGCAATGTATGGTCCTGGAATCGCTGATTAACCGTAAGTTACATCATTTGTAAGTACCATGTTTGTAAATCTTTAAACTCGTTTTTCTCGAAACCATTTTTTTCGGGACGGTGGACACGATTCACAAAAAACCACTTGTCCAATTGACTTGAAATTTTACAAGGCTACTAAGCAAATATATGGGTATGGCCTTATTTAGGATTATGTCGAAAGCATTTGTTTAACTAATGTTTTTAATGCAAAATATAAACAAAAACAGGGCTAAAAATCGGCATTTTTTTTCAAACGTCTGATTTAAATTGAAGAACATTTTTTTTCTTATTCCCTAGATGAGACAATAGCAGGAAGTCTCACAATTACAAAATGCGTTACATTTTGTGTTTCAGAATATTTAAACCGGAGATATCATGTCCACCATGGAGCAACTATTTTCGGCAGGCTCAAGTTCGAGGCGTCGAATGAACCATTATTAACAAAGATATTTTTAACATTAAAAACGAAAATTATTGTTCAAAACCTGTAGAAAAACTTGCAAAAAAACTCGAATAAAAATATTGAAATGCTTTTCATTTACAACGGTTTGAAAACATCGATATTTCGCACCATCTCGGGTAGAATACCCTCTTAAACGAGTTACATTAAATATAATTTGACAACAAATATTCTAGACTTTTTTAACTAAAAGCTTAAAATTCCCCGTAAAAAACAGCTCATTCCCCGTACTAAGTAAAATTCCCCACAAATCATGGAATTCCCCGCAAGTTGGCATCGTTGATCTATACCCATCCTCCATGATTCTTAGTTGTGCTCAATGCAAGAATCCCAAATAAAATTGCCTGCTACTTATCCTACTAAGGAAATAACCAAAAAATTAAAACTTCGGGATTTTTTTTTTCGGGTGGGTTTTCATTCGACGAAAATATTCATACACAATTTTTATGAAACTGATGTTTACATAAATACAATAAATTAAATACGATGATGCATTTGATGGACCTTATTAGACTAGGGAGAAAAGTGGATAAATGTCTTAAAGCTTTATGAAAAATTTTTGTTTCCGAATTTTCTTAATCTTAACCTAAACAAAATGGCAGAAAATGACAAAAAAAAAAAATTCCCAGAATAATCAGTTTAAATTTTTTCAAATAAATATTATAAAATGTGGATTGCAATACATTTTTTATCGTGAAAGACATAATTTCGATAACTCATTGACTTGCCATTACTGATAATGAATCCAACCTCAAAAAAATGATCAAAAATAGTCAAAGACTAATTTTTTTAAAATGATTATAAGTGGGAATTTATCAATGATGAGGAGCCCGCATGAGGTTGGCATATATTCACTAAATTCGTGCAGTCACAGCATTGAAATCTTCCGAGTCGGGTGCTCTGAGCAATAATGGGTTAAAGGATTAATTTTATTTTAAGATTAAGAACTTTGAAGCTTATTCAATAACACTGTCCTACATGGGTTTGTTACACAATATTGTTCCTAGTGTTTGCGAATGTATTTTTCATGCTGAACACGAATCTGAGGTCAAAAACTTCCCATTACGTCACGTTTTAGAAAAAATGGGGTTCAAACCCTTGAAAATACCGTTTTTGGCCATGTTGCACAACTTGGTACGATTTAAATTCAAATTTATTTTTAAAATTTTTTCTTTTATTTGACTTTTTAGAAAGAAACCGATTGAACAATATTAAAAAATCGTTCAATAGATTTTATTTTGACTTTTTTTCCATCCACTGGCAATCAATATCAAAAATTAGGAAAAAGTTTTCACATTTCGGGGGGGGGGGGGGAGGGGGGGAGGGAGGGTCAGAACCCCCAAAACCTCCCCCTAAATACGGTCTTGGTTTATATAGTGAATTTTTGCAAAGTGTAACCAACAAATGTTTATAAGAAGTTGAGCAACATTCAAAGGTAACCGAACATATGCTTTGACAAAACGAGAGCATAAACGTAAGAGCAACGAGTAGAAAGTGAACTGTTTTCTTAATAATATGATCAGAGAATGAAGTCTCCGCTGACAGTGAGCTTTCTCTCCGATCTCCTAATAAGATGCATTTAGCATATAAACATTTTAACTTAGATATATATAAACATAACCAACCATGTTGTAAGGCCTTACAGACTGATTAATAACATGTATAGATGAATTGGATACTTATAGATATTAAGTTATAAAGTGAAATTTTTTGTTATATGACTTCAGCTACATATTGGTAAACTTTGTGACGACATAAAATTATCAGTAATTTTAATCGCACAACCCTAAACCACTAGCACATATATGCCGTTAAAATATATATTAACATTTATATTTAAGTAATTATAATATATATATTTCACAGAACGGAAACAATACGGTACAACAAGAAGAAATTGATATAAAAGGACATGCATCGCACAGAAGAAGGCACTCAGACTCAGACTTAGACTGTGGCACAGGTCATTTCTTCTTCTCTTTGTTAGATTATATGAAATACTCCTTACGGTTGCGTCAGCACGGAAGGATAAGGCTTAGACATTGGTAGCTAATATCAAACGAAGCGACAGCACGTTTGATTCCTCTTTAATTCTCAGAAATCGGTCAGGTTTTCATTGGACCTTGCGAGTGAGACATCACACCAAGGTATATAAAGATCAGGTATTCATTAGACACCAGGGTGTGCGACAGCCTCACTGGTGTAGTATAAACAAAGTTGCCACTGACCATACAGCAAACGACAAAGACTTAGCCATCGTTTCACGAGGACACGCATCGTAAATACAGGAACAGGAACGAGCGGCAACGAAGCCACAGCAAGAAACCCGAGCGCCAAGAAAGGCAAACAAAGTGAAACGAGCACGAACGAAGGCGAACGAACAAACAACATACGAGGTACTAAGGATAAAACTACTAACGAATCAAGTGTAAATAAAATAACAGTGAAGAATATCAATAAACAAGTGAACCGAAATAAATCGTGAGTTATTATTTACGCACCCTGGTTACTCGCTGAGTATACCCTGACAAAAGAAAAGGAACCAGGAAGGTTCGTTACAACTTTGTTTGCTAAACTTTCACTGGCAATTTTTTTGTTTTTCTTTTTAAATTCATTTTATGATTTTAATTAACTAATTTTAATTATATTAAGTTTTTTCTATTTCTTATCTAATTTTTTTATCTTTAATTTTAAAGACATTTCTTTTTTTCTAAAATTGTTCTTCTAATTTACTAATTATGTTGCGTTTTTGGTAGTGTACACATGCTATCCTTATTTTGCCATAGGCATATGATGAATATGAAATTATCTTTTTCCTGAGTGAAATTATGTTTGTTGGGTGTAACGAGTGACCTGGTTATAGGTTTATACCTATACGGTATAGTGCAGAGTATTCGTTGGCTGGTTCAATCCAAAAGTCCATCATATGTCTCAAAGTGATTTTTGGAATCTGAGTATTCTCCAAGAGACGCGTGTGTGCTTCAGCCAAGAAACTGGGCGTGCATTGGGCAAGTAATTTGATAATAATTATTACAAATTATTATGGATTGCACTAGATGATAAATGGAGACGAATATATTTAAGAAATGACTTATATCCAACTGCAGATGGCAGTAAAAACTTTACGATATTTTTTTCTCGCACGTCGTCTTCACTCAACCAATATTCGAAGGAAAAGGAAGTTTTGAGTCAGTCAAAGTTATTACCTTACCGTGGTCTTGACAGTTCAGTCAATTACAACTTGGCTGTACTTTAATTTTTCTGCTTTATTTTCAAGGTTTTAAATTCTGATACTTTTCTATTAATCATTCAGAGCAATTTTAATATTTTCAACAGACTATGTTTTTTCTTTTGTTTTTAATTTCTAACCAAAATAGTCGCTACAATCTTTGCAAATATTTCGATTTTTCTAGTAAGTTCTAGTAACTGCCCCTTAAGTTATTGGGGAGAGCAATGTAGTGCTAACAATTTTCCATAAATGCATAACAAGCTCAGATTTGGATTTGGATTTAATTTCTCAGTTTTCATCACTTTACAGTAGCCTAAGACCTGAAAGATTTATTTACATAATTCTACAATTCTGAGTAAGTTTAAATTTTCATTTCATAATCTCTTTACTCTATTTCATGCGATCATTTCTTTAAAAAATGTTGGACACATTCAAATTCATTTCTTTTCTGTTTTTACTTTTTTAAATTGGCTGAGGTATAGAGCTTAACAATGCTATTGAAAAGTTATAATTGTTATAGTAACTGGCAGTGAATGCACCTTGAAATGCGTTTAACGAGCTCGGCCTTAAAAATTATGCAACTGAAAAAAAAAGGAATGATAGTAGCACATAAAAAATATTTACAATTAAATTGAAATTGATGGCTTCCATTTAGAGGCGTTTTAAAATGTAAATTGCTTGCAAAATATACATTTAAATACTATACATGCATATTGCACACATATACACTTGCATAGTTCTAGTGTGTATGTTTTTATACATGAGAATATTTTTATATTTTTACTGCACTGCAGAATTTAATTTTTTCTTCTTTTCTGTTTTTTTTTTTTTTTTTTTTTTTGAGGCTTAAGCTTCAAAATTAATTTTTAATTTACCTACAACATTCATTCATAACTCAGTCGTGCATTCGTGGAAAAACCTTTGAAATCAAAATAATTTCAATTCGTTATATCTGCACAAATGTAAATATGGTAAATCTACAATATTTTTGTTGTTGCTTTTTATTCCATTTATCCAAAAATATATTGCATTTTATATAAGTTTTTGATTGATGTAAATCGTTTTAAACATATTTGTGTATGTACGCACTCTGTACATGTATGTATGTATGTACACATATTCCTTTTTATATTAATTTTTGTTATTCAGTGAATTTTCATTCATTTCCTCAATTTTTGCATTTCTGCAGAAAATTCGTTTGTTTATTGAATTTTATTAAATTTATATGTAACAACCTGCATTCATATGAATTCTATATGTATGTATATACAGGGTGACAATTGTGAAGTGACGCAAGTTTAATACTCTGCAGCAAGCTTTGCCATTTACCGTTACTTTAATTTAAAAAGCAAATTCATTCATCATTGGCTTTGCTTTTAATTTCATTTGAATTTTTGTTATTACATTTTGAAATTTCCATAAAAATGGACAAGGAAAATATTCGTCGTGAAATTATGAAATTTCATTTGGCAAATTGCAAAGGCTTTAAATTTGTCAAGTCGTACGGTAGACCGAGCTATTATTCGATATAATGAAACTGGGGGTTTTGGAGATAGAGACAGGGGAAAATTTTCAACAGTTGCCACTACTGGTTTAACCGAAAAAATTCGTAAACGAATCAAGCGAAATCCAAGGCGCTCAATGAGAAAAATCGCTAAGGAAGTGGGAGTAAACCGTGAAACAGTGCGAATCATTGCAAAATCAAAGCTTAATCTTAAGCCGTACAAGCTCCGAAAAGCTCAAGATCTGACACAAAAAAAGAAAGATTTGCGACTGCAAAGATGCAAGGCGTTGCTACGCTCCTCCGTGTTAAAAAATGTTGAAAATATCTTGTTTACAGATGAAAAAATTTTCACGGTTGAACAACATTTCAATGCGCAAAATGACCGAATGTGGCTAACATCATCATCGCAACAAAATAGGACTGTTGGCCGAGTTCAAAAGCCAGCTTCCGTTATGGTATGGGCTGGAGTTTCCGCTAATGCCAGAACCCCTCTAATATTCGTTGAAGAGGGTGCTAAAATTGACCAGGTTGTTTATCGGAGCATTTTAAATGAACATGTTCTTCCCTGGGCCCAAGATACATTTGGAAATGAAAACTGGACTTTCCAGCAAGATTCTGCGCCTTCCCACATGGCAAAATTAACGCAAACATGGATAAAAGACAATTTTTCTGGATTCATAACATCTCAAGAATGGCCACCATACTCCCCAGACTTGAAACCAATGGACTACTCTATTTGGAGTATTTTAGAGAGTAAGGCTTGTGCATCTCAACACCACAGTCTGGAGTCGCTGACAAATTCATTAGAGAAAAGCGGCGAACAGTCCTACGATTTCCGGATCGATTGAAGGCATGTGTGCAGGCTAAAGGAGGTTATATTGAATGAGGTGGGGTTCAAATGAATGCTTATATATTCAGCAATGTTAACACTTAATTGTACTTAATGGAAGTACGTCCTTTTGAAAATAACTGCTGAAATGTGTGCGTCACTTTACGATTGTTACCCTGTATATATATATATATATATGAAGTATATTTTTTGTGCATCATCGTTTTTAAATTAAGAATTTTTAATTTCCTCTCAATGAGCTTGCTTCTATTTGTTTTTCTTTTTACAAAAACCTTTTTTCAATAGTCTTATATCTGTAAGTCTTATGGAGTCAGTTAATTGGGGAAATGTACATGTATTTCCGTATCAATTAAAAATGATAAAGAATACAAAATTAGAACATAACAATAAGATATTGAAAATCAACCTCACACTTGCCACGTAATTTCGTATTCATTGAATTGAGTTTACACTCCATTTTAAAATTAATTTTACTTTCTTGCGCTTGCTGAATTTTTTGAATATAGGAAAGTGCTAGCCATAACGAGGGTGCGAAAGAGCCTCTGCGGCTATACAAGCATATTCGTTTCAACTAAGTTGATATTGATATTTTTTCTGGGCATTTTGAGAGAATTTACCTGAAACAAAATTTAAATGAAACTGTGATGGCACAATTTTGGGCCAACCAAATTGTCCCGCACAACGTAGCATCTTTCCCACTGGAGGGAGACGACATAGCATTTCCCGCCCCCGCCCGGGACAACCATGGAATATCACAGCACACCCAAATCAACAAGAAATATTATGGTTTATGTTGCCAGCAGCGCACACACAAATAACGAGATCATCGTACGATGTAGACAGCATACTGCGATAATAATTCAAAAGTTTGGAATTAAAATAACACGCGATCGAGCCAGCCAATAGGAGCAAGGCAGCGAGGCAGCGACACTTCAAATCATAGTAGCGACAGCGTCGATTGGAATTTGAGGAAGAAGAAGCAGACTGCGTATAAAAGCAGCTGCGCAAGGCATCTCGGGGAGAGATTTCACAGACCGGCAAGGCGACTACATCGCGAGATTACACATTTGGGTGAGTAGAAGGCAATTGTTAGCAATAGGGATAAGGTTCCAAGCATTTGGTATTATATAGTTGACTTAACTCCGTCATACAATACTAGACTGTGTGCTGCCATTAGGATGGTATAATCCCTACCATATGACCCTAGACGGCCGGTTTGAAACTTACAACAGTAGCATAACATTTCTTAGGAACATGTAACCGTTTGTTTAGTAGTGCATTGATGGCCTAACCACCACAATACAAAACTAAACACTTTAATCAGACCGTATGGTGCCACTTGGATGGTATAACCCCTACCATATGACTCCAGACGGACTGTTGGGACTTTGAAGCAGTGTAGAAAATTGCAGGACAGTTACGGATGCTCTGCTCTACCCGCGTCCAAAAATCGCTGCGCCGCCAGTATACGGTACTTTAATTACCCGTTACATACATCACTGTTATACATTGCAATCAACGTTCAGCACGCTCGCCCTACCAGGTGTATCATCCATTGAAATCAACGTTCAGCACACTCGCCCTACCAGGCGCATTATTCATTGAAACAACGTTCAGCACCCTCGTTCTAGCAGGCGTATCATCCATTGCAATCAACGATCAACACGGTCGCCCTAACAGGCGCATCATCCATTGAAGTCAACGTTCACCATGCTCGCCCTAGCAGGCGCATCCATTGAAATCAACGTTCAGCACGTCAACCCTAGCAGGCGCATATTAAGCATCGAAGACAACTCTCCGTACGCTCTGCTCGCTCGCAGCAGAGGACCAGGAGAACACGAGAGAATAGTGCAACCGGTTTGTGTGTGTGGGTGATTATTATTGTCATAAAGATTGTAGAGAATTTTAAAACTAAGTGCATTAAAGAATATATTGAATTTAAAAAGAATGTGTCTCAATAAAAGAAAGTGAGGGTTCCCTGCAAAATAATACATTTCTGTAACCAATGGACTGGAGCCCGCTGAGCTCTACCCCGGCCATTGGAAGAACGTTGCGTTACAAAATCCAATAACAATTGAGAGAAAATCGCGTTAACGATAAGTTTATCAACTTCTTCGATAATGACAATATTCATTTATAGAGCTCAATCGATCATATTGGATGTGTGCGTGACTAGCACTGACATCCCAGAAGGAATATGAGGAATGCATGACTTTTATCATAAACGAACTCGGTCATGAAAACATCAAAAAGAAAAGATGAATTGAACTGTAAGGGAACATGAAATGCACAAATTTCTTCTCTCATAGCTTTGCTTCAGTTTTTATACAATCGAAAAAAGAAAAGCAAAAACATTTCTTATCAAGTAACCGATCTTTTCTAACCGATTTTTTATTTTTGGTAATACGTTGCCGCGCGTTTGTGTACTTTTTTGTTTTTTCAAACTTAAGTCTAGTAATTTAGTCGTTTAGTTAAAATAAATGGGAATTGAGGTTGTGCAAAATGATTTGCATTCACTGAAAAGTAAGTAATTTCTGTTATATGAAATGTATTCTTCTTAAATACTTAGCAATGCTTTTGTTTTACAGGGAATGTTGATGAATGTAAAATTCTTTTAGAAAAGGTCTTTAAAACCTAGACTAAAAGCAATATGTCGGTGAAAAATTTTTTTCCCAGAAGAAAAAACAGTACAAATTTTGCTATTAAATTCAATTTTCTACTATTTTTCCATTAGTGACATTGGAATCCAAGATTTCAGACATGATATTAGCAGCGAATTATGTATGATTTCGACATTGATTCTTTCATTTACGATTGTTATTGCATAAAATTGTGATGAAAACTATTTTTTGGATTCCCAGGAAATGTAAAGTTGAAGCATTACTTTTCGTAGGACATCGCCGTGTTAAAAATCATGTATTCTGGAAGTTATAGCCTAAAAGAGCTGTGCATTCCAACGTGAATTCCTATTCATTTTTTTTTCCTTCTGGGATAAAATTTTTGATGTGCATACATTCGAGAAACATTCATTTGAGAGGGAGTATACACCTATAATTGTATTTATTGGGTCCTATAAAAAGAATTTTCAGTTTTTTTGTCAATGTTTGAACAAAAATTTTTTTTACTAAAAATCAATTTTAATCAAGTACATATTGGCCATTATTATCTATGGTCTTTTGCCATTTTTCTAGTAGCTTCATAATTCCATAGGTGTAAATCTTCTGTGGTTTAAAATATTTAAATCTTCTGCAGCGAAAAACTTGCCCAAGTGATTTTCGGCGGCTCTTCTGTCGGCCAATTTCTTTCCATCAAGAGAGTTTTGCAAAGACCGAAGCAAATGGTAGTCAGACGGTGCTATACGGTGGATTCATCAAAACTTTCCAGCCAAGCGTAGTCAATTTTTGGCGGGTCATCAAAGATATATATGACCTGGCATTATCATGGTGGAATACAACACCTTTTTTGTTGACCAATTCTGGTCGCTCTTTCTTGATTGCTTCATTCAAACGGTCGAGTTGTTAGTAGTAGAGATCAGAATTGACTGTTTGGCGAGGTTGTAGCAGCTCATAATAGACAAGTCCCTTCCAATCCCACCAAACACTTAACATAACCTTGTTTCCTGTCAATAACGACTTTGAAGTCGTTTGTAGGGAGTCATCGGCCTTTGACTATGATTTTTTCGTTTAATATTCCCGTATTTAATCTATTTTTCATCGCTCGTAATGATTTGTTTCAAAAACAGTTCGATTTCGTTGAGTTTCAACAGCGTTTCACTGATGGTAATTCGGTGAATCATGTGGCACCCAAACATCGAGCTTCTTTGAGTAGCCAGTCGTAATTAAATGATTCCAAACTATCGTATGGTTGATGTTTAGTGCCTCCGCTATCTCCTGACAGCTTGCGTGCCGGTTTTGCTCCACCAGTTGCAAAATGCCATTGGCTTTTTCAGTGACTGGCCGGCCAGAGCGAGGTGCATCTTTGACATCGAAATTTCCAGAACGGAATCGAGCAAACCAAAATTGGACGATACATTCTGTTAAATCATTCTCATGGTAAACCGCACAAATTTTTCGGAATGGTTTTGTAACGTTTTTACCTTTTTATGGTAAAAAAAGCATCACTTAGCGTATTTCTTCAAAAATTTCACTCATTTTCAAATCAATGCAACTTTTTACATGAATGACGAACTACAAAACTATCTTCGCAAAAAATATAGCCTGAAATGTCACCTTTCAAATGCGAGAATTCGTTTGACAGGATCAGTGGTGCCAGATGTATCGCTATTAACACCATCTTGTGACAAAAACCGAAAATACTTTTTATATGACCCAAGAAAAAAGATTCACTCGTTAGGTAAATATACATTATTCCAGAGACAAAAACGCGAGCACCAGTTAATTTTTCATTGATGGTGTTCATACTCGGCATTGTTCATGTTCATGCTGCAGACTCGGATGTCCAAAACAGAACCGGCTCAAGATTCTGAGGAAAAAATGCCCTTCACCGCTAAAGTGCTGTCAAAAACTTATTCAGAGGAATATGACTCTACAAAAGTGGGAAGAAACCCCGGCAATTGTTCAATGTACGAGAAAATTAAGTATGTAGTTTTTTATTTAATACAAAGTTGCTCAATTGATGGCACAGCATTGAAATAAATGCCGTTTCCTTTAATACGAAAACACTTGCTTCCAATTTCCTTACGAAATTGCTTAATCTTAATATCCACTTAAATTTGAGCTCACTCCATTTGCAATCTAGCTTTGCTCGGCACTTGCCACACCCCTATCTACTTCCATTTTCTCTTTTTTCATTGCTTCTTTTTGTTTTTTTTTTTTTTAGTAGTGATTAATGCCTGCAATAATGTTCGAAAACTTAAAAACACAATGAATCTTTTTTGCAACTTCTTCTTGTATTTGTTTTTGTATCCATTTAGCACTTTCGTTTGTTATATATGCACAACGAGAGGAAGGAAAAACAGAAACAGCAGTAAGAACAAAAATTAACAAAAAATAGAAAAAATAGAAAAGAAAAGCAGCAGCGAAAGAGAAATCGCCGTTTTTAAAAAGCATTTAAAAGCTAAAAACATTAAAAATATGTTGATTGTTTTACAAGCAGCAGCGCGAGAGCAAGAGTGAGCAGGAACGTCCATACACTTATACGTATACATGTGTGTGCTGTTATCTATGTATGCGTATATGTGTATGTTATGTGCATATGTATGTGAGCTGTGCAACTACAAGTTTTCCCTACTCCTTGCTATTAAAATGTATTTAAAAATATTTTTTTTTTTTTTAAATTTCAATCTTTTTTTTCTCCAACTGCTTCTATTTTCAGAGTTTCTTAATGGATGTTGAAAATGTTGAAACTATAAATTAGGCTCTCTTGACAGCGACATTGCAAAAAGCATAAAAACTAAATGCTGCTAATGTCTAAGTGCAATTTATTTTTCGAAATAATATGCTCGCTTTACTCATTGAAGGGAAAACTGATTTATTTAAGATAGATTAAATATTTATATGCTAAATAGCATAAGAAATGTAAAAACTGTTTCCATCCAACGTTTATTTTTAACGAGTACTTTCCTTGTAAAAGTTTTATATACTCTAAAGAAACATATTTTCCCATTCTCTTATTATTAGTTGTAATTGCCGTTTCCAGACAAACACTGCCAACTCACTTAAACCGTTGTTAAGTTGTTTCCTGCCTAAATATTTGATGAAAAATTTTATATTTTTACGAAATTTGAGCTTTTTTCATTACTGGTTTATACTGGCACCTTATGGACCCCATCGGAGCTGGAAACCGCTCTGTTTCACCTCTCATTCATGCTTCTTCTTCATACTTACTAGATACGAGTACAAAGGAAACTTTTTAATAAACTTATTAATTAATTACGATAATATGCCGGAAAAACTTTAATTTCGTGTATGTAGCTACTGTTTTGACTGGATGGATGCTGCTGCAAAATATTAAAATCAATTTCATTTGTGACTCACAATAACAGGGTGAGAATGAGAAGAAGTGGAAAGCGCCCAAATGCAGCACCACTGAAAGTGAGACTCACCTAAAAATATCACACCTATGAAGTTTCGTAAAAGTGTTAAATAAACTTTTTCTTCTATCCACCACATTTTAGTATGTCTGTTTGCATATTTATACACATACCTAGCAGCCGAAAAAACAGAGGCGGTTCTTTTGAGCACTTGAAAAGTGCGTGAGGTCTTCACTTTCAAAGTTGGTGACCATGAAATTATTTCCCAGCCGCATATTAGATTCCTTGGAGTACGTATCGACACTCGAATGCCCTTTAAGAATCATCTGACTGCGGTTAATGACAAAGCTGCAAAGGTAAATGGAGCCATATCTCATATTATGGCGAATATAGGTGGACCACGTGTCAGTAAACGTAAGTTGCTAGCAGCAGTGACAATTTCCATCGTTCTCTACGCTGTTCCGATTTGGGTTGACGCAACGCATAAGGCCACGTACATGTCGGCATCCGCCTGAGCGCTCTTCGAGTGGGCAGCGGCTTTCGTACAGTGTCTGATGACGCGATATTGGTTATTGTGGGTATGCTACCAATAGATATATTGGCACACGAACTCCAGCGCATGTACACAACGGGTCCAGGCGCATCGAAAATAGATGAGAGAAGATGCAGTTTGTATGAATGGCAGCAAAAGTGGGAAAGATCCGAGAAGGGGAAATGGACGTTTTCCTTGATTCCTTTTCTAGATAGATGGGTAGACCGCAAACATGGAGAAGTCGACTTCTATCTGATGCAGCTACTAAATGGTCATGGATGTTTTAAGCAATATCTTCACCGTTTTAAACACGAGAACGATCCGTTCTGCTGTAATTGCCCCTACGAAATTGAAGACGCCCGACATGTCTTTTTACACTGTCCCCGCTTCACTAACGAGAGAGCTGAAATTACTGAAGCATTCGGCGAAGCCCCTACAATAACGAACATGGTGCCCCTTATATGCGATACACCTCAGAAGTGGCAATCTGTTCAAGCAGCAGCAGCGAAAGTGATGAATACGCTTCGATTAATTGAGCGTCACAGATATTTGCAACGTGGATGGTAACATACTTGACCGACCAAAAATAAATACTGACGATTGAGCAGAAATGCTCAGACGGCCTCATGACGAAATACCTAACGGTTAAAAAAAAAAACCTATGTATATGAGAAGTATCTGTTGAGCATATTTTCGTTACATGAATGTAGGTTAGGTTAGAGTGGTTGTCCTATGATAATAGGACCTACTTATGCCAATAAGGCCCGTAGTAATACCACGTGGCTTATCCACAATTCCCTAATCTTACAATGAACTTTGTGGTTCTCTTAACTGTAGAATCCCTGATGCCAGCAGATTCATAGTAAGCTGGATAACTTAAGTAGAGTCGAAACATTTTGTGGTTTTAATAAACCTATCTAAATCTCTGATGTCAGTGGATTCGAAGTCATCAAGATTGCTGTAGAAGGGTTGACCTAAAGATTTTAGTCTACATGTGGCAATCGCTGGACAGTTACAGAGAAAGTGGAGAGTAGTTTCCTTCTCTTCCTCGTCTAGGCAGCTTCTGCAGAAGTCATTTGATGGTTGCCCCAATCTGCTGGCATGTCTGCCGATCAGACAATATCCAGCGATTATTGCTACAGTGTTGCTAATAGAAGGTCTATTTAGCGAAGCTAGAGAATTTGACCTTTTTGGGTTGTAAGAGGGCCAAATTAGTAGCCCTTGATCCCGAATTAATCATGAGTTTCGAGCTGTTGCCTGCCACAACGGGTACTTCCGCAACTTGTGCTTCCGCTAGTCTCGCCCGAGCGGAGGCGGAGGTGCAAGGGTCCGAAAGGGACAGATGACTACTGCTCGTCGCAGTAGTTACCATCGCTGGTTTTTTGGAACTAGTTACAGCGTCGGTGGGATCGTCTGTGGAGGACGGTACAGCGGTATTTGCTGTTGTTGTTGTACGAAAAATAATTGCCTTGCATAATAATAATAATAATAAAAATGGGAAGGTCCATCAAAAAAAAAAAAAAAAATTACAACAAATCTTCTTCGTATTCTTTGACTCTTCAGCTTTTTACAACATTATTGCTCAAAGCAAACAACTAAACCAAGCCCACAAATTATCAAATTGCCTTGGCTTTAACAAAGGCGGCAAGAAAAAGTGAATTTTATTGCCATTTTCCCAAAAAAAAACCAAGAGAGCAATTGAAAAACTAAAACAAAAAAATAAATGAAAATATACCTCCTCTCAAGCTACCATCGCCGTCACTCAAGCGCACTGCTCCCTTTCAATGACAGCAACGCATTTAAGTCGTCGCTGTAGACAATTCTTCTTTTTTTGTTTTGTTTCAAATAAAATCAGCAGCCACAACAAAAACAACAACGAGAACGGCAACTACAAAGACATATGTCAGACGCGCACAAAATTTAACAACAACAGCAGCAGCAACAAAATTGTAGTTGCACAGCAACAAACAGCAACAAACAGCAGCAATAATAAACGAAAGAAAAACAAAAAAAAAACAGAACTCTTCAGAAGAAAATTTATTTGTTTCGTTATATTCATTTTTTTATACGTATGTATATGATTGTATGTGCATATGTATGTGTTGCCCTGTGTGTGTGTAATTTTCATTTTAATTTGAAAGTCTTTTTATTTTCTTTTATCTCCTTGTTCACAAATTGTGAACTTTTTTCAAATTTGCTTGATTGCATTAAGTTTTCAAGTTTATCTTTTTTTCTTGTTTCTTTTGTTCTTTTTTTTTTTTTTTTTTGTTATTTTATTTGATTTTTGGATAATTGTCAATTTTTACTATTGGTGCAATAATTTTTGAAGCATACACAGTAGCAATGAGAGTAGTTAATTACATTGCTCTGCATGGGTTTTGCGAATAAGATGATTCCTAGTGTTTCCGAATGAAAAACTTCCCACCACGTCACGTTTTCGAGAAAAAAGGGGTTTCAACCCCTGAAAACTGCGTTTTTGACCATTTTTGAACAATTGTGGAGCATGCCCTTTGAAATGAGCCCTAAGTCAAATGCGCCCTAGGAGCAGGAGGTGTGCATATGTCTAGGAGTGCAGGAAAGAAATGTATACAGAACGGATTTTATTTAACTTACACTCACGGCCAGACATAATGAGAAGTGCAGCGATCCGAAAATTTTTAAGAGTCGTTGCCCAGTCAGAAACAAAGCACGCCAAAAGGCCTTTTAAAGTGCTTTGCGCAAAGCAAAATGGTCTCTGCTTCACCATTACTTACCATTACGTTTTCTACATTACATGCATGTCCTAGGCTAGCGATGTGCACTTCGACACATACAGGCAATAAACACATATGAGCTGATGCTATGCTCATAAGGGCTAGATGAGGTGTAACGCTCTGCTAAGGGGAAGAGTAACTAGTACGAGAGAACAAATGTGATTTCTTTTATGTATGTATATGTATACGAATTTATTGATTTCGTCCCTGTAGAGAGTGAGAACGTGAATGCATAAGAAAACTTCGTACTTAGCTATACTTTACTCATGTTTTTTGGATTGATTTCATAAACCTAGTAATTGCGTTACCAGGAAAAAAAAGAATTTTTCAATTACCTTTGTATTGTGGAACTTTTTAATTATATTATTGAATACATATGTTATTTTCCTGCTTGGTTGTTATTTTGAGAGATCGAAAAAAGAGAAGCAGCAAACGCACTGCTGCGTGCTGATCAGGGATGCCCTCTATATTTTAGATCAAATTAATAATTAACACAAAAATTAAATAATATTTTTGTTTACGATTACAACTTTTATGCATGTATGTAATGTATGCAAATACTTTTAACAAAAATTAAAGAATAATAAAAATAAAAAATTAATAAAAGGTTTTACACAAAAAATATATACTTTTCATATCTACAAATTGACAAAAAATTAAAATTTTCAGTCGCCCACTAAAACGATCTCACTCCCCAATTCCCTACAACTAATTAAAATTTAAGTCGATTCCCAACAATTCGAGGAATTCCTTATAAGTTGGCATTCCTACTGCCAATGCTCACATTTCTTCGGCGTTCTGGCAGTAGCCAGGACGCTCTCAGTTATATTCACTCACTCTCCACATTAGTGTGGCCAAGTTAACAATTTATAGTTATTCGAGCTATTTTTGTTTTTTTAATTGTTTTTTTCTATCTCACAAAATATGTTTTATAAATTGAAAGCTGATTTACTTTTGGTAATGGTAATATAAATGTGTAAATGGGACATATTTTGGTCGCTAAATTTAAAAGAAGAATGTGGCTTATTTTAATATAACCTGGTCACTCTGCTTCACAATTGGTTAGGCCAGTGGCAGTTGCAAGGGGCTAAATGGGGATATTTCCCACTCCCACCGCCCCTCCCCCGAAAAATTTTCAAATACATAAAATAGTAATATCTGGTATAAAAATTCTAAATATATGGAAAATTTTTTATATTTATGATCCCTCAGAAAATTTTTGTTTATATCCGCCACTGGTGTACTCTCTTCCTTATGTTAGTTTTTTGCACATATACATGCACATTTATGTGTCCTTTTGGCAAAAAAACAACAATAATGTGTTGGTGTACACACAATAAAACCACCACCGCTCGTCTTTAAATTTACACCCCGCTTCTAGCACCTTCTTACACAGGACGTCGGCACAGGGCAACTGAAGTGCACATCCCTATTCTAGGCGATCAGCACAAGAGCGCATAATAAAATGAGAGCCGTTCAGCAGCAATAGCAGTGCTCTCTTTTCTTGCAGACCTATAATCTCTTTTACTCCATTTAACCTCCGCAGTAAGGCTAAGCAAAGCAATACATTTTTTAAACGCTGAAAGCAGTGTGACAAAGATAAGTATCGATAATACGAACAACAAATACGATGTTCGTATTATCATCCTTTTGCTTTGTTTCATAGCAAGCAGCGATTGAAAAGTATACTGCTTTGTTTTTGCTTTATTGTGGAGTTTAAATGGAGGAAGAAATTCGTTTTGTTAAAATGAATTATGTACACAAAAATAATGTTTTATCATTACAAATTTTTATTTTCATTATTTTAATTAAAATATAAAAAGAAAAATCTTACAAATTAATATTATTAATACATAATACTTACAAAAAAAAAGAACATTTTCAACTGCATTTCACAAGCTTTCTTCCACTTATTTTTCACTTTCCACTTCTGTTTTTTCTTTGGTTACTAAACGCCTGAAGTGCCTGCTGCTGATACAATCTATGAAATAAAATTTTCTCTATTTTTTTTTATAAATTTAATAAATAAAAATGATTATTATACAAACCTTTTAATATTTTAAGTAACAAATATTTTCGTAATACACTCGCGCGCCATGTAATCGACAAGAAATTAAAACAAAAGAACGATATGCCGAAAAAAAACGAGTAACTGAAAAAGAATACCAAGAAAACCAAACGCAATAAAATTTTAACGCAGAGATCGGGTTAACCGATTTGATAGGGCAATGTTACACGATCAATGTTTTGCTGTCAAACAATGCAATTGTTGTTGCTTTGAAAAATGAACACTGAGCAAAAGAGAGGATGAACACATTTCACTTCAAATTTTTTTACTGTCGAAAAAAACTTGCATCACTTCAAATAAAATGGGGTTGCTGAAGATGCACTGTTGCATTTTATTGGAAAATACTAATATTCTATGAAAAATACTAGACTTTTTACTAACTTATACATAAATTTTTTTCTTTGCCACCCTTTGCGTTGTTTGGCTTTTGTTTGTTTGTAAAAATGAGTGCTGTTTAAAAATTGACTTAATAATTTGTATAAAAACATATAAACCTTGTAGTTCAATGGCCAACTAACAAAGTGGCGAAGCTTAATTTAATAGTTCGCAAATTTTAAAGATTATTTTTCTGCATTTTTCATATATGAATGCAATATTTTTTGTATAATTAGTGGCTATTTCCACCAATATTATCTCATATTGTCATTATAATTATTTTCCATCCAATTCCACTGCAATTGTTGAACTTTCATTCACTCCAAAATACAATTAAATACTTTTTAGTTGGAAAAACATAGTTGCAGATAAAAGTATTAAAAAATAACATTCAGCAAAAAACTGATAGTGTAACAGGACATCAAACAAAACGATGAAAAGAGAGTAAAAACAGAAAACATTGACAGCAAAACATTGACCGTGTAACATCAGCCATACACAAATGTTGAATACAGAGAGGCAATAATGCGATAATATGAGCATCAAACACGAAGTTTAACTTCTGATGTTCGTATTATCGTTCTCTTGCATTGTTGCAGTGAAGCAGCAGCTGACGAGCATAATGTTTTTATTTAGCCTTCAACCAAAAGAGAAGACTTTATAAAAAACTGCTATGGAGTGAAAAAAGGTCTTTTCTTTCACTCCTCTGCAAAGTACTTTCATTTTGTCCGATTGTGTGGTTACACATCTGCAGTCAGATTTCAAACATTCAAAATGGCGGATCAAATATGGTGGACGGATTTTATCTTACTCATACCAACGAAATATAATGAAAAATGCAGTGGTCCGAAGCGTTTTAAGGGTCACTGATTACAAATCTGCAGTCAGGTTTTAAAAATTCAAAATGGTAGATCAAATATGGCAGACGAATTATGATGTAAGATAAAATCAGCGCTGTGTACATTTTTTTCGTGCACCACTAGACATAACCTCACCCCCTGCTCTAAGGGTACGTGCGAACAATTTGGCTTAGGGCTCAGTCTTTAATTTCTGATATTAGCGAAGTTTGTAGCACGTCAGTGTTCAGCTCCACAAATGGCCAAAAATGCTGATCTCAGGGATTTCAACCTCTCGGGAACGTGACGTGATGGAAAGTTTTTGACCACAGATTCGTGTTCAGCATGAGAAATTTATTGGAAATCACTAGAAGCCATCTTATTCGCATAAGAAAAGTTGAAATTTTGCGGGGCAGTGTTATTATGTACTAGAGAAAATTTGTATGTCTTGTTTTTAAATTAAATTTCTGCATAATTACTTACATACATATTTTGATCACAAAAATCGAAAAACATTGATATATAAGCATTCGGACTTTGAAGAGTACCACTAAAGCCCAATACCGCCACATAAAGACTACAACTGAAATAGGCGATCAGAACAACCACGTAGCATCACAAATGGTCGCTTTTGGGATTAAATGTTTTCTGATGGGCAACCACCTAATTCAACATTGATAACCGAAGTTTTACTCCAGTCTAGACAAAATATTGTAACAGTGTAATAATTATCTGTTTTCCTATTCACAGTTTTAATTAATCTTCTTCAAAAGTTCCACTGAAAGCTCAAAACTCAAACTGAAAAATCAAATATTCACGAATAAAAGCGAAGTATGAATATCTAAGAAATTTGATTATATTCTAATTCCATTGGCATTTAAATTTTGCCATATCCTTCATTTTTCATACATACAGTGTCGGACAAAACTAAAGCACGAATTCTTCACTGTTTGCATTTTGTTCAGTAATATTGTAAAACTTGCTTGGACTGAAATTTTCTTTATGAATATAGTAAGAATAAAGACACGTTGTAATTCAATATAAGAAATATAATATTATTTTTCAAATAAAATAAAAATATTAACTCAAAAGTAACAAAATGCATAAAACTGGAGCGACAAAACTAAAGCAGTAAAGAGTATATTAATGGAAAAGTTCGATTTGTCCAACATTTTGTAGCGTATACATTATTTTTCAGAGCTGTTGCACATTTTCGGGGCAAGAACTCAATAAAATTCTTCTATGCAATCCCCGATAGGGAGAAAATGTAATCCTTGTTTTTATCCTTTATGCGCTGAATTTACCGATCTATAATTTCGTTTATATTTTTTGAGATTGAGGTTAGGTGAATGGGTGGTCCTCTATCAAATTCCAATCTTATTGGCAACCAACCACTCTTTTACACACCGTGCTGGGATCATCTTCGTGCTGGCAAACCTGCTTTAACAGCAGAACCTCCTCCGTATAAGGTAACATAACATTCTGGGGAATATCTTTGCACATCAGACGGTCCATTATACCTCGTATTTTATGAATTGGACCGATTCCATGGCCGAAAAAATCATCAGACCATTACATTGACTCGCTCGTAGCATACGGTGCTTTTAAAATAACACGGATTTCATTGTTGCCCTTTTGGTCAGCACACTAGCTTCAATCTGTCGCAACCTCTCATGTTAAATATTGATTCATCAGTAGGTTGGTTAGGTTGGAGTGGCTGTCGAGAGACACACTTAGGCCTGAACGGCCCATTGTGATACCACATAGTTGGACCTACAGTTTAACGCCGATTCCGAACGGCGGTGTGGCAATTTGTTATCGGCTTGGTGGTTTTGCCATAACCACCCAAGGTGTATACTTGTACACTATCTTATAATTTTCATACACTTCATATTGATAGTGAATATAAGAAAGTAATGAAAATTAACCACCAGGCGAAGACGGGAATCGAACCCGAACCTCCCAGATGAAAGTCTAGTGCACTATCCACTAGGCTATCGAGGTCGTCTAAAAAAAAGCATGATCTTTCATTTGGCAGTAGCCCAGCTAAAGTGCGCGGATACAAATTCGAGTCTTGCTTGTCGATTCTTTCGAGAAATAAATGGCTTTTTTACGCTTTGGTATTTGGCTAAACCACTCTCCACAGCTCGTCGTTGGATAAACTTGTGTGAAATGTTTAAACGCAATTTATTTCCAAGATATAAAAGGATCTATTTATAAAAACCGAATGATGGCCTGATCCTCACGTTTAGTTGCGCCCCGCGGTCTGCCACCTCAATATTTTGCATTTAAGAAATGAGAAGCGCGAAAACAGCTTATAGTTCGGGAATTAACGCAATAGCGAATAGCTTTATTAAATCCACTTAGAATATTTTCTCAAAATTGTGCAGAATACATATTTCGAGTCATTTTGGGGAACGGTGACTGTGAATGATAACGCGCAATTTGTATACGCATTCAATTTTTTTTTTAAAATTTGCTTTTTGTTTTCTCAAAATAATGGGTTTCTGGTTTAAAGATGGTTGTTGTTGTTTATTTTTAACAATTGATTGTTATATTGGGAGTATGAATGTATAAACTCGTAATTGTGACTAACTTCATATCTACCATACGCGCCATTGTTTTGACATTAACAGCTATTCTATCTCGAAGAGCGCCAAAAATACTATAAGAATTGATCTGTCAAATAATTTTCATAATTTTACAAAAGTATTTTACTATAGCTGAAAATGTCGAATTTCGTGCCAACAAAACAACATTTGCGGGAAGTTTTAATTTGCTTCTTTCATTTAAAGAAAAACGCAACTGAAGCACTTCGTTTACTCACTGAAGCTTATCCTGACTGTGCTATAGACGTTAGAATGTGTCAGGTGTGGTATGCCCGTTTCAAAAGTGATGATTTTGATGTTGAAGACAGGGAATGTTCAGGCGGCCCGAAAAAGTTTGAAGATGAAGAATTGAAGGCATTTCTCGAAGAAGATTCATGTCAAACGCAACAAGAACTTGCAGAATCTTTAGGAGTTGATCAATCAACCATTTCTAAACGATTAAAAGCATTGGGAATGATTCAAAAGCAAGGAAATTGGGTGCCGTACGAATTAAAGCCGAGAGACGTCGTACGACGATTTTTCACATGTGAACTGCTGATTGAACGACAGAAAAGAAAGGGGTTTTCTGCATCGTATTGTGACTAGCGATGAAAAGTGGATACGTTACGATAACCCAAATCGTAAAAAATCATGGTGACCGCCCGGACCTGCATCAACATCAACGGCAAAGCCGAACATCCATGGATCCAAGCTCATGCTGTGTATTTGGTGGGATATGAAAGGTGTCGTGTATTATGAGCTGTTGAAACCGAATGAAACGATCACTGGCGACCGCTACCGACTACAATTGATGCGTTAAAGGATAAGAGGCCAGAATATGAGAATAGACTCGACGAAGTTATTCTTCAGCACGACAATGCTCGGCCGCATGTTGCAAGGCAAGTAAAAACATACTTGGAAACGCTGAAATGGGAAGTGCTACCCCACCCGCCGTATTCTCCAGACATTGCACCTTCTGATTACCACTTGTTCCGATCGATGACACATGGTCTGGCTGAACAGCACTTCCGTTCTTTTGAAGAACTCAAAAAATGGGTCGATTCGTGGATAGCCTCAAAAGATGAGGAGTTCTTTCGACGCGGAATCCGTATGCTACCAGAAAGATGGGAAAAGGTTGTGGCTATCGATGGACAATACTTTAAAGAATAAATTTATAATCACTTTTTCACAATAAATGTCCAAATTACAAAAAAAAATACGAGTTTATACATTCATACTCCCAAAAGTAAGCGAAAAAGATTATGTGCTTTAGTTTTGTCGCGGGAGGCTCAGATATATTGCGTGATGTTAGTAAAAAAAAAAAGAAAAAAAAATTACCCAGTTTTTAATGTTATTTTGTTTCAACAAGTGCATAATTATACTAAATTTATGAAACAAAAATTTGTTCATACTTACATATTTTTAAATTTTATTGAACTAAATGTTGACAAGGAAGAGTTCGTGCTTTAATTTTGTCTGACATTGTAAATAATTACAATTGTGGTTTATAGCAATTTCTTATAACATTTTTCTTTTCAAGGCATAACCTTTTCATAGCAGTATTTTGAAATTCTCACACTCACTCCATACACATGAAACAAGCAAATTAAAGCATTACAGCATTCCCACTGCTGGTTCTGCTATTACGTAGCGCCTAAAAGGCGACTTCATTCATAGTCGCTCATCAAATATGACACCCGTGGGATTTTTATTATATAGGTATGTGCGATGTTTGTATGTATGCTGGCATATTTATTTTTAAGCCCTCATACTGTTGCAAACACCCATCATACTCTTCATATACTGCTTCTCTGCACTTCACTCCCTCTCTCTCTCTTTTGCCTACTGCTGCTATTCATTTTCCATTTACTTTTTTTTGTTCATCTCATAATTTTTCTTTAGCTGCGATTTTGTATTTCCGTTTTCTTTCACATTTTTTGTGCAATTTTGTTTTGTTTTTTTTTTGTTTTTTTTCTTTTGTAGCTGACTGTGGCGTACATGTTGAAAAGCTATTAATCATGAGCTTATTGAGGCATAAATGCTGATCCGCTGTATTACAGTGTTTAAAGCGCTTTTTGATGAAGGTGGCGCATGGTTCAAAGTGCGGAACGGGACCAGGGGGGAAGGGGGGAAGAGTGAACGACTTGTGGTGTTGGCGATGGTTGTAAATGCTGTTGGTTTTCCTTTGTTTATAGTAAAAAGTATATGAGTACGAGTATGTGTGTTTGCTTTGGTGTGAAGCTTTGAATAAGTGCTAAACTTTTACGAGTACGTTCATTATTTCTTTTGTTCTTTTTTTTCAATTTTTGTTATGCTGTGTGCTGTGTGTTGATTTGTTTATTTTTACAAATAAATCGTAACACTCCCATGTTGCTTGCATGTACTCTATGTATGTAAGTGCGTATGTATGTGTGTTTATAAGTAGAGGTATCCTAATAAATATATTAATTTATGTTTTTTCACATACATAAATATAAACGACAGGTGCATTTAGGTTGCACGGTATATTTTGTGAATTCTGTATTTGGAAGGAACAACGAAGATCAACGCGCTGTATTATTTTCCTAAGGTTCCAATCAACTTTTTCAGAAATTATCGTTTGAACTTGGCAATGAATAGTGACCACCACAGATTAAGGAATTTCCAATATCACAAGTCAATAATTAAATCAGTGTTGCCAGAAACTTCACTTCAAATATCATCAAAATTGTAAGAAAAAATCGTCATGAGAGAAAACTCAAATTTATTTACTTTAAATATGTTTGCATTCATTTATATTATAATATCTCTTCAACAGTTTTATTGTTTAAACGATTTCTGCACTTAATTTTATTTAAATTGATTTTTTTTAGGTTAGGTTTGGAAGGCGTGTGCGAATGTATACACATATATATATATATATACATGTATGTATATATATGTATAAACTCGCACTTCCACTCGGAGACTTAATTGTCCATTGTGATTGCCCTCATTTAATTGCCCGGATGAGGCACGTCTCTAACCACGGTTTCCGTCAGCAGTCCAGGTAATGTCTTTATTGAACCATGTGGTTCTCCGGATGAAGGTAAGAAGATCCGATAGTTCCACTTTCGTTATCTCTGTTAGACTATTGAAAAAGCGCGACCCCAAACATTTGAGTCCGCTCATCTGCAGCCTTGGACATTGACATAGAAAGTGAAGAATCGATTCTGTCTCTTCTTCATCATGACAACTTCTGCACAGTCCGCTCGTTGGAATGCGCTACCGTTGAAGCATTGGTGCACGAGCACAATGTCCAGTTATGACTCCTGTGAGCAGACTTACTGCAGATTTGTTGTGCCCTAAGAGGACATTTGTCCTCTTTCTATCTAACCTTAGCCACAAGGCCCAAGCGTCATTTGACACCGCTATGGTGTACTCGTCTATTTCCCTAAATAGTTCACACATCGGAGATTGTATAGAGGTATCCGCTCGTTAATGCCCATTTCAGAGCCCCTTCTGGCCATTTCATTTTGCTATTTCGTTCCCTTCAATATTGCTATGTCCAGGAACCCAGCAGAGAGTGACCTTGTGGTGCTCGATGGCCTGAAGCACGACATTTCTCTACAATCTCCGATTTAACTATTTTGGATTCTATTGCCTTCATTGCAGCCTGACTGTCAGTAAAGATAGTGATATTCGAAATCGGAATCGTACTGTCTTGTAGAAGTCGAGCTGCTTTCTCAATAGCAAAAATCTCTGACTGAAAAACGCTGCAGCTGTCAGGAAGACGATACGACCGCCTTAGCTGCAGGTCTTCGGAGTAGAGACCAGCTCCAGTTCCATTCTCCGTCTTTGAGCCATCGGTAAAGATGGTAATGCCAGCATTACCTGTTACCGAACCTGATTCCCAGTCTTCCCTGGTTGGATAAAGAGTTGGAATTCTAGTAATAAAATCTAAATTTGAAGTCATATAATCCGTGGCTACATCTAAGTCAGCTTTGATTCCGTTTTGACCCCTCCGCTTTATCTCACTCAAAATTGTAGTCTAAGAGCTCCTTTTGCGGCACAGCCTTGAACAAACACCCGTAACGGTAAGAGATGAAATATCATATTCTGACCTTCCTAAGGTGCACTACTTACAGCCCCTGAGATCCCCAGGCTGATAAACTCTGTATTTTTCACATGCGGGCTTGGTTGCTCTTCTTGCCCAACGCCTGCCACCAGACGAGGGACCCATAGGTGATGATGGGTCGAATGATTGTGATGTACATTCCATGAATAACGTACGGCGACAATACCCATCTTTTCCCAAAGATCCTTTTACAGGTACAGTATGCAGCCAGTCCCTTCTTCGTTCTCTCTTCGATATTCCTTCTCCAATTAAGTTTTGAATCCAGAATGGTACCGAGATACCTTGCTTCCGAAAGGAGATTCAGTGTCACTTCATCCAACTTTGGTAGGGAAACTTAAGTATTTTTGTTTTTCCCGTGAACAAGACTAGCTCAGTCTTAGCAGGGTTAACTGCTAAACCGTTCCGTCTAGCCCAGTCGGAAATTTCGCCAAGTGCTGATTCCATAAGCTCACTAATCGTCGACAAGAATTTGCCAGGGATCAATATTTCTATGTCGTCAGCGTAGGCTACCACTCTCGTTCTCTTTTCCTTGAAAGTTCGTAAAATCTCATTAACTACTAGGAGCCATAGGAGGGGTGACAACACCCCTGCTTGCGGAGTTCCCCTTGTAGTCCTCTTAACACACTGTCAAATTTCATATAAATTTTGAAAAGTCTACATATGTTATGCGGTTTACAAACGTTTTGTTGAAGGCCCTTATTAATTTTTCTTTGGCGTTAATCTTTACTTTCCAAAAATATTGTTTTGTCTCTGAAATCAATGTTATTAACATAAAGAATTAAATACTCTGGTTTTAAAATATTTATGCATGGAAAGCATAATCAAAATTGTATTACTGGAAATCAAGTTCAACACAGATATACCTAGTCTTTATTCATTCAAAAGACGTTCCAGTTCCTGAAGAGAAAAGCTGAGCTTTCGAGAGAGGTAATATTTTCATTATCTTAAATGAAATCATTGTGCAGCAAACTACCTAAAAAAGTATTAAAACTTGTTCCTGACTTGTCATTAAATCAGTGGTCGGCAAAATTGGAAATGAGATTGTGTTGGTGAGCGCAAAGTAATTGTCATACACTGTATAAAAATATACTTAAAAGCCGTCACATGACAAATAAAACATTTAAAAAATTTAAACAAAAGGTATGCTACCAATGCATTTATTTGAATCTATTCATTGCATGTTACTAAAGGCATTTGGAATCATAAACTATTTTTTGGCGTTAGTTTTTAGTCAAACTATAATATCACAAAGTAAAGCGATGTTGCATTAACCCTCATCGGTTCCTCAAAAAATTACCTTAATTGGTCCCTAGTGTATCATATATGATACAATTAGTGTTTAGAACTATTTGCATAGTTATTATGTTTATTATTCAAGATCAATTCACATTTTTAATGTTTTTTTAATGACAAATTATAATGAAAATAATTGAAAAATGAATAGTGAAGTATTTTAGCATATTATTTCGATTATGTGGATGCCGCGATCTGAGTGAATATTTTGATAGTTTTTATATGTACATAAGGGTGGGTTGGGATGGCTATCTAGAGACAAGCTTAGGCCTGAACGGCCGATTGTGATACCATATAGTTGTACTTACAGTTTAACGCCGATTCCAAATGGTGGTGTGGCAATTTTTTTTTATCACATTGGTGGTTTTGCCTTGCCATTTCCTACCAAGATGTGAACTTGTACACTTTCTTATAATTCTCATACATTTTATATCGATAGAGAATATAAGAAGGTTATAAGAATTAACCAACAGACCAAGACGGGAATCGAACCCTAACCTCCCGGATGAAAGTCTAGTGCTACACTACACTATCTAGGTCGTCATGTACATATGAAATAACGACCTGTTTTTCGTCTTGGTTCTAAATGCTGTAGATTAAGAGTCGAACACAGCCTTATATTTTCAACAATTTTTCGAGTGCGCGATGATGTAGGCATTTTAGAATGACTTTCAATTATTGGTTTTACCATGGAATCGAATGCAATTGCGGATCAATTTGAATTTTTTGGGAGACATTGCACCATTCTCATCGTCCCATAACTGCGTTACAATAAGAATGCAGAAAGAAGCACAGGTGTCGATGTTAGAGTAGGCGTTCATTCTTGGACCTACAAATGTATAAATAAGACACATTCCAGCAAATCATTTCAAACACCGCATATTTTTATATGTATTGCATATAATAAAGGAAAGGAAAGAAATAGATCAAATTATATGCACTATTTCTATATGAAACTTGAATATTTACATCAATTGGCTCTTAAGAATATTGAATTGTTTTATCCTTTGATAAATACACATTGCTGGGTCAGCTGCCATTTCAACTCGGGTATTTTGCTATAAATTTTCAATGTTACTTGTTTTTCCCAAGCTTTCTTCTGCCAAACTGCTTGTATTTAGATTAAAATCGAAATCTTCATCATCTGATGCTGATGAAAAATTATTTTCTTCACGATTTCCATAAATATGCATATATGTATCATATTGGATACACAGGGACTGATTTGTAACTTCTTTTGTACAGTGTCGCATATAAGCAGTGAGATTGAAAAAATCTTAACACACGTTTTACCTAATATTTTTTTTTTTGGGTGTAAAATTTAAAAATTTCTTTGATCTAGTTATCTTTGAAAAATATGTCAGTTGTTATTTTTAATGACAAACATGTTGATTTATTGTGAGTTTGATCAAAATGAGTGAAGAAAAAGAAGTACGTCTTAAAATTATTAAAAATTTTCAAAAAAATCCAAATTGGTCCTACAAAAAATTGGCCAAAGAATTGAAGGTCTGCCGTCAAACTGTTTCCAATGTTATTAAACAGTTTCAGGAGAATTTGACCATCGATAGGAAACCTGTTTCGGGAAGAAAGCAAGGACCACATGATATTGGGAAAGCCAAGAAAATAGAAAGCATATTGAAAATATCTCCAAACACATCTGGTAGAACAGCTGCCCGGTTAGCCCAGTGCTCTGACTATTTGGTGCGAAAAGTTAAAGCTAATGCAGGTTTGAAAACATACAAAGTCCAAAAAGTTCCACACAGGAATACTGCAAAAAATTTAGACGCCTAAAGTAGGGCTCTGAAATTAAAATCGAATTTCATACAAAAATATTCATGTTGTATAATGGACGATGAATCGTATTTACTGGAAGATTTTACGCAGGTTCCGGGTCAAAATTTTTATGTTGCTGATGCTCGAGGAAATGTCGAAGAACAATTTAAAAAACAAAAGCAGAAAAAATGTCCTAAAAACTTCCTGGTATGGCAAGCTATATGCAGTTGTGGCAAAAGAAGCAAGCCATTTGTTACAGTGGGCTCTATAAATACCGAAATATACATCAAAAATGTTTGAAAAGAGACTTCTTCCTTTCATAAGAGAGCATAATGTGTCCACATATTTTTGGCCCGATTTGGCATCATGTCACTACGGCAAGAAAGCTCTGGAGTAGTACCAAAGTAATAACATAGTTTTGTACCAAGAGAAGCCAATCCTCCAAATTGTTCGGACCTAAGACCAGTGGAGAGATATTGGGCTCTTGTGAAAAGAAACTTAAAGAGCACAAAAAAGGTGTCCCAAAATGTCGAAGTTTTTAAAAGGAGATGGGCAAACTGTTCCAAAAAGGTGTCTGAAACAACTATCAAATCTCTAATGGAAGGCTTACCAAAAAAGATCCACGAGTTCATAAATAGTGGTTAGAATTATAAAAGTTATATTTTACTGTAATTTGTAAAATATTATCAATTAAATAAAAAAAAAATCAAAACTCTAAGATCAACCGTTTAAAAAATATTGAATTTTATATATGTTAAGATTTTTTCGATCTCACTGTTTATATTACAACTACTAGTTTTATATAGCGTTATATTCCTTCTCAAAATTAACTACATGAATCGGATAATAACTATAAAGTATATATGATTGAATATATTGAAATTGTATCATATTGGATACAGGGGACCGATGTGGGCTAATATCCCATTCTTAATCAAAATCATTAATTTGCCGTACTCAGTTTGTTTCCCCTGCTGCTTCCGATTCCACGCCATTTTCCTTTCTCTCTCATTTATTTGTTTTTGTTTTTTTTTTTCATGTGGTTGCTGTTCTATTTCTCGCTCTTTCTAGCTCTCTCTAAGAAAAGGTGTCAAAGTATCGCATGTCATGGGGTGACGACGATAAGTGCTCCTATGTGTATGCTTATAAATATATGTATATAACACTCTTACTTCACTGTCGAGAATGTATGTGAGTGGGTGTATATGTGTGAAGGAGTGTGATTTTATTGTGTGTACAAACAAACAAACATTTGGAATTTAATGATTTATCGAGTGCACAAGCAATTGTTAAATGCTTGTATTTATGCACATATGTACATGCATACTTATTTATATACGTTGGTATGTGTGCTTTTTTATGTATGTGTACTGCCACCTTACACTAAATTCTTTATTTTTTTTCCACCATATTTTGTTTTCCGTTTGTTTTGGTAGTTACTGCTATTGAGTTTTTTTTTTTTTTTTTTTTTTTAAGCCTTGTATTACTTTCGGCTGCTGCCGCCATTGCTTATTTGTTGAAATGTGGTTTCACACATTGAAACCACTGAAAATGTGTTGTGGTCAGATTTGTCGATATTTCACAATGTGCATTGAGCTTTCTTTCATACAGTTTTTTTTTCGCATTTTTATGGGAGAGTCTATTTATTGCTACGTAGTGAAAAAGAAGAAAAAATTAAAGTTATTGTTTCATTGATTCTTTTAAAAGCTGAAAGGCACAAGTATTTTTTAATTGAAATACGAAATTTCGAAATTTTTTGGTGAACTGCAGAAGTTTAGTCTCCGAAATTTTGCCGTACTATTAAAATTGCATTGAAAAATTGCATTGAAAAATTGTCGCCCACCCCTGTCTCCTTTTCGCCTCCTACATTTTTATTTTGTTTTTGGCTTCCCTGACAATGATTGTTCATGTTCAATGTAATATTTTAATACTATAAATCTATGTAAAACAATCACAACAAATAAATTCAAACCAAAAGTTAAGCCTAAAAGTAGGCAGCATACGTCTCCACATTTGCACTACGTATATTTGCTCGTAATTGTAATAAATTATGCATTGGTAATGATTAAACATTTTACAGCACATTAACATTTTTAATTTGCAACAAATTAACAAATAATTAAATAATTATGTTTAAATTTTATAAAAACAAAAATGAAAACCAAATTTATCAATTAATTTTTTTTTCTAGATAATTTACACACAATTATTATGAACTGCAACCAAAATTTTGAAATAAAATAAACAACAAAATAAGAAGAAACTGCAAAAAAAAAAAAAAAAAAAAAGAAAAACCAATAAAAACAATGGCGATTATTTTAATTAAGGCAATTTATAATGATGCATAATTATTATAATGTAAACATGAATAATTTACAATAATACACCAGCGCACACATACACACAGCCACTCATATGCACAAAAATGCAAACTTATTTTATTATCAAATAGTAAAATAAAAGTATAATAAATATAAATAAATGTATGCACGTGCATTGAGATAAATGAAATTTTAATTTCATTTATGTAGAAACAAAACAACAAACAAATGAAATTAATTGCATTATTAATTTGTGAGTTTTGTGCTATCGATATTTGCTTAGTAATTTTTACTAACCAAAAACAACTAACAACCAACAGCAATGCAAACGAATAAAAACCTCATTAGACATGAATTTGTCAAAAGTATTTATCATAAAATTTAACAAACAAAAATAAATTTGGTTTTGTACATTAATTTCTGCTAGCGTGTGTGTGTGTGTGCGTGTGCAGTACTATATACGTTCCATTATTAAGTTAAGCAAACTTAATTTAATTTCAATAATTTTAAATTTCCAATTTAAATAAACTTTAATAGACAAAAGAGGTAAATGAATTGTTTTTGTTTTGCAGTTGCTGTGTTGTTGGTTTTTTTTTTTCTAAGTAAGTAAATATTGTAAAATAATAAAAATTCAATTAAAAAGTTTTTAATATTTCATTATAGTGCACTAAAAATTCAATTTGAAATCACGACACAAACACATACAAAATAAAACACGTGGGTGGGTGTAGTGTAAAAAAGTGTAAAAAATAAATATGCAAACAGCGAAGCAGTGCAAAAAAAAAAAAAAAAAAATGCAGCAAATAGTTTATTAATTTTGTTTGGCTACACGAAAAAAAAGTTGCAGTTTAAATCGCTATTTATTTAAAACTTCACGATTTAAAAATCACATTTGGCATTATACTAATAAAAAATAATTTCGGAAAATTATAACAATCAAATCTGCTAATATTATTTCAAGTATATTTTTCAACTAACTAAAGAAACTTAGCTTGAATGTATACAAACTATTGTATTGTTGCTACAGTTGTCGCGATCAGTGACGGGAAGTTGAAATTCAGTCATAAAAAGTTCACTCAAGGAATTCGCTTGACGTGACATCTAGAAACACTTAATTCAAGCATAAGCAAATACAGTAGAAGAAAAAATAGCAAAAGCGCCAACAATTCTCAGTTAAAGATACAGCAGCACCTCTACAAAGTCTGCGACCCTTTTCCCACTTTATTCGACAGTATTGATTTCTTTTCACAAATTTACATAAGCCGAAATGAATGCGTGGCAGTGATGTATTAGAAAGAAGGTGGCTAGAAAAGGAATAAAAAGGAGACAGGGAGGGGAGAAAGGGGAGTAAAGAAATGCATCTGAACAAGGCCGTATTTAGGGGGGGGTTTGGGGGTTCTGACCTCCCCGAAATGTGGAAATTTTATTCTAATTTTTTACATTAATTGCCAATGGATGGAAAAAAAGTCAAAATAAAATCTATTTAAATCTATAAAAAGTCAAATATAAAAAATAAATTTTAAATCTTAGTTACACTATGCGATCAAATCCGATTTGTTTTCTTCGACATGAGGTTTGACTACGGATTCAAAAAGAGAAGGTGATACTGAGCACTCCTGCATTCATAGTTTTTCTAGGTCAGTAACTGTTTTTGATTTAATGTTTCGTACTGAATCAGTTTGAAAAGTTTAAAAATTAATAAAAATAGAAAAAATTATCGGATCCTTGTAAAATAAGACTTGCTTGAACCCCATTTTTTTCCTAAAACGTTACGTGATGGGAAGTTTTTGACCTCAGATTTGTGTTTAACGTGAAAAATTCTTTCGCAAAAACTCCATCTTATTAGCAAAACCCATCTTAAAATTAATTTTTTAACGCATTATTGCTCAGAGCACCACGACTAGAAAGATCTCTTTCAATGCTGTGACTTCACGAATTTAGGGAATATAAGCCAACCTAATCCGGGTTCCTTATCATTGATAATGGCTCAAATTCCCAATGATGATCATTTGAAAAAATGAGCCTCTACTATTTTTGGTAATTTTTTTGAGGTTGGGTACATCATCAGAAGTGGGAAGTCAATGAGTTAATGAAATTATGTCCCTCACGATGAAAAAAAAGCATTAGAATGCACATTGAATATTTACTTGAAAAAATTTAATTTGATTATTCTGGGAATTTTTTGTCACTTTCGGCCATTTTTTGAGGTTAAGATTAAAAAAAATCGGAAAATGTTTACTAAAATTTTAGTTTTATAGAGTCCATCAAATGTATCATTGATTTAATTTATTGTATTTAAAAATCAGTTTGATAAAAATTATTAATGAATATTTTCTTCGAATGAAACCCCCCCCCCCCCCCCCGAAAAAAATTTCTGGCTACGGCCCTGCATTTGAAACGCACTCGTTGCAAAAGCAGAAGAAGAAGCAGAAAACATCAAATCTTTATATATATAATCGTAGAGTTTTGTTATATTTCCAGAATATATTTTCTTGGGCGGCAGGATCAAACCTAGCTATTCATAATGGCTTTTAGGAAAGTGGGCGTGGAACTTCCCTTACAATCCTAATAGATTTTGGGTATATCTCAAAAAATATTTGTAGCACAGTACAGAAATTTGGTACAATAACGAGAATTTACAATGCCATGCCACAACAAAAATAAGGGTGGGATTAACAAAGGGGGTGTGGCACCTTCCATATAACCTGAATTTCCATTTTGAGATATCTTCGGAGGCATTTATGGTACGGTACTAAAATTTAAATTCTCTCAGTTTGTTGGATTAGTGGGTGTGGCACCATGCTTCACTTTTATTTTCAACTACTATTTCTTTTTCTACAATTTCTTTTTATTTTCTACTACTTTTTCAACTAATATTTTCTACTGCTTTTTCAACTAATATTTTCTACTACTATTTTACTACTTTTTTCTAGTACCTTTTTAATAAAGTTTTTCTACAATTTATTTTTATTTTGTACTTTCTACTGTTTTTTTGCTACTATTTTTTTACTACTTTTTACAATTTTTTCTACTACTATTTTTTATTATTATTTTTACCCTTCTTTCTACTCTATTTTTACTATTTTTACACTACTATGTTTAACTATTGTTTTACTACTTTTTCTGCTACCTTTTTACTATTTCTTTACAACAAATTGTAATAATATTTTCTATTCTTTTTCCTACTACCTTTTCTACTACTATTTTCTTCTACTTTTTTGCTGCTATTTTCTACTACTTTTTCCATTCCTTTTTCTCCTATTATTTCTTTATGAAATATCTTAAGACCCTGCCTAGCTATCTTAAAATCTGATAGGTGGCGCTGTAACAAATTCTATATTTATAATAAATATGAAATTGATTCAAGTTTTTAAATAATTTCAAGAATGGTCTTTGATATGAATATAGAACGCACTGAACTATTGTTTCTTTAATTCAACTGAACCATAATAAAATTAATCCTAATATCCCCGTATCGTCATCTCGCAACCAATATATTATCCTATTTACAATTGTATTATAATGAACTGTTACTCTAACTATCTCTTTCTCTTTTGTTTGTAAATACCACTCGGGTATTTAGTCTAGTACAATACGTTATATATATGTACACTCTGTACATATTTACACTTTGTAATGGATTTCCTTGACTCATAGAAATTTATACCAGTTGCCATACAGTATAAATTTCTATGGCTTGAGAATATTCTATGTCTTTATCGAGCAGCTCTTGCTACGGAAATATTCGAAAACGGAAGTTCTCTAACAACTCCTGCTGGAACAATATAAAACTCATATTCAATAAAATTCACATCTCGTCTGATTCTTTTGTAATTTTAAAAACAAATCTCGTGTGCTCTTATTTATATTTGCAAAATCTTTCAGTGTTTTATCCCCAACGATTTCGTTCAAGTATTATTTATTTGTCAATACCAGAATTAAAAAATGTTTGTCAGTTTGTTGAATTAGTGGGTGTTGCACCATGCGCTACTTCTATTTTCTACTTATATTTTAATTTATTTTTTCCAACATTTTCTTCTTATATTCGACTACTTTTTTACTACTTGATCTACTTATGCTTTCTACCACTTTTTTACTACATTTTTCTACAATTTATTGTTATTCTCTACTACTTTTTCACAGTTTTTTCTACTACTATTTTTTACATTTATTTCTACTATTATTTCCCACTTCTTTTTACTATTCTTTTACTACTTTTTCTGTTGTTTTTGTAGAAGTAAGCCATTTCTACCACTTTTTTACAACAAATTGTTATACTATTTTCTATTCCTTTTACTACTACGTTTTCCACTACTATTTCTACTGTTATATTCTCGTACTTTTTTACTGTTTTTTCATTACTATTTTCTATTACTTTGCCTATTCCTTTTCCACTAATTCATAAAATATCCCAAGAACCTACCTAGCTATGCCAAACCCGATGGCGCTGTAACAAATTCTATAATAAATTCAATTTTTATATTAAATAGCAAATGGGTCTGTATTTTTAAATAGTTTTTGGGATTAGATATAACTTCTAGAACAGTCTTTGATATTCTTGTGGTAATTAAATACTTTTAAAAATGCCAAAGAGGCATCCTCTTTTTTAAATCTAGAATTTTTATCAAATTCAATGTACGTCCTTTAAGGTTGAATTGTCATTCTTCTTCATTCAAATAAATATAAATTTTCCCGCTTCTTCGTAGAAAGGGATAGAACAACGTCTGCCGGGTCAGCTAGTAAATAATAAAAAAAGAATCATGCAAATTTCTGCTCTTACATTTTATATGAAAAGAACGGTTACTGTTTTGGTTTATTTTTAATTTGTGCGCCTGCACTGGTTCGTTTTTTATTTTTAATTCTGTCAGTTTGTTTTTTTTTTGCGCTCTCGCAGTTAGTGCATGAGGTTGTCGACTGAATATATATATATATATATATATATACAGACAAGTATTTTTGTAATTCATGTAAACACTTATGTACATGTCAACAGCAATAACAACAACCAGCAACAACAACAACAACATGTCGATAATGCAACTTGTCTACACAAACGCAACTGTGTGTTGTGCGAGTGAGTGTTGCCAACTTGTATTTTACATACAAAATTCTGTTCAAATTGAATAACAACATTCACAGCAACTAGTGATTTTTTTTTTTTATTTTCTGCATTATTTTCATTTTATATTGCATTAAATTTATACATCCATTTATAGTACATAAATGATAAAATATTTAAAATCGTTTTGCAACATTTTCTCTTACAATATTTCATTTTAGGTATGTATGGACCACAATATTTTTGTATTTATGGCAATATTCATTAATTTTTGCATTTATTTATCCTCATTTTTAAGTATGTGATTTTAATTTAATATTATTTATTTGCTTCCATTCTGGTGCCACAATTTTGGTATGGTGTACCCAAATTGTAAGCTGAGGTTTCTTTAATAAAAATTTGAAAGAAAAGACAAATGTGTTTTTTTTTTTTTATACGAAAACTTTAATCAAATATTTGTTAAAATTAACCAAAGAAAGAAGAAGACAGAAACGTATATTTTTTTTTTTCAGACAATCTAATTTCAATAAATTTGTGGATGAAAACTTTTTTCTTTCATTTTTTTTCCATAAAATGAAACACTCATTCAAAATTTCCACACAAACAGCAACAACAACAAAGACGAAGAAAGCAAATAAGAAAATGTCAATTTCACACAAATGAATCAAAGCAAATCAAATTAAGTACGAAATACCAAATGTCCAATAATAACAACCAAAGCAATAGCAACAAGAGCGTAAAGACGCAATGAAAGTAAAGAGAAGAGAAACGTAAGGGAGGGCACGAGAGGCACCATATAATAATTTTCCACTTAAGTACAACACCACAACATCAAATTCCAAGGGACAGCGTTGCTGGTTTTAGTGGCTGCACGCAAATATTTCATTTCACACACACACACATACAAGTACGTTGTATGAGCATAAGAAAGGGAGAGAGCAAGCAAGAGAGACATACCGAAATTTACAACGCATACAAACGCACATTGTAGTTGTCGTCGTTGTATTTTCATATATACAAGCAGCAAATCATAATCAAAATCAGAGTAAATCAAATCATTTCAGCGTATTCAATTTAATTAAATTAAAATTCAATTATCGTGAATATAATTGAAAGCAAACACAGAAACGAAACGAAAACGTAATGGCATGAAAATGAATGAATGCCTTGGTGTGTATATGTGGCGGTGTATTTGTGAAGGAATGTGTTTGTTTATGGGTACAAAAGATAAATTCACACGCAAAACGTACAGACACTGTTACACGCAATCGCAAGCTTGATGAAAATATCAAGAGTATGAGAATTAATAATGTTGCAAAATGTATGCAAAAAAAAAAAAAACAATTCAATAAAGCTAAGCAAAATATGTACTACGAAAGAAATGTTGCAGACAGTAGTTTTTTGTTTTTGTATAAATCGCCCTCCAAATGGAAATTCGATTCAAATCATTTTTTTCTTATATGGTTGTCGACTTTTCGTTCGTACTCTTCACGATATTTGCGTGTGATTTCACTTATTTTGATTTTCTTCTTGTTGTTGTTTTTCATTCATTGAATTGAGTGTGGCTGCTTTCATTTTTATCATGTTCTAAGCTCTTCATTTTCACCCCATCCCCTCCAAAAAAAGCAAAACCTATACATCGTTATGTTGGTGTTGTTGTTGTTATATCTCACAATTTTTACCATTTACCAATTGACCTGTCGTTTTAGTGTTATTGTTGTCAGAATATTATCCTGCAGTTGTTTGCATTCAAATCTCAAGCTCTTGCCTCATTATCATGACAGACACCAGAATTGTGGAATTGGGGATCCTCTCATTTTCTTTATTTTGGAGTACAGGAGTAGATTTTTTTTTTTATTTTATTTTTTTTGGTTCTTTCCTTTCAATGATAATTTCGTAAAATGTTTTAAATTGCAAAAACATTATAGTAGTGGCATCTCATATTCGTAGAAAAGTTAAATTTTACATTTTAATTTTGTGATTGTGTGGTCACAAGTAATTTGTTAAAATGCTTTTCTTTGTTATTTTAATAGATTTGGAAATTTAGGGTACGCGCGATATTGATATTTTAATACAATTGAGTCCACTTTAAGCTTAATAATATTTTGCATTTTCGCTTTTTTTTTGTTTGTGTTAACAAACTTTTTCCAACGTTTTTGTCAAAAATATTTTTGAAATCATAATTTAATTTGCTTTTAAATAATAAATATGTGAGGCATTTCATGTGAAGCGGACAACGTAAAAAATGTGAAGCTCTGAAATTCGGCCTAATTTAACTTCTTAAAAATATGAATGTGGACACACAATTTAACAATAAAATATTGAACATGGTTATTTAAATAGGAAATTTACTGTTTTTTTTTTCAATTATGGAATTAGACCGGAAATTAAAATTTTTTTTATACACTATATCGGAAGTAAAAGTTTAAAAATAGAATTTAAATAACTTCGGCCATTTAAAAAAAAAAAAATTATTTTTCAAAATTTAGTTTAAAGTATTTAAATAATGTCCTTAAAATTTCAAAATGGGATCTACATTAGTTTAGGAGATAGATACATAGGTGTCGCACTGAGCATGGTAGCTATGCACTTTAATTCATGTATCTCCTAAACCAATACAGATCCCATTTTGAAATTTTAAGGACATTATTTAAATACTTTAAATACTAAAAATTATCGGAAGTTAATGTAAATGGCAGAGAATATTGCACTTATCCCCTTCAAAACCTTATTTGATTTTTCTTCCTAGCTTGTTTGGTTTTTGAGTAATTCAAATTTTCCTATAGGCTCCGGGCGCAAAAATTCAAATAAACAAAGATGCGCGCGCATCCACAGTACATCGGAATTACAAAGTTTGCAATGTTTTAAATATTAAATATCTCGAAAATTATGACATATGAGGCATTGTTTTACAAATCGAACATTTTTATTGGTCAACATTTCTGATTTGCTTCAAACTTTTTTTTCGCGTTTCGCGTTTGCAATGGAATAAAAAATTAAGAAAAATACTCTCGTATTCCTCTTAAGTTGACTTAGATCTTGACTTACTTTTGACCACAGATTTTAAGAAATTCAAATTAAATATATGCAGGAAACGCCACTAAATCATTTAGTCAAAATTATTTATTTTATCGGAGCATTCAAATGTATAATTCCTTACCTAATTTAATTAAGAATCAGGAATCTTTTTTAAAGTTTCAAAATTTGTTAAAAAAAAATTGTGCAATAGAAAAATTTGGATGCTGTATTCGTTAGAAAATCGTTAAATATGTAAAGGTTATTTGGATCTATCTATTCTGAAGAATATTTTATAACTACTACAACGGAAAGTTTTCAATGTAACGCAGGATGAAGAATTTATTGAATTAATAATAGCCGAATGTAATATTTTCATTGTATTTACTTCTTAGCCTTCGCAACTTAGTGATGCGTCATATTGAATGTATTCGGAATTCGCTCAATGACACGTTACGCGTCGCGAAGCGCATTCTTCCGTAGTAATTAATGAATTTTATATAGCCAATATGAATTTACCACTCTGAAAATAAGTTTTCTATAGGAAATTTTCCGAGAAATACAATAGTATTTTTTTTAATTTTTTATTCCATTGCGAATGAACAGTAAACTGAATTTTAGTTATTTAATGGTTAATATCAAATACTTTTCTGAAACAATTTTTACAATTGTTAATACAAAAATATAGAAATTTTCAATACTTTTAAAATGGCTGTTCATTTTACTCGATGTGATGAACAGAAGTGGCGTTATCGCGATTTGAAAAAGGCTATAATCGGCGAATCAAGTAAACTTTACCCCTCTATATTTTCGAAAATAGTGATAGAAAAAAAAAAAAAAAAATGGCGGGCTACAAGTCCGCTTATTTTGTATAGGAAACACGTAAAAAAAATTTGAAGCAAATCAAAAATGTTGACCAATAACAGTGTTCGATTTGTAAAAGAATGCAATATTTTTGTTTTTTGGAAAGATATTTTTAACCCTGAGTAATCACCCAGTCTATTATCAACTATATGGTATAGTATCAGTGAGCTGTTCATTGAACTCTATTTTAGAATTAAATTTCGCAGGCAAATATAAGTCATTTGCATATATGCAGTAGTTGAAATAGGGGTCAGTTTTTATTATTCTGTTAAGGGGACCTTCTGGTCTAGCGTCCTTGAATTTGACCAGTTTTTAGGATTTTTAACAATATACAAAAATAGTGAAAAAAAAAAATTTTAAGTAAACAGACCGTTTTTTCACTACTTTTTGTATGTAAAAAGTAAGAAGTATTCAACGTAGAAAGTTTTTTTAGTTCCTGCGATAAGCACTGGTTTACTGAATAATATAGTAAACTTTGAGACGAATCGGTCGAGTAGTTTTTGTTTTTTGTCTCCCACCGTGCAGAAAAATATAGTTTCGAGATAAATGAGTTTAAACTTCAGGCGGCCCTTTTACCTGCTTCTGTGCTTACCTGCTAAATAGGCTGTAGAAGTCGAAATACTGGAAATATTGATACGAAAATTATGCAGTATTTCCAGTATACTTTCAAAAGCTTATATTTTTGAAATATAAAAAAAAATATCAATTTTTTGAAAAATCTAGACCAGAAGGTAGCCTTAAGTTTTTCCGTAGCTATTTAAAAAAGTATTACTGATAATGGTTATCCTTGTGGGATTCAGTGCTGCCGAAGATAATCCGATCGGAGTACTCCACTTAAATCTCAATCCTCCTGTCCTTCCCAATCGGAAAAAATCTTCCTATTTCATATTTTTGAATTTTTGGGTTGTATTCCTGAATTTTTGGTTGTAAACGTAAGTCAAATTAAATATGTTCTGTTGGGTTATTTTAGTTTCTGTTTGTAAAATATTTGTTACTATGACTAGCTCGACTTTATTTATCGCTGGATTACTGTCAAAATTCAAAAGTTCGTGTTCCATTTCCAGAAGTTTTCCCTTGCCTTTGTGTTAATGCTTGTAATTTGGACAATTGAAATCAATAGTAGAAAAACTGCGTAAAAGTTAGTTTGCATATTTAATAAATATCAGTAAATTAGTAATGAATTTATATATATATATATATTAGATTTTGAACTGGAAGAATTTTGGTGTGAAATTTTTCATTTAAAGAATGCTTTAAAAGAAAAAATGCTTTCAAAACTGGAAAAATTTATTGACGCAATTTTAAGTTTTCCACATAGCAGTACAGCGGCAAATAGAATTTTTACTCAATTGAGTCTAATAAAAAACAAAAAACGAGGTTGCTTGCTAACTGCAACTGTTAAAGCAGTAATGGTTGGTAAAAAAAAAATGATGCCTCCTTCTAGGTATCTTCGATTAAGCTAGTTCAAAGTACCACAAATAACATTCTTTTTTTTTTACCCGGTTTTGAGAAGAAAGAAGACAAGTTTGTTGCAGTTTTTTAATCATTATTGCTTTTTTTTTATTATTATTTACTGATACTACCGTTTGTGTCCAAAGAAGGCATATTTGGTTTTTAAGTATATGAATTTGTTTTATTTTCATAAAATTTTTAGCTTTAAGTATGACTGAAGCTGAACAGCTGTGAATAAAAAAATGTTTTAAAAAAAAATTTCTATACATTAGTGCAACTGCTTGCAATTATCTAAGGGTTTAGATTCTAAGTAATACTTATTTGAAAACTTGTAAGACATTTTGAAAAATTCCTCCCCTGTAAAGCAAAATCCTCCTCTTAAAAGGAAAAATTCCTCCCCTTAAAATTTTCAAAACGCAGTACTGGTGGGATTCCATTGTGGAGAGAGAAAATGCTTGAATGGTAACCATTTAGAATTACTCGAAACTTTCTATCTGTAAGGAAGGCGTTTATAAATTTAAATATATTGGGGCTAACTTTTGTGCCTTTGGTATCCATTGTACCTTTGGTGGCTTTAAAAAATATTGTCTGTAAGCTCAAATTACAGAATAAATAAGCGCTTTTGTAGTTGTCATTTTCTCAAAAATCTCATGTTTGATTTCACAGATAAAGAAAAAACAAAATAGTTCTTAATACAAGCAAACGATGTGCAAGAGAGAACCTTACACATTTTTCTCTTTTTTTTAGAGACAACCTATTCTATATACAAGTGGTGTAGAGGCATAGCAGCTAGAAATTCTAATTGAAAAAATCAGCTAATTTGCATATAAATAATTTGGTTTCACTTTTCTGCCGTTTTGTTTGTTGTTTTCTAAAATGCCTGCTGCTCTTTCTCTCAATTTTATAACGTTAGTCCTTTCATCAACACCACTTGCAACTTTTCGATTATTCCCATATCAACTTCTCTCTTCGTATTTCTAATACTCTCTCTCTCTCTCTCTTGCTGACAGTATTGTTGAAGTGTGAATGCACACAGAAACTGTCATACAGTTCACTTATTTTTTGTGTTAAATTCGGACCAGAATTCAAGCAGAGCAACGTGCACGCAACACTGAACTTACGAGGATATGAGTATGCAATATATGCATGCCTGTTTATATGTATATGTGTGTGTGGATGTATGTAAAAATAGAAGAGTGCCCGCGTATTTTGTGATTCAAAATAGAAATGCACTCATACATGCACTTAGATGCACACACGCTTGTATGCATCGGAAAGTTTCGGATGCATTTTTTTTTTTAAAATACTACTACACATATATACATGTACATACTACGACAAGTTTTTTTTTTTGTATTTTTAAGAATATTTTTCAATACACTCAGCATTTTAATGTGAATTATTTTGGAAAATTCAAAAAATTTTAAAATTAAATTAAGTTTTTAATTGGAGTAGAATTTTATTTTTTTTTGATGGTGGTTGGATCAAAAATCTTTTATTCAAAATTGGTGTAAAAATCTAAACTTTTTATGCATTATTTGCTATGAGCAAAATGTGGCACTGTGTGTGTTTAGACACTCATTGCATATGCACATATATATTTATGTGTGCATAACTTTGTTGTTGTTGAAAAACTGAAGATATACCTTTCAACGGTAAACATTAACACGGTCAATGCATTTTAATTAGTGTTTTTTGCTGCAAGCGCACTCAAAAATGATTTTATTTTAGTTTAGTTCTTTTTTTCAAAGTTCATTTTTTATGTTCTTGTATCGCACATTTGACAATATTCCAACATACACGTATGACGGACGACTCTGCGACATACAGGAATCAAAAGTTCACCTACACTGCATATGCATATTGCAGCAAATGTGCATATGTAGGTACGTATGTTCATATATACATATGTGTTTTTGTAAATTTTTCAGTGCTTTTATTCAATTTCGTATGTAAAAGTTTTTGGGGCACTAACTTAAAAAATATGTGCGAATGCTTCAAACACGAAATAATACAAAAAAAAAAAGAAAAAAAAAATATACAGGGTGACAATTGTAAAGTGACGCAAGTTTAATACTCTGCAGCAAGCTTTGCCATTTACCGTTACTTTAATTTAAAAAGCAAATTCATTCATCATTGGCTTTGCTTTTAATTTCATTTGAATTTCTGTTATTACATTTTGAAATTTCCATAAAAATGGACAAGGAAAATATTCGTCGTGAAATTATGAAATTTCATTTGGCAAATTATAGTAGCCGTCAAATTGCAAAGGCTTTAAATTTGTCAAGTCGTACGGTAGACCGAGCTATTATTCGATATAATAAAACTGGGGGTTTTGGAGATAGAGACCGGGGAAAATTTTCAACAGTTGCCACTACTGGTTTAACAGAAAAAATTCGTAAACGAATCAAGCGAAATCCAAGGCGCTCAATGAGAAAAATCGCTAAGGAAGTGGGAGTAAACCGTGAAACAGTGCGAATCATTGCAAAATCAAAGCTTAATCTTAAGCCGTACAAGCTCCGAAAAGCTCAAGATCTGACACAAAAAAAGAAAGATTTGCGACTGCAAAGATGCAAGGCGTTGCTACGCTCCTCCGTGTTAAAAAATGTTGAAAATATCTTGTTTACAGATGAAAAAATTTTCACGGTTGAACAACATTTCAATGCGCAAAATGACCGAATGTGGCTAACATCATCATCGCAACAAAATAGGACTGTTGGCCGAGTTCAAAAGCCAGCTTCCGTTATGGTATGGGCTGGAGTTTCCGCTAATGCCAGAACCCCTCTAATATTCGTTGAAGAGAGTGTTAAAATTGACCAGGTTGTTTATCGGAGCATTTTAAATGAACATGTTCTTCCCTGGGCCCAAGATACATTTGGAAATGAAAACTGGACTTTCCAGCAAGATTCTGCACCTTCCCACATGGCAAAATTAAAGCAAACATGGATAAAAGACAATTTTTCTGGATTCATAACATCTCAAGAATGGCCACCATACTCCCCAGACTTGAATCCAATGGACTACTCTATTTGGAGTATTTTAGAGAGTAAGGCTTGTGCATCTCAACACCACAGTCTGGAGTCGCTGACAAATTCATTAGAGAAAAGCGGCGAACAGTCCTACGATTTCCGGATCGATTGAAGGCATGTGTGCAGGCTAAAGGAGGTTATATTGAATGAGGTGGGGTTCAAATGAATGCTTATATATTTAGCAATGTTAACACTTAATTGTACTTAATGGAAGTACGTCCTTTTGAAAATAACTGCTGAAATGTGTGCGTCACTTTACGGTTGTCACCCTGTAATTTACATACTCAGTTTGGTGCAAAATAAAAACAGAATTCTAAAAAAGTATGAGAAAAGTTATTGTATAATATTTAATTTTCTAATTTTAATACACCATATTCTCGTTAAGTTGTATTATTCTACATAATAAAACGGCATAAAATTGGACTCCGTTTGGGTTAACACATCCATCTGCTTTCGGTATTTATTTAAAAAAAACCTAGTTCATCTGACTTCCGGTTCAAGAAAAGTGACACACCACTTCTTTCATTTTACTCTATGCCGCAAATCCGTAGTTTTAGTTTTCACAACCAACTTGGTTAAGGGCTAATGCTTTTTCATTTATTAAATACATCAAAAATAAAACAGTTCTTATAGTTTTTAATACAGTTTGAAGAAGAGAGACCTACCAATGTGATTTAAACTTATTGTAGTTAGCTAGGAGTGAGTTAATTCAAATCAGCATTAAAGGTTTAAATTTTTTTTTTAATTTTAAAAGGGAAGAACAACAGAAAGTATGTGCAATTTATTTCTGATCGTTTTTCACTCAAATATAACCAAAGAATTACAATATATCAAAAAAGTTACAAAAATTATTCCATTATCTCACATAATTTTCATGCATTTATTATTGCATTTTTATTACACACACAAAAACACTCACTGCCAACACCAACAGCACACCACAACAATAATGAACTTTATTGCACAACAGTAACTAGTTTACAAAACAAAGGCAAAACAGAGAAACCAAAAAACAAAAAAGTACCCAAAAAAAAAAAAAAACAATAACGCCACGGGAATAATGGTAATAATTTCAATAAAATGTGCAACAATACGCTACTTTTATAACCAAGTACACACACACACACACTTTCATTCATACGCAACCGAAATATGCGCTATACCATGAATATTAGTCAAAAATAAATATGTATGTGTATGTATGCAGTGCATAGTTGGTATATGTATGTAATTTAATCTATGCATATATATACGTAAGTATTTTTGCATTTGTCTATGTATATGTGTGAGTGTTTGTGAATATTTTTTGTGTGTTATATGAGAGAAATTTGTTTATGGTATTTGTTGTAATAAATGTGCAATGCACACATTTATTACTCTACACACGCTGCAGGCATTTTGGCAATGCTGTACATTCTAAAACCACACAACAACGGCAACAACAACGATAGCAATTGCTGAACGCGGAAGTTGCAAATAAAATTCAAATTTTCTGCCAAAGCAGCAACAACTATTACCCATCGAAAGAAATTTGATTTGCTCTAAAATTTAGTGCATTTAAAGTATTTCTCTCTTCTTACAAAATGAGCGAAAACAGAATGAAGATCATTAGCTAAGTATGCTCTCTACGATATACATGTAAATATACGAAACTCTTTTGAAGATAGTAAATTTTTTTTGGAAGATCGTCTCTCCCTCTCTCTCTCTCTCTCTCTCTTTGAATTTTAATCAATATAATAAATCTTTATATATAAAATCGTAGAGTTTTGTGTGTATGTAAGCGTGTAACTTCTTAACGACTGGACCGATTGAAGTCATATTTTCTTGGCCGGGACATACAGTGCCGGTCATATCAGTTGCAACTAAAATCACTTGTACTTTAAATGACTTCTTAAGTTTCACTAAAATAATTTTTATCAAAAATCTTTTTTAACCAAAACAAAGTGTATTTATTGTCATTTATTATAAATAATTAAAAGTTCAAAATTATGTTGCAAATAAAAAAAGAAAGAAGTATTATTAAATTAAAGTCTGAATTGAAGAGGTCAAAAAACATTCGCAACTAGAAAAAGTTAATGTGAAAATTGAAGAAAAATCGAAAAAGTTTTCAAAACTTTGTCGCATATCCATTATTAGCGAACACTGTTAGACATATACGTGGCATTGGCTCTATTAAATGTTTCGCCTGATCGATTTAAGCTCGCTTCCATTGCTTTTGAACATCTTCATACAGACCCTCCAGTTTCTTAAACGTTTCGTGCCAATCTTTCTCATCACGAGCATCCATTGGGCTTAGATCGATCGGGTGACTGTAGTGGAAAAATGAGAAGTTGTACATTTTTTTTGCGATAAGGCAATCTTTTATCAATTTAGACGTGCGCTTTGGGTGATGATCCTGTGGGAATGTCAAATCAGTCGGCATTTTCAAGCTATTCTACGGAAGTATAATGTCTCTTAAAATGTTTTCATAATTTTTGTATTTCATAGTTTCCCGAATGTGATGCGTTGGGCCGATACTATTAGTTGAAAGGCAGCCCCAGATCACCTCCTTGGTGCTTTACCGTACCTGGTGTATGTCTAGGTCCGTATGGCCTTTTAACAAATTATTTTCCGTCAGAACCGCACATGCTAATTTTGCTCTCATTTAACAGCAAAGCGAAAGATTGACACGAATACATTTAAAAAACTGGAGGATCTGTAAGAGGATTTTTAAAAGCAATGAAAGCGAGTTCGAATTGATCAGGTGAAACATTTAATATAGCCAATGCCACGTAGACGTGCAACAGTGATCGCTAATAATGAATATTCGACAAAGTTTTGAAAACTTTTTCGATTTTTCTTCAATTTTCACATTAACTTTTTCTAGTTGCAAATGTTTTGACCTCTTCAATTCAGACTTTTATTCAATACTACTTCTTTCATTTTTTATTTGCAACATAATTTTTTGGTTAAAAAAGATTTTTGATAAAAATTATTTTAGTGAACTTAAGAAGTCATTTAAAGTACAAGTGATTTTAGTTGCAAATGATATGACCGGCACTGTAGCTATTCATAATGACTTTTAGATAAGTGGGCATGTCACTTCCCATACAATCCTAATAGTTTTTTGGGTATATCTCAAGAACCATTTATAGCACAGTACAGAAATTTGATACAATAACGAGAATTGACAATGCCATGCTACAACAAAAATATGGGTGGGATTGAAAAAGGAGGTGTGGCACCTTCCATATAACGTGAATTTCCATTATGAGATATCTTAGGAGGCATTTATGGTACGGTACTTAAATTTAAATTCTTTCAGTTTGATGGATTGGTGGGTGTGGCACCATGCTTCTTTTTTATTTTCAATTACTATTTCTACTACTATTTCTACTACTATTTCTACTACAATTTCTACTACTATTTTTACTACTATTTCTACTACTATTTCTACTATTATTTCTGTTACCATTTTCTACTACAATTTCTTCTTATTTTCTACAGCTTTATCAACTAATATTTTCGATTTCTACTACTTTTTTAACTAATATTTTCTACTACTATTTTACTACTTATATATTTATATACATTTTTCCAACAATTTTTTTTATTTTGTACCTCTACTTTCTACTATTTTTTTACTACTACTTTTTACAATTTTTTCTACTATTATTTTTTATTATTATTTTTACCACTCTTTCTACTCTATTTTTACTATTTTTCTACTATTTTTTCTGCTACCTTTACTACTTTTTTCCAACAATTTTTAATATTATTTTCTATTCTTTTTCTCCTACCTTTTCTAATACTATTTTCTTCTACTTTTTTACTACTATTTTCTACTACTTTTTCCATTTCTACTATTTATTTTTACTACTTTATAAAATATCTTAAGACCCAGCTTCGCTGTCTTAAAATCCGTCAAGTGGCGCCGTAACAAATGCTTATATTTATAATGAATATTAAATTGGTTTAAATTTTTAAATAATTTTTGGGATGTAATTTATAATTATAATTTTTAGATATAATTTCAAGAATGGTCTTTGATATGAAAATTGAGCTTCCTGAAATATTGTGTCTATAATTCAGCTGAAATCTAATAAAATTTTTTTTCAAAAAAAAAAAAAAAACACTTAAAAGTTATTCTTTTTTACTACAGATATGACGACCTCGATAGCCTAGTGGATAGTGCACTAGACTTTCATCTGGGAGGTTCGGGTTCGATTCCCGTCTTCGTCTGGTGGTTAATTTTCATAACATTCTTATATTCACTATCAATATGAAGTGTATGAGAATTATTAGATAGTGTACAAGTACACACATTGGTTGGTAATGGCAAAACCACCAAGCCGATAAAAAATTGCCACACCGCCGTTCGGAATCGGCGTTAAACTGTAGGTCCAACTATGTGGTATCACAATGGGCCGTTCAGGCCTAAGTGTGTCTCTCGACAGCCACTCCAACCTAACCTAACCTACTACAGATATGCTGGAATATCTATCTAACTGCTGAATGATCTCTTTAGCATCAACTGGGTTAATAATTTTGCTCAAACGGTATCATAGGCTGATATGGCTTTGTTTTTGTCGAAAGTCACTCACTGATGCGCCTAACGGTCGTTTTTTTTTGGAACTATTCACTATGTTCTTTACTATCAAACTTGAGTTGTTTTCGTAAACGTCGTTGAGTTCACATCGGTGATAATACAATAAAAATGTTTCATTTTCTGGTCGTCCAGAAGCATTGTAAACTTTTATTTCTAAAATTTAATCAACACAATATTGATTTGAGATTTCCATTTATAATGATTCTCTGTTTTTAATGTACAGTTCTGCAAGTTAAATATTTTTGAAAATGTCAATTGTGTCAATAAAAACACATTTTTGAATCTAGAACTTTATTCCAAATTTAATGGACGGACTTTAAGCCTGAATTGTCATTACCAATGTTCAATTTTAAACATCAAGTTCTTCATTCTTTTCCAATTTTCGCGCTTTTTCTCAGAAAGGGCAGAACAACGTTTGCCGGGTCAGCTAATATCATAAAATATTTTCGTCTAAAACGTTCTGAAGCGACTTTGTAGTGCTTTAATTCTCGCTGGGCTGCAATAGAATTCCGAATGAGTGTAGTTGTAAAATTTATTGCATTTGTATAAAAGTATAAGCTGACATTAGTGTATTATGAGTTTGCGATTGCTTCTGTGTGTATGTGTGTGTTTGCATAATATTATTATCGTTATAATTTTTGAATTTCTAAAAAGCAATTGTTTTCTTTGTTGTGGTATAATTTTAGCTGTGTAGTTTTGTTAAGCCAAAACTAATTTTGAACTTTGTGCCTATTCAATAACATTCGACGGGTACTCAGCTCAACTCGAATAGGTACATATCTATTAAACGAATAATGTGCCAATAAAGGGAATTTAAATTATAATTGCGAGCTGAGTTGCCTATGCACTAATATAGTAATGCCATTATTTTAGTTCATAATAATATAAACTTCTTTTATTTTTGTAGTTTATTTTAGTGCAAAAGAGTATATATTTAATATTTTTGAGGAAAAAATTGAATAAATTGGCTTATGGTGATATCCCATTGGGTGCAATTATAATATTTCATAACATCTCTGTATATGCACATATGTATGTATGTTCATATATATTTATGTATATATATACACATATTCATTGAGTTAACTTGTTTTAATTGCTGCAAAATACTTTTTCATTGATTTAATCATTCATTTTTCCCCCTCTGCGTTTTTCTGGCTGTGAGTTTTGCGTTTGGGAATTTCACATGCATTCATTATTATATATACAAATTCATATTCATTGCCCAACAATTTAATACAACATATTTTTATGCATTGAATTTGCATTTGTTGCTTAAATTATTACCATTCCATTGGGGAAATTAACGCTAATAAGCAGCTGGGTTTTTCATTTTTTCGTTGGTGATAATAACTTTATTAACCTAACTACACGCGTTGAGCATTAATTAAATGCGTTTTAAACCTTTTACGCATTTCGGATCGCCTTAACGTTGCAATAGTAATACGTGAGTGATTTTATATTTTATTTATAATGATTTCATTGAATTTCATAGAACTAAAAAAACAAAAAAAAAATTAAATGGAAAAAGTATAAAATATATTCCGTATGCATTTCATGGTCAGACAATTTAACTTCAAAATTATTTTACGAATAAGGCAAAATTTTTGGGATACGATAACAATAACGTCAAATCGAAAAGTAAGAGCGCAGAAAAGTTCCTACTCATCTAGATCTAGAATGTTCTGAAATTTCGAACATAAATTCCGATTTTTTTTAATTTTTCGGCCAAATTTGTTTTTAAATTTCACAGGTTTGCTATTGCTCCTTACAAACACAAACATAATTCAAAAATAACTTTGCAAATCGAATAATGTGGCCAGTGGTGGTTCTACGATTTGAGTTTGGGGGGAGGGGGACTGATTTTATTAAAATAAAGGATAAATTTTAAAACCCTGACCTAGACCAAAAACTAGTGCAAAAATTTAATCAATGTTCACATCAAAAATATAGGCCAAAAATTAAAAGATAACTGGAACAAAACTGAGATCAAAGTTCAAACTAAAATCGGATAGAAATTTAGGCGGAAATTTCGACCAAGTTTCAAACTAAAATTCAAATACTGTTTTTCAGATAGATAGAATTTCAAACATAGAAAACAACCAAATTCAGATTGAAAATCTGGTTCAAAATGAGACCAAATTCAGACCAAAACCTTGATTAACTCATTATTGCCCAGCCGATATGTTCACTTACCAGCACTTTGTTCAAGCATATGACTTGATATACATAATATATATTATGTGACCTATGACTTGTCTGATGGATTTATATTGTTAGGTTGGAGTGGCTGTCGAGAGACAGACTTAGGCCTGAACGGCCCATTGTGATACCACATAGTTGGACCTACAGTTTAATGCCGATTCCGAACGGCGGTGTGGCAATTTTTGATCGGCTTGGTGGTTTTGCCATTACCAACCAAGGTGTGTACTTGTACATTATGTTATAATTCTCATACACTTCATATTGATAGTGAATATAAGAAAGTTATGAAAATTAACCACCAGACGAAGACGGCAATCGAAACCGAACCTCACAGCTGAAAGTCTAGTGCACTACCCACTAGACTATCGAGGTCGACATTTAAATTGTTAAATGATCTATTTTGAGAAAACAATTTGAAGGAAATTTTGATTTCCTTTGAGAAAACAAGTTTTGATGAAACAATTTGATACATCTCTATATTGGGAGTATGAATATATAAACTCGTATTTTTTTTTGTAATTTGGACATTTATTGTGAAAAAGTGATTATAAATTTATTCTTTAAAGTATTGTCCATCGTTAGCTACAACCTTTTCCCATCTTTCTGGTAGCATACGGAAAGAACTCCTCATCTTTTGAGGCTATCCACGAATCGACCCATTTTTTGAGTTCTTCGAAAGAACGAAAGTGCTGTTCAGCCAGGCCATGTGTCATCGATCGGAACAAGTGGTAATCAGAAGGAGCAATGTCTGGAGAATACGGCGGATGGGGTAGCACTTCCCATTTCAGCGTTTCCAAGTATGTTTTTACTTGTCTTGCAACATGCGGCCGAGCATTGTCGTGCTGAAGAATAACTTCGTCGTGTCTATTCTCATATTCTGGCCTCTTATCCTTTAATGCTCGGCTCAAACGCATCAATTGTAGTCGGTAGCGGTCGCCAGTGATCGTTTCATTCGGTTTCAACAGCTTATAATACACGATGCCTTTCATATCCCACCAAATACTCAGCATGAGCTTGGATCCATGGATGTTGATGTTGATGCATGTCCGGGCGGTTCCCATGATTTTTTACGCTTTGGGTTATCGTAACGTATCCACTTTTGCTATGCAGAAAACCCTTTCTTTTCTGTCGTTCAATCAGCAGTTCACATGTGAAAATTCGTCGTTCGACATCTCTCAGCTTCAATTCGTACGGCTCCCAATTTCCTTGCTTTTGAGTCATTCCCAATGCTTTTAATCGTTTAGAAATGGGTGATTGATCAACTCCTAAAGATTCTGCAAGTTCTTGTTGCGTTTGATATGAATCTTCTTCGAGTAATGCCTTCAATTCTTCATCTTCGAACTTTTTCGGGCCGCCTGAACGTTCCCTGTCTTCAACATCAAAATCACACCTGACACATTCTAACGTCTATAGCACCGTCAGGATAAGCTTCAGTGAGTAAACGATGTGCTTCAGTTGCGTTTTTCTTTAAATGGAAGAAGCAAATTAAAACTTCCCGCAAATGTTGTTTTGTTGGCACGAAATTCGACATTTTCAGCTATAGTAAAACACTTTTGTAAAATTATGAAAATTATTTGACAGATCAATTCTTGTAGTATTTTTGGCGCTCTTCGAGATAGAATAGCTGTCAATGTCAAAAATGGCGCGTATGATAGATACGAAGTTAGTCACAATTACGAGTTTATACATTCATACTCCCAATATTTTCAGTCATTTTTTGTCGAAACAAAAATTAGAAGAAAAAAATTAAATTATCATAACAGTTGATTTGGATAGTATTTCAAACGAACTTTCAAAATATATATTCATACCACTCTTAGCATCGATATCACTATTGGCCTGGTGGTAAGTAAGTTTATCATCTCACAACTCCAGAACCAAGCACTCTATTTTTATGAAAATTTAAATATATCTTAATCAAAAATCCAATACCAATGCAATACAATGTTAAGACCACGAATCGTACCAAAATTCGAACAAAAATCACCCAAAATGACTCCAAATTTAGATCAAAACCCAGAAACTTAAAAACCCAAAATTCAGAACAAATCCAAACCACAATCAATTTAAAATTCATTCCAAAATTAAAAAATATTTAGATCACAATTTAAACTAATAGTTAGACAAAATTTTAGGCCAAAAAGACGCTAACCACCGAACGAATGCAACCCAAAATTCAGACCAAAAACTAGATAAATATTCACACCAAAAAAAAAAAATATTGATTTAAATTAAACAAAAAGTGGACCAAAATTCCAGACGAATTCAGACCAAATTTTGAAACAAAATTCACTCCGATTTCGGACCGAAATTCAGACCAAGATAGTATCAAAATCAAGCCAATTCAAACGAAAATATTAACCAAAACTCAAACTAAGAGTTAGATTAAAACTGAGGCTAAAAATACGCTAAATACAAATTAAAAGCAAACCAAATTTTAAACCAGAAACCAGATCAAACGCTGGTGGTTTGCATACGCTGGAAAGCAAATCAAAATTTAAACCAAACATGGATTAAAACTCAAACCGAATTCAGATTAAAATTCAAACTGAAATAAAACAAAATTCTGACTTACAATCAAACCAGAATTCAAATCAAAAACGGGTAAAAGCGAAAAAGTTAAACCAAATATCAGACTAAAATTCAGTACAAAATTCAGACCAAAAACTTGACCATTATCAAACTTTCTAGGTTAGGTTAGGTTGTTGGGGCTGTTCATAGAAGAACACACTGAGACCTATTGGTCCATTGTGATACCCTTGGGGCGAGTGTTAATTCTTGATCCCTTCCTAATTAAACCATTTTGTGCTAGCAATGAAACGTGATAAGTCTCTAATATCAGAGGATGCCAGTTCTGTGAGTCTTTCATAAAAAGATGCTCCCAGAGTTTTGTGTCTGCGTGCTGCTAGAGCAGGGCAGTTACATACAAAGTGGAAGATTGTTTCTTCTTCCTCTTCATTCCTGCAGCTTCTGCAGAAGTCATTACAGGGGAGACCTAGTCTACGTGCGTGGCCGCCAATGAGGTAGTGCCCGGTAAGAATAGAAACTACCCTACTTATGTGGACACGGTTCAGATTAATGAGCGCTTTAGTGCGACTATGGTTAGGCATTGGCCAAAACTATCTGGCGATAGCGCAAGTTGCTGTAAATTTATTAAAAACACGAAGTTTCAAGTTGTAAACTTAAATATGTATTAAGTATTCATTTAATAAATAAATTATCATTATAAATCTCATTAATAAAACAAAAACTATAATAAAAAAAAAACCCAAAAAATCGCGCAAAACATATTCTATTATTTATTTCATATGTGGCATATTGTTTAAAAAGTTTTTGAATTTCTTTTTTGTTTTTTTTTTGTTTGTTTTGTTTTGCTTGTTTAAACTGAAGCTGCCATAATTAATGAACAAAACATGACAAGTTAAAACTCATACATATTCGCAGTAGCGGCACAATGATCTTACCGTGACAGAGGCAGTAGAAGCAGCTGAGCGTCAAGGGAGAGAATAAATCAGTTACCAAAAAATGGCAGATTTACATTAATGTTTTCATGTAAAACATTACCAGTAAAAAGCAACAACAATAACATGAAGATGTTATTTTTATTAAAATGTGTGTGAATTTCTCAATTTCTCTCTCTCTCTCTCTCTCTATATATATATATATATATATGAGTGTGTGTGTGATTAAGCGGCATTATAATGCTGACGCTGCAAATTAAAATCAGCAACAGCAAGCACAAAATAACAGGGATTTATATAGATATAGGCAGCGGAAATTTTTAGTATGTGGTGAATGAAAAAAAAAGAGAATGGTGTTTCTTTTTTTCAAAAATTATAAATGGCAAAGAATTCCGAATTCGCGCACAGTCATTAAGCTTGTATTAGTCATAATATAGTTAACATCTGTGGCCTTTACACCATTACTACTTTGCTCAACATAAATACAATGTCACACTGTGTTGATATACATATGTATGTATGTATGTATGTATATGTAAGCGTGTTAATGCCTAATACCGTACTTTGCTTTATGTACAGCATTTTTCAGTTTATTTTAAATAAAACAAATGAGTTAAAGGGTTTTTTTATTTTCATCTGCTGCTAGTGCTTCCTCTTCTGCTATCGTTACAGCTTTCTTTAGCTTACATACACATACATAACATACATAATGGCGCATTATACGCGCATACTAATGTAGAAATGAGTGCGTATATGTGTGCATGTGTATGTGTGTTACATACATCAGCTTCTTCTGTGCAGCATTTGTGAGCTAATGACATTATAAACATGAAAACTCCATTAATAATTTTTCACAACTCGTTTTACACATTTTTCTCATTCACTGCAACAGTAACAGCAGCAGCGGCAGCAGCAGCAGCAACAGCAGCAAATGTGTGAATGTATCTAAGAGTATGAGACTGCAATGTCGTTGAGTTTGTATGTGTGTATTTGTTAGGGAAAATTTTATTTCTTTTGAATGTAGTGACGAAAAAAAAAGAAGCAATTTCAAATGGAATATGAATAGCAGCAGCAGCAGCGGTAGCAGCAGTAGCTATGACACTGCTACATGTTGTTACCTTTTTTTTTGTTGTTCTGCGTTGCTGTTACGCCACTCTCGAATTGTATATGTGTATGTACATAGTTAGCGATGTATTGTACACGTGAGTATGTGAAAAGGTGCAAACAAAAAACGAAAAGTAAAAAAAAAAAAAAAACTAAATCTAAAAGTATTCTTATGTAATTTTTTCGTGCTTTTATCACCATCCCTTTTCTCCTGCCTTTCTCTCTTTTTCTCTCTTCCACCTGAACTCTCATCTATACTCAGTCGTTTGCGTAACGACATAAATTTTAAATTAACCAGATTCTGTATGACTGCAAAAATGTTTAATAAGAATGATGTTCTAAAATATGAAGTAGAAAAAGCAGCAGCAAAACTTTAAACTTTTTAAAAAACAGAAAAAGAAAAAACAAGTAAATAGTTGTTAGCACATTTTTCTTAAAAACAACATGGCAACACTAACGCCAACGCCAACAACGACAACGGAAACAAAAACTTTACTTTAACATTCCTTTTCCGCTACCTGCAACTAAAACAGTACTGGTTTCCCACTCACTCTCTGAGCATCTTTGCTCTCTTCGCCTCTCTTTTTCGTTCCAATTTTAACCTTTCAGCAAAGACCAGAGCAACAATATGAATATCGTATGCTGCACTTGACTTGAGCTTAAGCATTTTCCCTGTGACAGAAAGTCCGATACGTAGTTGTTGTGTTACTTTAGTTGTTGTTTGTTTGCTGTATGTTTTGTTTTTTCTTCGTTTCGTTTGCGGGACACTTTTAAAACATTATGTCCTTACTAAATGTAATTTTCCGTTGTTAAATCTTGTTTTAAAGTTTGTCTGAAAGTGCAAAAAACAACAAAGGCAGGGAGAGAAAATTGTGCAGAGCAAGACACAAGTAACGCATAAGTGCGTCGTCATTGTACCATTGCTAGCAACAACAACAACAAAAGCAGTAGCAACAACAATAGCTGCTATTGGAATAAACATTAAAAACAAAGCACAAAAAAAAAAAAAAAAAAAACAAAGACAAAAATACAACCACAAGCTTAGTGGTGTTGGTTGATGCTGTTCTAGTGCTAGTAGCAGTTTTGTTCACTTTTTAGTTGCTGCCAGTTGCTGTCAACTGCATGTGGGTGTATAAGTGTGTATGTGCTACACATCAGTTGCTTGTTTTTATTATTGTTGTCCCGATGTTGCTGCTGCTGCAAGAAGCTCACGCGACAAGGATATCCATTCAAAAATACTAAAAAAGAAACAAAAAGCTGAGCTAGCTACTGTAAACAAAACTTTGGAAGCCTTCGTTGATTCGCAGGTGCTTTTCAAAAATATATGAAGCAAGAAATAAAGTTTTCGTTGCCAAGGAATTTTCTGTTCTATGTACGTAGTTGCCCAGCAGCGGTGTAAAAATTCAATGTTGGAACTTTATGAGCGAGTGCGCTTTCCAGTTTTTATTCAATTTCCAGTTGACGATATTTTGGGCATTGAGTATTTATAAATTTGTATTGTGTTGCAAAAGTTTAAAAAGAAATCTTCGGGAAGTATGAGTTATATTTCATGTTTAATGTTTAACAAATTGTGTGAAAATTTGCTAAGGCACCATATGCATACAAGGATTTTTTGCTATATAAGCCAAGAGTGCTAATTTCAATTGCGGTTGTACAGTTTTTTCCAGTAAGTGATATTTGTAAAAAGTTCCAAAATTTTGTGGCTAAAAAATCACATAAAACTGGAAAATTATGTTATAAATTATGTTATAAATGGGATCAAAAATCTTAAAAACTCCTCTAAATTAGATATTGATGGTGTATCGCCATTGTTAATAAAGAAGTGTGCTGACTCTCTTGTTACGCCATTGAAACTTATCTTTAACAAATCACTCAGCACTGGTATTTTTATTGACAAATGGAAAGTTGCATTAGTTTCGCCTGTATTAAAATAAGGTAATAAGTGCAATATTTCTAACTATAGACCCATCTCTAAGCTCTCAACTATATCAAAACTTTTTGAAAGCATTGTCAAAGACAAAGTATTTTTTGCAGTAAAAAGATTGATCTCTCCGAATTAACATGGTTTTTTCGTGTTGGGTCGCTCAACTGTAACCAATCTTGCAGTTTTCACAAAATATTGTATCACTTCATTTGAATCAGGCTGCCAAGTTGACACTATATACACCGACTTCTCGAAAGCCTTTGACAAAGTTTCGCATAGTATTCAGATTTCTAAGCTGTTAAAAATGGGTTTCCATTCTACGTTTCTGCAATGGATCAAATCATACCTTCATCAAAGATGCTGCTATGTATTGATTGATGGAGTAAGGTCAAAGTCTTTCATAGCAACATCTGGTGTCCCCCAGGGTAGTATACTTGGTTCCTTACTATTCATATTAATTATTAATGACGTGGGGGATTGTTTTTCTAGAGTAAATTATCTTTTATATGCTGACGACTTGAAATTATATCTTGCCATTAGAAATTCATCGGACATTAACATCTTACAATCTGAACTCAATAATTTTGTTAATTGGTGTACAGCCAATCATTTACATCTTAATTATAATATGTAAATGTTCGCATATTACTTTCTCTAGACTGCGCAACCCAATCTCATCCTCAATTAGTATTGCTAATAACTGTCTCAATTCGCTAAAGGAAATATTGAATCTTGGAGTTATTTTTGACTCTTGCCTTTCATTTGTGCAGCATCTCAATTACATTATTCAAAAAGCTTACTCCGTTATGGCATTTGTTCGTCGAAATAGTTCTGAGTTCAAGGACCCATATACACATAAGTTGTTATAGTATAGTTCTTTTGTCCGCTCAAAGCTAGAATATGCAGCATTTATTTGGAACCCGTTCTATGCTGTACATTCCAACCGTCTCGAGCGTATTCAAAAAATTTTCATTAAATACGCTTTGCGATCTCTAAACTTTGTGGAACCACTTCCATCCTATAATGCGCGATGCTTGCTTTTGAGTTTAAAATCGCTTGAAACTAGAAGAGCAACTCTCTCATTAATGTTTGTATAGGACATTATCTATGGCAATATTGACTGCTCGTATTTATTAGAATTGATTACTTTTAAAGTACCTGCACGGAATTTGCGTCTACGTCATACATTTAACGTAAATCTCCACAAAGCTAATTATGCCTCAAATGAACCCATTACCAGGGCTTTAACGATATATAATAGAATCGCTGAAGAACATTTTTTAGATTTTTCAATTGCAAAAAAAAAGTTTTAAAATGCTTCTCATAGAAACTATCTAGCATTAAGTCTGTATTATTGTATAAATTTGCACTTCAATTAATTTATTATTATTAGTTGAATTGTTATACCTAGTCTGTAAGGATGTAGATTCCAAGGCCGTATTTAGGTCGAGGTTTTGGGGGTTCTGACCTCCCTCCCCCCCCCCCCCCCCGAAATGTGAAAACTTTTTCCTAATTTTTGATATTGATTGCCAGTGGATGGAAAAAAAGTCAAAATAAAATCTATTGAACGATTTTTAAATATTGTTTAATCGGGTTCTTCCTAAAAAGTCAAATAAAAGAAAAGATTTTAAAAATAAATTTGAATTGAAATCGTACCAAGTTGTGCAACATGACCAAAAACGGTATTTTCAGGGGTTTCAACCCCATTTTTCTAAAACGTGACGTAATGGGAAGTTTTTGACCTCAGATTCATGTTCAGCATGAAAAATTCATTCGCAAACACTAGGAACAATTCACCAAACCCATGCAGGACAGTGTTATTGAATAAGCTTCAAAGTTCTTGATCTTAAAATAAAACTAATCCTTTAACCCATTATTGCTCAGAGCACCCGACTCGGAAGATTTCAATGCTGTGACTGCACGAATTTAGGGAATATATGCCAAACTCATCCGGGCTCCTCATCATTGATAAATTCCCACTTATAATCATTTTAAAAAAATTAGTCTCTGACTATTTTTGGTATTTTTGATCATTTTTTTGAGGTTGGATTCATTATCAGTAATGGCAAGTCAATGAGTTATCGAAATTATGTCTTTCACGATAAAAATTGGAATCCACATTGAATAATATTTATTTGAAAAAACTTAAATTGATTATTCTGGGAATTTTTTTTGTCATTTTCTTCCATTTTTTTTAGGTTAAGATTATGAAAATTCGGAAACAAACATTGTTCCTAAAGCTTTAAGACATTTATCCACTTTTCTCCCTAGTCTGATAGGGTCTATCAAATGCATCATCGTATTTAATTTATTGTATTTAAACATCAGTTTCATAAAAATTTTATATGAATATTTTCGTCGAATGAAACCTAATTCGGCCTAATTAAACCTGAAATATAAATGTAGACGCAAATTTTTTTTTTTTTGTATGAAGCTTATTTGCCAAGTTATGGGTTTTTAAAGAATATGGATTTTTAAAAATAATTTTTAGAATTAAGTAAATTTACAATAAAATATTGAATATGGTAATTTAAAAAATAAGTAATTTACTCTTCTTTTCAACTATGGAATCAGACCGGAAATTAAAATTTTTTTTATGCGCCAAACCGGAAGTAAAAGTTTAAAATCAGAATTTTAATAACTTAGACCATTTGAAAAAAATTTTTTTTTTTTTCAAAATTTAGCAGTGGGCAGTCAGAACAAAATGTACATCTTCAACAGAAAACTCTTCAGACGATAGTGGTTAAAAATAAATGAAAATATTAAATTTCAATACTTTTTGTTGTAATAATTTAGTTAAAAGCAATTTCAAGAAATAATTAGTAAGTATGCAATCTTTAAAAAATTTCCAAAATTATGCAACATTTTCAAAATATCTTGAATATGGCTGAAAATATGGGCAAAAAAAAAATGCGAAATTAATTTTCAAGCTCTTAAGTCTAATTTGTTAGAAATTTGGGAAAAAAATACTTCTAATCAAATTTTTTTTTTAGTACTTTTGAAAAAAAAAAAAAATTTGAAATCGGACAACTCATGGATTTCTGAAAAAATGGTAGGGCCTAGAAGAAAACTGATTTCGGTTTTGAGCTCAGTGACCAATATTAAAGGGTGAACCCACGAAAATCGGGACAACTTTCACTTGAAATATTTAGCTACGTTATTGACCAAAGAGTTTAAAATTTGAAATATAAATAGGCCATGATAAACACCAAGGCCGTATTTAGGGGGAGGTTTTGGGGGTTCTGACCCCCTCCCCCCCCCGGAAATGTGGAAACTTTATTCTAATTTTTGAGATTAATTCCCAATGGATGGAAAAAAAGTCAAAATAAAATATATTTAACAATATTTTTTACTTCCATCGGTTTTTTTTTTTTCTAAAAAGTCAAATATAAAAAATAAATTTGAAATCTTAGTTACACTATGCAATCAAATCCGATTTGTTTTCTTCGACATGAGGTATGACTACGGATTCAAAAAGAGAAGGTGATACTGAGCACTCCTGTTTTCGAGGTCAGTAACTCTTTTTGATTCAAAGTTTCGTCCTGAATCAGTTTAAAAATTAATAAAAATAGAAAAAATTATCGGATCCTTGTAAAATAAGACTTGCTTGAACCCCATTTTTTCCTAAAACGTGACGTGATGGGAAATTTTTGACTTCAGATTCGTGTTCAACGTGAAAAATTCTTTCGCAAAAACTTCATCTTATTAGCAAAACCCATGCAGTTTTATGAGGCAATCTTAAAGTATAATTAATTTTTTAACGCATTATTGCTGTGACTGTCATTTCAATGCTGTGACTTCACGAATTTAGGGAATATAAGCCAACCTCATCCGGGTTCCTTATCATTGATAATGGCTCAAATTCCCAATGATGATCATTTGAAAAAAATGAGCCTCTACTATTTTTGGTAATTTTTTTGAGGTTGGGTACATCATCAGTAGTGGGAAGTCAATGAGTTAATGAAATTATGTACCTCACGATAAAAAAATGCAATAGAATGCACATTGAATAATATTTATTTGAAAAAATTTAATTTGATTATTCTGTGAGTTTTTTGTCACTTTTGGCCATTTTTTTGAGGTTAAGATTAAAAAAAAAACGGAAAATTTTTCATAAAATTTTAATTTTGTATGGTCCATCAAATTTATCATCAATTTAATTTATTGTATTTAAAAATCAGTTTGATAAAAATTATTTATGAATATTTTCTTCGAATGAAAACCCTCCCTGAAAAAAATTTCTGGCTACGGCCTTGATAAACACTATAAAGCGTTATTTAGATATTTTGGAAATTCGAAGCAGTGCAAAAAATAATGGAGACCGAGCGCGATCGCAGAAAATTAATTCTGCACGAATATACAAAAAATAATAACGTAACTATTCGTCAACTTGCTAAAATCGTTAAATCACTGATTTCCACTGTTGGAAAAGTGTTAAAAATTTTTAGTGAACGTTTATGCATTGAATGGAAAAGTGGAAGTGAGCATGGCCAAGTGATAGAAAAGCAGCGCAAAAAGTACTATTACTTTATAAACAAGATCCGAAGATTTCTTCCCGCACGGTCGCAAAAAAATAAAAAAATCGCAATCGTTTGTTCAAAAAGTTAAAAAACGAAATGGGTTAAAAAGTTTTTAAGCTCAGGTGTGCCCAGATCAAGATGCAAAACAAAATTTAACTGCTAAATCACGCAGTCGCCTTCTTTGTGAAAAAATGCTCACAAAATATGATTGTGTTGTAATGGACGACGAAACATACTGCTACAAAAATTTTAAGTACATTCCTGGACAAGATTTTTTTACTTCAATTAGTCACCAAGCAGCTCCAGATGAATGTAAAAAGAAAATAAAATCAAAATTCACCCAGAAATTCCAGGTTTGGCAAGCAATTTGTACCTGCGGTCTGAAATCGAAATTTTTTATAACGAACGGTACCATAAATGCTGAAATTTATCAAAAAGAATATTTGGAAAAATGCCTCATGCCTTTTTTTTTGAGATCCCACAATGTTAAACCTCTGTTCTGGCCCGACCTAGCAAGTTGCCATTATTCGAAATCTACCTTGGAATATTATGAAAGTAATGGTATTGATTTTGTTCCAAGAAACCACAATCCACCAAACAGCCCAGAACTTAGGCCAGTAGAGGAATATTGGTCAATTGTAAAAGGCATTTTAAAAAAGACAGGCGAGGCAATTACAAACATAGAAGAGTTTCGTTCCAAGTGGTCGTTGGCCTCCAGAAAAGTAAATAAAGAGCTCGTGCAAAAGTTAATGGCTCGAGTCAGACAAAAGGTTCGGAATTTTGCTTATGGATTGACTTTTTAATAATCGTAATAACTTTTTGAATAAATATGAATACAATTAAATAAATATAAACAAACAAAATTTAAAGCTCTTTGTGTTTTTTTTTTTATTTATAGTGAAAGTTGCCCCGATTTTGGTTTGCTCCGCCTTTATATATGTAAGTTTTCATTAAAATCAAGCAACTCCTTCTATTTTTGTCCATCTTTTGTATGGCTTCGAGTCACTGTGGATCGTTTCGAAATCCGCTACGGTTCCTCATCAGTGATCTTTATGATAGTCCCCTCATTTCAATAATCTATATAAGTGAAAATATTGTAAAGTAAATGAGAATTACGAGACGAATAATTTCATTAAAGAGTATTATTGAAACTACCTCTGATTTTCTGACATCTATCTCTATATTATCTGTTTCCATTTTACTTGATTCTTAATTTTATACTGTAATCAAATTCATAACTCAAAAAATAACATGCTGCAGATTTGTCAATTCAACCCATAGTGTTTAAACTTTCGGCAAAACTTTTCTCGTCAACTACCACAGTGCATAATAAATTTTATTATATTTTTCCAAAAAAAAAAAAAAGAAAAAAAAAAAAAAACTCTACCAAAAGTAAAACCAAAGTTACTACAAGGCAGCACCAGTAGCAACCACAACATGTCCAACTTCGAAAAAGCAATAAAATTCAAACAATAATTTTAATTGTTCAAAATGCTGCAAAATTAATTCATCTTTTTCACACTCACAAAGTAATGAACAACAATAACAAAACAAGAGAGAGTAAAAAAAAGGGGAAAAAAATTAATTGTTGTTTTCTTTGTTCAACGTTCGTAGCTTGTTGTTGTTGTTGCTTAATTTCTACTGGTTTTTCTTGTAGTGTTTGTATGTGTGTGTGTGTGTTTGTGTGGCGGCCAAGGAATTGCATTGCCTTCGAGAATGTCGCCAACCAAATGAAAATGTCTTAGCACCTAGCATGTATACAAACACATAAACACACACACATACAAGTAAATAAACCGCAAAAAACCAACGCTGCAAAAACAACACAAGCGTAAATAATTACTTTTGTACTCAAGTTATTTCCTATGTTTGGTTGTGTTTTTCTGCTGCTTCTTTGAATTTATTGTTGTTATTGTCCTGTCGTTAGATTTTTTTTTTTGTGCGCTCTCTTTATGTTTAACAGTTTTAGCTGTCAACTGCCGTCGCACCCTTGTTTTTTTTGTTCTTTCGCCCATTCATCCTAAAGATTCATGTAAGGAAGAGTGTGCAGTTGAATGCTTCCTTTTGGATCTCTCCACTTGTTTTTTGTTTGTGTTAATTTCATTTACCTCGCTCGCTTGCCTACACATCTTTTGTGCATTATTTATGTTTTGTTACATCTCTTTTCATATAAAAACAAAATTCAGTACGGATTTTTTCTTGCATTTCCTTCTCTTTAACCCTTTCTCTTTCTTTTTCGGTCTATTGCTGTAGCTGCTGTTGCTACTTTTTTGTGACAATTGCACTTTATTCAAATTGTTTAAATGTTGTTTTCCTGAATTTGCAGTTAGTTTTTGGTTGCATTTATTTTTTGTCATAACATTTTTATGTGTAACTACGAAATTGTTAAGGTCATGTAGTTTATTTTATACTATTTTACTGCTACTACTACTATTTTTTAAATGCGTGTTTTTGATTTACTACTAAAATACTCATTTGTAGTTTTAAACACATACTCACACATACACACTATTTCCATGTTTTTATATATTTTTGTTGACAAAAGTTCGTTAATTTGAATTTTCCACTTCAGCAACAGTAACAACTACAAAAACAACAAAAAAAGAAGGTGTGATTTCTGTATGCTGCTGGCTGTTGGCTGACTGCAACTTATTGTGTTGCAAATTATATACAATTTATATATATGTATGTGTGTATATTAAATTATACACAAATTGGTAACAGTAAAACAACAAAATTAACAAAGAACTACAAACTAAACTACTTGGCATACAAAAAGTGTGTACTAGTGTTCAAGTAAAAGCTGTAAGGAAATGAGTAAGTAAGTTTTTCAAGTGTTTGGCATATGACAGCAAACTAAAATCGGGTTGCACTTGTCGTTTTTGTTTTTTTTTGTTTTTTTACATTCCATTGTTGTTGTTGTTTTTTCTTGTAAACACATCCAAGCACCTCAAATAATCGCAGTCGTAGTTCTTCTGAGGAGCTGGCGAGTGCTCTGCTTAAGAGTGATTTTATAAATGTGATATTCATGTAGTTTACATTAATTTGTATTGTTGTTTTGGTTGTGTTGCATTGCTTTGCTACTGGTGCTGCTGCTGCTGCTGCTAGAGGCGTTTGCTTACACATTACAAACACTAAAACACTCCTAACACTTAATGACTTTATATGTATTTAACTATGTGAGAATGTGTTTTGTTTTAATGTCGTTGCTGCTGTTGCTGCTCAAGCATGTTAATTTTATGATAGGCGTAGAGAACATGCTTCATAAGTTGTTAAACTCGGCATATAATGTTGAAAAAGAGTGAATGAAGTTGTAAAAGAGACATTTAAAAAGTAAAAGCTACATAAAAAAGGAACATATTTTCAGCATACAATTATTTGAGTAATGAGCACGTATTACATAATTACGTTTTCTTTTGGTTAGCCAGGAAACAATACCCGTGTACCATTTATTTTCTATTTTGGAAAAAAACATTGAGAATCTACCTACTAATTCAAGTTGAAGCTTTATCTTGCCAAATTATTTTCTGTTAAGCCCAAGATTAATAGTAAAATTAGTTTTTTAAAAAATTTTAATTCAAAGAAGAATACCTAAATACATATGTATGTATACATATATAGTAGCAATATCAAAATCATTTTGTATCAGTTAGAGAGTGTTAAAAAATCAGTTAATCTTTATCTTTATATATATAATCGTAGAGTTTTGTGTGTGTATGACATCGTGTAATTTCTGAACGACTGGACCGATTGAAGTCATATTTCCTGAATATTTTTTCTTGGGCAGGAAGATGAAACATAGCTATTCATAATGGCTTTTAGGAAAGTGGGCGTGGAACTTCCCATACAATCCTAATAGTTTTGTGGGTACATGTCAAGAACCATTTATTTTAATTATCTGGGAAGTACTATTACAAGTAGAAGTGGCGCTGACGAGGATGTAACCGTACGCATCAACAAAGCTAAGTCTGCGTTTGGTCAGCTGGAAAATATTTGGAGAAGTAGTCAGATTTCATTAAAAACTAAACTCAAGATCTTTAATTCAAACGTTAAATCGATGCTGTATTATAGTTGCAAGACTTGGAAGCATTCTAAACTTATAGTAAATAAAATACAAGTATTCATCAACAAGTGAGTGCTTATGTCGCATATTGAAAATTTTTTGGTCAAAACGTATATCCAACAAGTCGCTGTGGCTTAAAACTGTCTTAAACAATAGTTGAACGTGAAATAAAAACCCGTAAATGGAAATGGATTGGTCACACGCTGCGACAACCAAACTATAACATTGCAAAAGAGGCTCTGCGATAAAATCTACAGGGGAAGCGTAGACCCGGTGCACTAGCGACAACATGACGGAGGACAGTCGATAGTGAATTGCAAAGCGGCCGGATACACTTGGAACGAGATTAGCGTAGAAGCAAAAAAACAAAGTTCGTTATAGGAGAATCGTGGAGGCCTTATGCTCCAGAGGGAGATGAGAAAAAGGAGAGAGAAGACAGAAATTTGGTACAATAACGAAAATTGACAATGACATGCTACAACAAAAATATGGGTAGAATTGACACAGGGGGTGTGGCACCTCCCATATTACCTGAATAGCCATTATGAAATATCTTAGGAAGCATTTATGGTGAGGTACTAAAATTTAAATTCTTTCAGTTTGTTGGATTAGTGGGTGTGGCACCCATGCTTCACTTTTATTTTCTACTACTATTTTTACTACTATTTTCTACTACTTTTAAACTCCCTTTTTCTGCAAATTTTTCTTATTTTCCACTACTTTTTCAACTAATATTTTCTACTATTATTTAAGTACTTTTTTCTACTACTTTTTTAACACACTTTTTCTTATTTTCTACTACTACTTTCTACCAGTTTTCACTATTTTTTCTTACTATTTTTTTACAGTTTTTCCTACTACTATTTTTTGCTATTATTTCTATTACTCTTTATACTCCATTTTTACTATTTTTGTAGTACTATGTATAACTATTTTTCTCCTACTTTTTCTGCTACCTTTTTACTACTTCTTTATAACAATTTGTAATACTATTTTCTATTCTTTTTCCTACTAACTTTTCTACTACTATTTTTTCTCCTTTTTTGCTACTATTTTCTACTACTTTTTCTATTCCTTCTTCTATTATTATTTCTACTACTTTATGAAATAACTTAAGACCCTGCCTAGCTATCTTAAAATCCGATAGGTGGCGCTGTAACAAATTCTATTTTTATAATAAATATGAAATTGGTTCAAATTTTTAAATAATTTAGAGAATGATCTTTGATATGAATATAGCGCGTCTCGAAATGTTGTTTCTTTAATTCAACTTAACTATAATAAAATTAATCCTAATATATTTTTGGGTATATCTCAAGGATCATTTATAGCACAGTACAGAAATTTGGTACAAAAATGTGAATTAACAATGGCATGCTACAACAAAAATATGGGTGGGTTGACAAAGGGGGTGTGACACCTTCCATATACCCTGAATTTTCATTACGGGATATCTTAGTATGGAAGTATTATTTGTCAATACCGAATTTAAAAAATTCTCCATGTTTGTTGGATTAGTGGATGTTGCACCATGCGCTACTTCTATTTTCTACTTATATTTTAATTTATTTTTTCCAACATTTTCTTCTTATATTCGACTACCTTTTTACTACTTTATCTACTTATACTTTTTACCACTTTTTTACTACATTTTTCCACAATTTATTGTTATTTTCTACTACTTTTTCACTATTTATCTACTTCTATCTTTTATAATTATTATTTTTTACTATTATTTCTATTAATTTATGAAATATCTCAAGAACCTGCTTAGTTATGTCAAAATCCGATAGGTGGCACTGTAATAAATTCAATTTTTATAATAAATAACATAGGTTCACCATGGGTTCACATTTTTAAATACTTTTTGGAATTAGATATAATTTCTAGAACGGTCTTTGATATTCTTCTGCCAATTAAATAGTTTTAAAAATGCCAATTTTGATGCCTCATTTTTAAATCTGGAATTTTTACCAAATTAAATGTACACCCTTAAAGCTTGAATTTTCACTACCAATCTTCAATTTTAAACACCCAGAAATTTCATTCTTCTTCATTGAAATAAACTTCAATTTTCCCGCTGGGGAAAACAACGTCTGATAGGTCAGCTAGTAGATCATAAAATCATAGCAAAGAATATATAATACATAGAAGGCGCATCACGTACAAATTTATTTGTACAAAAATTTTGTTCTATGGAGCCTTAACTGCCTCCAATTTACTCTCAAAATTGAGTTGTCCTCATAAAAGCAAAGAGTGGTTGAAATTATTTGTTTCTTTTTGCTTTTGTCTTTGTTTATGTTTTGGTGTTTCATGTTTTTTTTTTGGTGCTTGCAATATAAGCTGGTATTTCATTATTTAGCAGTATTTATGTATGTCACAGATTATAAAATTCAAATCCCCAGTTGTGACGCGAAAAAATAGGAATTTTTCAAGAATTTTTTCTAGTTAAACTACTAAAGTTTTTTATAAAAACTATTTATTATCTAAAAGTACATGTATTGAACTTAACTTTAACAAATTTCTTTCGAAAATATTTGAATAGAAATTGGCCTTTCTGGAAAACATGTTTCGTGGTGATCAATATTTTGCAACTCTAGATCATTTGAAATCCAAAAATGAAATGGATTTACTTTTATTATAAGATTATCTAGTGATTGATCGAAGGATTTGAAAAAATATACATATTTAACAAAATGGCCAACTGTCAACAGTTCGATTTTTACTAAAAAAACGCTGATTTTTCAGTTGTAAAAAAAAATGGTTTTGCATAAAAAAAATCCTTCGATTAATCTCCAGATTATTGTGTATTGAAAAAGCATATTAAATTTTAAGATAATTGGTTTAGTAGATGTTGAATAAGCGTGGTCACCGACTTCAATAACCACATTTTGAAAAGAACGTGTTGAACCCATATCGTTCCGGTACTAGATACCATGGTCCAATTTGGAAAATTTTCAAAACGCAATTTTCATACGTCTTCAATAAGAAGTTTTTGGCTTACTTCAAGAAAATAAGGTGACCAGGTGTAAAAATAAGAATAAAAAATAATTCTACACTACACCATGAACAACAAATATTCCCTGAGATCAAATATATTTAACACATTATTTTAGAAGTTATTATAAGTTAAAAATAAAAAAAATGCATTTGTGTTGAATTCTGCCTATTTTCCCACACATTTTTTATTTTCCCATACATTTTTTTTACAAAGTTTAGTCAGCTGTAGCCTCTGGAAATATATAAGGACCAGTGAAGTTGTAATTTTCACAACAAGTTTGTTATTTTATCTAGGCGAATTTGTCATTTCAATGTAAAATAATTAATTTTACTATTTTTTGTTGATTTTCAAACCCACCTTCCAAAAAAGGATGAACAGATATCTGGCCCTGAAGTCAGGTGAAAAACAATATTTTTAAATTATTTAAATGCAATTTTAAAGTCAGTATATATAAAAATGTTATACAGTGATTACTTTTGGGAAACTTTGTAAATGTATTTTTGACGAATTTTCAAAGTTGCTGTACGATTAATCGAACGTTGGGACGATATGAGTTAAAGTTTCAACTTTAATGTCAAGAAATTTTTTTGAAATATTTTGTTTTTTGAAATACAAAAATCAAATCGATTATTTGAAAGTTATAACTGGGGGTGCCCCTTCAAAACTTTCTAAAATAAATGTGTTTTTTTTTTAAATAAATTTTAAACACCGATTGATTTAAACTTTTTATGCTTTTTCGAATACAAAAAAAAAAAAAAAAAAATATTACTAAAAAATAAGTTTGCGACGACCATAATTTTGATTTACAAATTGAAAAAAAAAAAATCAATTAGGTGGGAATACAATATTGATACTCGGCAACAACGCAAAAAAAGGAAACACATGTACCTACATATTAAACGCAAAAAACTATTCCCATGAAACTATATGCAGTCTCACTTGGCGGCACTCTATAACGATGTGAGAGAACCTAAGAAAAAAACACCAAGAGAATGCATGGGAGAGAGTAAAAGCAAAATAACTGAGTGGTTTTGCTCTTCCTCATTACTGCGACCGCCCGCACCCTAAACGAAAGCAACATATTTTGCAAAAATTTTGAGAGATGCGCCTTCTATGTATTGTATATTCTTTGATCATAGACTTATATTTTTGACTGTAATAATTTTTTTTTATAAGTATTTGGCTAGTTTAATATTATTTTATCATTTCTAATGATTTATTCCTTCTCGAACAAATAATATGATCAAAAAAAGTTGTGCGCATATGTTTTTAAAACTTTCTTTCTGCTTTTCATTGTTGTATTGTATGTGTGAAAAAAGAAAAGTTATTAATTTACTATTTTAGTGCATAATCTGCTTAAAAACACGCTTCAAAATGCCCAATACTATGTGCTTTAAATTTGATACACTTTGTATTATATTTTTCAAACATTTTCTCCAACTACTTACTGCAACTTCGAACGGAACTCAAGTGTTCAACTTCAATGAATTTCACATAATACTAAATTGTGTTGCATTGAACACGTTGTCGATTTTCATTGCAAATAATAAATTTAATAGCAATTCTCTTAAGAGTTTTACAGTTGTTGCTGTTGTAGCTGCTGCAACCACTCCTGCTGCTTTCTATTTTTGGTTTTGCTTTTAAGCTAAAGTAAAACATTTAAATCTCGAAATGTTTGTGGCTTTTTAGAAAGCGCTTAGGTTTTTATTGCGTGCGCACAGTTTTTTTTTTTTTTTTTTTTTATGGGATAAATGCATATGTCTGTGCATGTTTTGCAAAAATATTTCAATAAGTGCATATATATATGTATGTACGTTTTGCAATTGTGTTTTTGTTCTTTGTTGAGAAGAATTTTCAATGATGCCAAAGAAGAATGAGAAAATAATAAAAGAACATGAATTCAATTTAGAACCGAGTGAAATTACTAAGTACTTAAAAAAATTATGTTTTTATTGATTTATGTTTGATTATTAAGGATGTAGTCTGGTGTTCCGGATTAATTTTCAAGGTTACTTTAGGATTTTTTAATTATAACAAAATAAGTTACAATCATTTCAATATTTTTATAAGTTGTTATTAACATCTTTAGCGGTACAAACAAAATTTTTGGAGTTCATTTTACTTACTTACTTACTTACGTGGCCCAATCACAAGCGACCCGTTATCGGGTCAACGCCCACCCTAACAGCTCCCGTTAGGCGCCTCTGTTTTGCGCGCGCCTTCTTCAATTCGTTATCACAAGCGTGGCAAGATTTTCCTCGACTTAGTCCTTCCATCGGAGGCATGGTTGCCCTCTTCGTCGTCGCCTAGGAACTTCCGCTTCGAACACCTTCTTGGTTTATACGCACAACATGTCCAAGCTAGTGCAGACATTGCATTGTGATGCGCCGGACTATGTCAATATCAGCGTAGAGCTAGTACAGTTCGTGGCTCATCCGAATGCGATAGTCATTAGTCATCGCCGATACGAACAGGACCGAAGATTTAACGGAGAATTTTTTTCTCGAACCCCCCCAGAGCGGCTGCATCAGTCTGCGACATGACCCATGCTTCTGCGCCATAGAGTAGCACGGGCAGGATGAGCGTTTTGTAGAGCGATAGTTTTGTCGATCGAGGGAGGGCCCTACTACACATTTGCTTACTGAGCCCATAGTAACACCTATTAGCAAGTGTGGTCCTTCGTTTGATCTCCAGGCTGACGTCATTTTTGGTGTTAATGGCGGTGCGAAGGCATGTGAATTCCTTGACAAAGCATGGCTGTCCGCTGAAACATGCGAGCCTAAACGCTGCGTGTCCCTGCTTGTGGACAGCATAAACGTTGTCTTACCCTCGTTCACCGTCCTAGCCACTTTCGCTGATTCTTTTTCGAGATAGCGGAAAATGCAGCAATAACATCTCGCTTGCAACATCCAATGATGTCGATGTCATCAGCATATGCGAGGAGCTGGACACTATTGTAGAAAATAGTACCATTCTGATGTACACCGGCCTTCCGCAGTACCCCTTCCATGCCCTGTCTGAAACCTCGCAAAGTATTGAAAGGCTCGGAAAGGTCTGTTCCTACCTTGACCGAGCTGGACGTACTGCTCAATGTCATTCTGCAGAGCCATATCAGCTTTGCAGAAATACCGAACTCAGACATGGTGGCATACAGGCAATCTCTTATCGGGCTATCGAAAGCAGCTTTATAATCGACAAGGAGGTGATGGGTGTCGATCTGTTTTTCGTGGGTTTTCTCCAGGATTTGGCGCAGTGTGAATTTCTGGTCGATGGTTGACTTTTCAGATCTAAAGCCGCATTGATAAGGTCCAATCAGTGTGTTGGTAAATGGCTTTAGTCTATCACACAGTACGCTCGACAGGACCTTATATGAGATGGCTATGAGACTGATTCCCCGGTAGTTGGCGCATAACGTCGGGCCACCTTTCTTCAGTACAGGACAAAGGGCACTGAGATTCCAATCTGCGGGCATGCTTTCTGCTAGCCAGAGGAGTTGATGCATGCACCCTATCAACTCGTCGCCGCCGGCCTTGAACAGTTCCGCAGGCAGCCCATCAGCCCCAGCTGCTTTATTGTTCTTGAGTCGCTGGATCGCAACTCGGACCTCGTCATGGCTAGGTAGTGGAATATCTACACCGTCGTCGTCGATTGGTGGTATCGGGTTGTTTTCTCCAGAAGCGGCATTGTTGGAGTCTTCGCCTGCAAGCAGTTTAGAGAAATGCTCCCTCCATAATCCCAGTACACACTCCGTATCCATAACTAGATTCCCGCTTGCATCTCTACAGGTACAGGTTTATTTTACCATATTTTTTGAGTGTTTTTTACGTCCCGTTGACCCGGATGATTACGGAGCTTGAAGTTATCTGAATCAAAAAAATTTAAATAAAATATTGTTCTGTCGGTTTGTAATTTTAGCAGGTAGTAGATTCAAACATTTTATTAAAAAATAATAAAATGGCAGACTTCCAAAAAAAAAAAATAATTAAAAAATCCGGTTTTTTTTTTGTAGAAATAACCAATTCCACTACCTGCAAGAGGCACTCGCGTGTAAAATAGCCGATTGAAATTTCAGCCCAATCAGCTGGATAGAATATTATCAGGCCCCTGGGCCAATCAAAAAAACCTTGCTTGGTGAAAAACGCAATTATGAAGCGCTCTTGACTATGTGCTATAACTTCGTTAATATTTTGAGTTTTGGTCTGAAATTTCTACAGTATATTTTCAATATATTGTACTTTCGAAATACATTACAAAATTTGAAACTCGAACACCAGACTATATCCATAAATATTTATATATTTACTATTTTATGCATTCAATTTCCAATACACCAAAGTTACTGCTACTTGCTTCCAATAGCATTTCGATTTGAACATAGTCAACGTTCCTCATCCGCACTCATAAGCGGGACAATAACAACAACAAATGGCGTAGTGAAAAGAAAGTAGAGTAGCAGTAGAAGATTCAAAAGCGGCAGAAAGAAATCCACTTTAATTTAGTTGCATTTCTTCACGCTACAAAACGCACGCATTAACGTGCTTGTGGTCAGCAGCAATGTGCTTAAACACAATATACGAGTCGACACAGCACTGCACTGTGTAGCTAAATTGTATAGAAAATATAAAATTAAATACAATATGAACAACAATAACAGCAACAAGCGTGCTGAAAACCACTTCCAACACACACACACACACAAACACACATAAAATCTAGCGCTAAACTAAAGCTCAGCTTAATACAAAAACAATATCATGGAAAAAATGCAACAGCAACCACAAAAAGCAACAACTACATACACATGTAAGTGCTTCGCTACGTGTCCACTTAAGAAATCTCATAATAAATTGTAGAAAATGTGCGCGCTTAGCTTTTGAAGCTAGAAAAAGAAGCCAAAACTAACATTTAGTTACGTATACATTTTTCGGTTGCTCTCTTTTTTGATGGCTTTTTTTTATGTATGTATGTATATGTGTGTGTCTGCCAAGTAGTTGTTGTGGTATGTGTGTTTGTGGTATGTACTCATATTAGTCCTTCGGTTCAATTTCTTCTATTTTTTTTGGTTTTGAAAATTTCATTTTTGCATAGTTTTTCTTACTTGCTATGTTTTCAAGAAATTTTTTGTTTAAAAACATATTTTTAAAAGGCAAATATCGTTGTATTTTTTATGTGTTTCACACATATTTTCTACATTAAATCTGCTGCTGCAAATATTTCGAGAATTATGAACAATAGCACAGGGTGCTTAGAAATTTGAAATTAATGAGTTTCAATAAATTTTAAACAGAGAGTTAGTAAAAATAATTGATAAAGCTAGAGATCTTAAAGATTGAATCTGCAACTGCTACCGTCATTGCTGAACATAGAAAACTGGGATTTACATTTGACAAAAGAGTTACATAGTTGGAATTCGGCTCTATGAAATATGGCCCCAGGAAAAATAGCCCCAAAACCAAAAGTGAAATATCACCCCAAAATATTCAATTATTTACAACAACACGAAAATTTGGGGCCATAGTTCCAATTGTTTTGGGGCCATTTTGCCTTTTTTTGCTTGGGGTGTTTTTTCATTTTACAAAAAGGGCTTAAAAGTCCAAAAATATCAAAATTAAAAATTAAAGGCCATTTTCAGCTGTCATAAAGCCCATGGGCGTTGTGACCCCACGGTCCTCACGGTATTTATAGCTTCTAATGAAATTTTGTTTTTACCATCGGTAATGCATTGCAAATTTAAAAAAACAAAGATTTTTTGAATGAGCTTCAAACAAGCAACATCAGTGAATCAGTGCGTTAAAAAGTGTCGATCAACAAAAGTTACCAAGTGAATTAAAAATGAAAAAATGATGAAGATAATAATGAACAAAGAAATTTTATTCACAAAAAAAAAAAGTCGCGAGGGAAAGTTCATTTTGGAAAAAATCGCGCGATTTTTTATAAATAAACTTTCCCGCGCGACTTTTTTTGTGGAAACAATTTTGGCTGCAAAGGTTTTTTATTCATAATTTCCTTATGAATATTTTTGAATAAAAATGAAAAATGATTGAGAAAACAATGAACAAAAAAAAAAAACTTTATTCACAAAAAAAAAAGTCGCAAGAGAAAGTTTATTTAGGAAAAAATCGCGTGATTTATTCCTAAATAAACAATCTCTCGCGACTTTTTTCTTGTGGAAAACATTTTTGGATGCAAGGGTTTTTTGTTCATAATTTCCTTAAGAACATTTTTGAATTAAAAAATGAGAAAATGATAAAGATAAGAATGAACAAAAAAACTTTATTCACAAAAGAAGTTGCGAGGAAAACTTTATTTAGGAGAAAATCGCGCGATTTTTTCCTAAATGAACTTTCGCTCGCGACTTTTGCGTTCTGGAACAAATTTTTGGCTGCAAGGGTTTTCGGTTCATAATTTCCTTAAGAATATTTTTACCTCTTTCGTCTTTAAATTGTAGTCCATTTCACGTGCTAAAAATATGGAAAGCAACAATTTTCCCTTTTGTTAATGTAAGATAAATGATACAATTAATGTTTTTTGCAAATTTTTCGAGGCATTTAAATAAAATTTGAGAGAAAAGAATATTGGGGCTCTTTTTCATTTTATTTTAGGGCCATATTTCAATTTGTATGTTGGGGTAATATTACATATTGAAAAATGGTCCCACTTTTGGGGTGATTTTTCACCTTTGATTTTGAGGCCATTTTTTCCTGGGGCCATATTTTATAGAGCCTTGGAATACTTACTTAAAAAATATAAGAACTCACGAAAGTTACTAGGGCTTTATGACCCTCTGTGTCTAAAATTCGTCGTTTTGATTCCTGAAAATGTACCGCCAATTATAGACTTCTGAATTCATATATGCCCCTTTAAATGCACTAATTGATCAAGAGGGGAGAGTTTATTCTTTAAAACGAAAAGTTGACTTGGGTTATATTTCCTACTAAGACAACATTCAGAAACTCCGTATTTTTAATGCCTACTTTTTTAAAGTTTACTTCCTACTATTTGTATTAATTAATTAATTATTTTTCTTAAAGGAAATTTCTTTGGCATGCTCAGTGAGCTTGCCTATGAGATATATGAAATCTGCAAAGTTCGATTTTTTCCTGCTCCTAGTGGATTTTCTGAAAGATTATATGAGAAAAATAAGATTTTGAAAAAAATATTGAGGTCTCTAGTGGAAAATAGCCAGTCGGTTTTGAATCAAAGGCTCACAAACGGGCTTTGAAAAGGTAAATAGTTTTAATCGTTAATAACTTCTAAAATATTGAATTTTGAGTAACTATTTCGAAAACACTTTTTTTTAAGGATACCTAGGGCAATATTTCGTTCTTAGAAAGTTTTGATCTACCAGTGAAATTTAACCATGTTTTGATCGAAAATCTGTAAATTTTGCTCAAAATTTCCATGGGAAAAATTCTTTAAACGAATTTTTTTCCATTTTTTAGAGGTCATATTTTTTGTTTAAAAATTTTATATTATAGAAAATTAAATGAGAATGGATTCAAAAAGAAAAAAAGTTTATTAAAATTGTTTATTTTTAAGAAAAATTAGCCGTCTCAAAGTTAAAAAAATCGATTTTTTGATTTTTTTTTGAATTTTGAGTTTATTTATAGGTTGACGAATCTTTATACAGTAGAATCGTGATAATTCTTAGCCCGTTAATTCGAAAATCTCATTAATTTGCAACAAGCTGTTGGAAAAAATCGCTTTAATTCGCAAAAATTCCATACATTTTTGTCCTTATATCATCGCTATATCGTATTGTTTTTTCAGTACAAGGTCTGTTTAACTTCTTATAAATCGTAATTGATTACACAATGCAACAAAAATTTTATGCGCAAGATTTTCGAACGGTTTTAAAGTAACTTAGATTCGCTGATTACGACTGCGTACTCAGTTTTTCTCCATCACATCTAGTTCTCCCACAATATGGACCTGAAGTCAGAAAAAAATGGGGTCTTCAGGGCCTATTAAGAAATTCCTTTAGTTCAACAGATACGTATATGATGTGTGAAGCAAATTTGTTGAACATAAAGAGATAAAAAATTTTTGAGTACTCTGTTTTTCTCCATCTCCTACCCTTCCTCTTGAAAATGGGGTTTTAAACCCTCTTTTTCGATAAAACGCCGATTAAACAAAAACCGTTGAAAAAACTATTGTATTGTTTTGGAAAAAATATTCCTTGTTAAAAAATACAGGGGGTCCAAGAACAGAGGAATAACCTACGAGGTGCACGTTGTGTAGAATAATGCAAAAACCGAATTATTTGCATTAGAACCAACCCACTCACACTACGTAAGTAAATAATGGAATTGTTTGTTGTTGTAATTGCATTAGGCTTCCATGTGGAGTCAATAAAATTTAAACAAAAAAAAATTATTTAATTGATTGAAAAAACAAATTTTTTTTGACCCTTGGTTCAATCCCATGTGGAGCCCACAAAAATTTTTTTTTTTCAATCAATTAAAAAATTTTTTTAATTTTGTATGCTCCACATGCCCAATATAATTAGTGTGGCTTGGTTCTAATGCAAATAATTCGGTTTTTGCATTATTCTGGAGAAAACGTACCTCGTTCATTATTCTGATGTTCTGAGACCCCCTATAATTTTTAACAAGTAACATTGTCGCCAAAAACAGTTTAATAGTTTTCTCTACGGTTTTTTTTTATCGACCATTTATCAAAAAAGGCAGTTTAAAACCCCATTTTCAAGAAGAAAGGTAGGAGATGGAGGAAAAAAGCGGATCCAAAAAGTATTTATCTCTTTGTGCTTAATAACTTTGCTTCAGACATCAAATTCGTATCTGTTGAACTAAAGGAATTTCTTAATAGCCCCTGAAGACCCCATATTTCTGACTTCAGGTCAATATTGTGGGAGAACTAGATGTGAAGGAGAAACACTGAGTACGCAGTCGTTATCAGCGACTCTAATTTACTACAAAACCGTTCAAAAATCTTGTGCATAAAATTTTTGTTACATTGTGTAATCAATTACGATTTATAAGAAGTTAAACAGACCTTGTACTGAAAAAAATACGATATAGCGATGATATAGGGACCAACATTTTTAAAAAACTTTTTTTTTTTTTTGAATCCATTCTCATTCAATTCTCTATAATATAAAATTTTTAAACAGAAAATATCACCTCTAAAAAATTGAAAAAATTTCGTTTAAAGAATTTTTCCCATGGAAATTTTGTACAAAATTGACAGCTTTTCGATTAAAACATGGTTAAATTTCAATCGTAGAGCAAAACTTTTTAAGAGCGAAATGTTGCCCTAGGTATCCTTAAAAAAAGTGTGTTTGGAACAGTTACTCAAAATTCAATATTTTAAAAGTTATCAACGATTGAAGCTATTTACCTTTTCAAAGCCCGTTTTTTTGAGCCTTTGATTCAGAACCGACTGGCTATTTTTCACTAGAGACCTCTACATTTTTTTCAAAATCTTATTTTTCTCATATAATCTTTCAGAAAATCCACTAGGAGCAGGAATAAATCGAACTTTGCACAGATGGGCAATCTAATGCTCACGCTGTATATAGAATATATAGAATAAATAGTGCTATGAATTTCACTTTCTCTCTCTCTTTTTAATATGCCATGAGTAGAAAATAGAAAAATAGCAAAGAGAACAGAAAAAATTTAAAAATATAAAATGTTTCCGCTTTTATTGTGTCCTGCTGCTTTTTGGTAATACCAACTCCAACTATGTGCAACAACAACTAACGTTACGTAGTGGTAGTGGTAGTTTTCTGCTTTATTTACAAAGCTTATCTGACCACGTATGCTGGTGTAGAAAATTGTTTCTGAAATTGAAAAACTGCAATGTAGAAGATGAGGGTCAGTTTCAGTCAGCAGCACAAAGCTGCTGCTTGTTTATCTACACATATACATAGATGCAAGGCCGTATTTAGGGGGAGATTTTGGGGGTTCTGACCCCCCCCCCCCCGAAATCTGAATACTTTATTCTAATTTTAGAGATTAATTGCCAATGGATGGAAAAAAAGTCAAAATAAAATCTATTTAACGATATTTTTTACTTCCATCGGTTTTTTTTTCTAAAAAGTCATATATAAAAGAAATAAATTTGAAATCTTAGTTATACTATGCGATCAAATCCGATTTGTTTTCTTCGACATGAGGTTTGACTACGGATTCAAAAAGAGAAGGTGATGCTGAGTAATCCTGCATTCATAGTTTTTCTAGGTCAGTAACTGTTTTTGATTTAAAGTTTCGTCCTGAATCAGTTTGAAAAGATGAAAAATTAATAAAAATAGAAAAAATTATCGGATCCTTGTAAAATTAGACTTGCTTGAACCCCATTTTTTCCTAAAACGTGACGTGATGGGAAGTTTTTGACCTCAGATTCGTGTTCAATGTGAAAAATTCTTTCGCAAAAACTCCATCTTATTAGCAAAACCCATGCAGTTTTAGGAGGCAATCTTAAAGTATAATTAATTTTTTAACGCATTATTGCTGTGACTGTGATTTCAATGCTGTGACTTCACGAATTTAGGGAATATATATATGCCAACCTCATCCGGGTTCCTTATCATTGATAATGGCTCAAACTCCCAATGATGATCATTTGAAAAAAATGAGCCTCTACTATTTTTGGTAATTTTTTTGAGGTTGGGTACATCATCAGTAGTGGGAAGTCAATGAGTTAATGAAATTATGTCCTTCACGATAAAAAAAGCATTAGAATGCACATTGAATATTTACTTGAAAAAATTTAATTTGATTATTCACTGAATTTTTTGTCACTTTTTTTGAGGTTAAGATTAAAAAAATCGGAAAATTTTTCCTAAAATTTTAATTTTATAGGGTCCATCAAATGTATCATCGATTTAATTTATTGTATTTAAAAATCAGTTTGATAAAAATTAATTATGAATACTTTCTTCGAATGAAAACCCCCGCCCTCCCCTCCCCCCCCCGAAAAAAATTTCTGGCTACGGCCCTGCATAGATGTATATATTTTTCTATTGTATGCTTGTAGAAGTATTGTACCGTTTTTGTCTTGCATTGTATGGAGAAGGTGCTGCATGTTGTGTTTAAATAGATATAAAAAAAAAAGAAAACTTTTTCTTTCGCTTAAACCGAAAATATCGCTAGGATAAAGTGAAATGCAAAACCACTAAAAATGTATAAATTATTTGCATGCAAAGAAAAATAATGGATTTTTGTTGGCATAAATTCATTTGCATTTACATATGAAATTTTGGCTGTAATTCATTTGGTCAGAATAATTGCGCGCCTCCAACCAAATTGAAATAAATATAAATTAAAATCGTATTTTTTTTTTTTTTTCTGAAATTTATTTTTCCCTAATCAAAACCAAAATCAAACAAATATCACAAAACAAAACTTTGCAGCATTTGCATCATTATACAATTTTATCTCATTTATGGTAATTTATACACGCACAAATACACACACACAAACACACACAAACGCACAATTAATTTCGTTACACTTTATCGCGTTTTGGAATATTGTGTAAATTTGAATTTCAGATTAGGAAAATAATAATTGAAGAGGCATAAGTTAAAAATAACTTTTTTCATTAAAAACACATATACATACTCACACTGGGTGAGTGAAATTCGTTTCATTTACGTAATTAAAATAATTGTAAATTGACAATATTTAAAATAATTTTCGTCTATGATAAATGTATATACAAAATTAAACTAAACAAACAACATGAAATTGCTAACGAATCTGGGAAGCGGTAGAAGGGAGGATCGAGGTGAGTGAAAATGTGAAAATGCTATGCCATTCAAAAAAAGCACGCAACAAGCATCAATAATGTCAGTCAGCAGTGACATCCAGACTCTGTTTTGGTTTTGAAAGCGACAGAGAGAGAGAGAGCGAGAGAGAGGTGGGGGTGGAGGACATTGGCCCGTAGGAATCTGTTTGAAATATGTAGCTTAGATAAAAGTGATGGATATATATTTGTTAAGAAAAACAAAAGAAAGTAATGAGAAAAACATATCTTAAAAAGAAATAAAAATATTTAATTTCCTAAGATCGCTTTGCTGTACTGAGCTGCTCTTTAGAAGTTTTACTCAGTGAGATAGCGAGTTAAAACGAATTGGGTATACTTTTTTAGAAAAGAGTTGATTAAGTTGCGAAATTTGAAAATCTTTATGCTCATTAAGGAATTTTGTTGTCACTTGGGATTCTAGTTCCATCCCAAAATCATTACTTTATTTAAATTCCTACCAACTCTTCAGCTACACAGCCAACTACACTTGTGCGTATGAATTTGTGTGGGTGTGTGCCTGAATTGCATACAAACAAAACACAAATTGCAAATTTCCAACAATTTTGTGTCATTGCGGTTGAATGATGATAATTCGCTAAAATTGCAATGATTGTAATTTGATATTGTATTTTTCCAGCAGCAGAAACCCAAAAATAAAAGCAGAAAATGCCAAAAAAAAAAAAGTGGGAAGAAAAACATATGAAATCGAGTACGCCGATGACCATGAAGCGACACACAACTTTCGCTTTGCTTTTTTCCCCCTATTTGACTTTCTGTATGTAGCAAATAAATGCAACAACTTTTTCTGCGTGCAATGAATATGTAAACAATATGTTGAGTGAATGAATGAATGAATGAATGAATGGATATATGCACAAGTGGTGCGGGCACGGGCGCGGGCGCGGCGCACAATAGCGATTCAATTGCATGCAATTCATTTAGGTATACTCCCAATACTCGCACGATCGCTTTCTCTCTCTCTCTCTCTCTCTTTCTTGACCACCAATTAACGCATGTCGTCGCATCCGGAGCAAAATATAATGTGGCAGAACCTATGTGTGTGGATATGTATACATGTGTATATGAGTGTGTGTGTAGGTGTGTACACATTGTGCGTGGTGCGGTTACATATCGCGTATGTATGTTTACGCAAGAGAATGCAATTTAAATTGCATTAAAATTGATTGAATTTACTTGCATTGCACACATACAGACACACAAATAAGAATCGTGAGCTTGTGTATGTGTTTGTTAAAATTGAAGTGTGTAAAGAAAACCTAAAAGTGGGCAATAAGAATTTAATTAGCAGGCGGTTATCGGTGGTGGTGCAGCTGAATCGTTTTTTAATTTACGGAATACTTTTAGGCGCACTTAAAATCTGCCATTGTAAATTAACTACAATTTAATATAATTTTGTTCACTTGTAAATTATTCTTATTAATATTTAATTTGTTTTGTGTGCGTGTGTGCGTTTGTGTGTGCGTGTGTGTTTATTCATTAATGCGGTAGAACTTCCATTACTAACTTTTGTATTATTTTTTAATGTATGCATAATTTAATAACTTGCTTGCTTGTTCGTATACTTTCAGGCACATAAATAAATCAATTATTTAAATGCATTAACTGTGGTTTCGTTGTTGTTGCTGTTTTTTTTTTTGTTTTTTTGAATCAATGATTAATTGTGTTGAATTTTTTCACATTCTCTATATCTCGTTAATTGTAGTGTGAAGTGCATTCAAAATTTAATGAATGATTTAATGATATTTAAATAAAATATACACACCCACACACACACACACACACACATGAACGCAATCGAACGCATATTTAAGTAATCGTAAAGTGCCATTTTTCTGCATTCAGTAATGATTTTTTTTCCAAAAATTTTAAAATACTCTTGAATGTTGTTGGCTATTGCGGTTGCAATTTGCAAGCAAATGTTATTGTAAGTATCGTAAATTTGCATTACATTGTACAAAAATGTTTTTAATTTTAATTTTTTTATTTTCGCTTTGTTGTTGCTATAATTGGCGATTGCTGCGATATTGCGCTATAAGTGCGTAGTCGAAATGATTAATGAATAAATGATTAATTAATATTTACAAAATTGTGAATTTGTAAATTTTTTTAACCCCTTTCCTTGCGCCCTGTTGTCTTTTTCCAGCAATTATTTAGTAATTTTTGTTATTTTACAAAAAAGTTCATGTCTTTATTTTCTTGGCATTTTGTGTTAAAAAATTTATTTATTATTTTATTTTTTTTTTTGATTAATTGAAGTTTTTACTCATTTAAAATTTGTTTGTTGCTCGGAAGCTTAAAATATAAATAGATTGACGTAGAAATATTTAGGTTTTTGAAATCGTATTAGTTTTAATGGGGTAATTCTTCAACTCCGGGAATGTTCTTTCTTTTACTGAGAACTTTATTCAAAATTATAGGTCGAATTGTTGAGGGCAGTTGATGCTTTAAGTGAGATGGAAGATCAGTACTAAATAATACAAACAAAATGATATTTTTTATCAGCCCTGTCAAGTGTTGTATGGAGTTATTCGTCCCTCCTGCCCTCTCGCCCCTCCTGCCTTTTCCTTTCTTTTGTCCACCCTCTTTTCTTCCTTTTATGCTTCCTTTACGTTCACCTGCGTGTCTTGCATTGCATAGAACTTAAAAAAGAATATAAGAAATATACAAAATAAAAGCTTTTAATCATTTGTAGTTAAAACTGTGCATAACTTTGTAAAAGCAGTTAAAAATAATTGCAAGCATCATTGCATGAAAGCTCAAAGTGTAAAAGTAGTGAAATTCTTTTTCAAACAAAAAAAATAAAAGCAACGTAACAATAAAACAAAAAACTTACATAAAAATTACACGCTTTGGTCACTTTAAACTATTTCTCGATTGCTTTTACTGCTGCTTATGCTTGAAAAAATAAAAAAAAAACAAAATATATATATATATAAGTTTTCACCTCTGGCAAAAGTTTTCTCGGCGTTGAGCGAACTCGCCGAAAAACAACTCTGCACCTTGTGGCAATTGCGGCTTCAATGACAAAATCGACGAAAAAGCAGCAACTTGAAGGAAAAAGAAAAGTTTGTCCCAAGCAGCAACAACACCACCGACAACAACAACAATAGCAGCAACATAGTTTTGCTAACTGCGTTTCCGCTTTTTGTCTCTGCTTAAATATTAAGCATATATGTAGCTGGATAAAGAGAAATAAAATATATCCTTGCAAGTTTTCTAAAGAAATTGAAGCTAACTGGAAGAAAGAAGCCAAAACCAGTGGCGGTTCTAGGATTTGGGTTTAGGGGGGGGGGGGGCTGATTTTACTAAATTAAAAGATAAATATCGGACTCACTATCGACGAAAAACTGGAAAATTTTATCAAGTACAGATTAAAAATTAAAAGATAACTGGAACAAAACTGAGACCAAAATTCAAACTAAAATTGGATAGAAATTTAGGCAGAAATTTCGACCAAATTTCAAACTAAAATTCAAATACTTTTTTCAGATCGAAGTTCAAACCAAGAAAAGAACCAAATTCTGATCAAAAATCTAAATCAAAATGAGACCAAATTCAGATCAAAATCTTGATTATGACTTTTCTGATGCCTTTATATTGTTAAATGATCTATTTTGAGAAAACAATTTGAAGGAAATTTTAATTCCCTTTGAGAAAAAATTTTGATGAAACAATTTGATACATCTCTATTTTTTTGGGCCATTTTTGGTTGAAGCAAAAACCAGAAAAAAAATTAAATTAAGATAATAGTTGATTTGGAAAGTACTTTAAACGAATTTTTAAAATATATATTTATATCACTCTTAGCACCGATATCACTATTAATATCGGCCTGGTGGTGAGTTTACGATCTCACAACTCCGTAACCAAGCACTTCATTTTTATGAAAAATTAAATGCGTTCTTGAAGCCTTAAAATGTAAACATATCTTTATTTGACCAAAAAACCAATACATTTTGAATTTCAACGAGATTCGTACACGCTTTCGGGTACCGGGCAACAACCTGTTAAAAAAAAAAACAATGTTCAGACCACGAATCGGACCAAAATTCCAAAAAAATCGACCAAAATGAGATCGAATTCTGGTCAAACTCAGACTGAAAACCCAACAACTCAGACCAATAGTTAGACAAAACTTTAGCTTAAAAGGACACCAAATACCGAACGAAAGTAACCCAAAACTCAGATCAAAAACTAGTAACACACACACGTGTTTTCTTTGATCTAGTTATCTTTGAAAAATATGTCGGCTGTTATTTTTAATGACAAACATGTTGATTTATTGTGAGTTTGATCAAAATGAGTGAAGAAAAAAATTAAATTTTTTAAAAATGTTCAAATAAAATCCAAATTGGTCCTACAAAAAATTGGGCAAAGAATTGAAGGTCTGCCGTCAAACTGTTTCCAATGTTATTGAACAGTTTCAGGAGAATTTGACCATCGATAGGAAACCGGGTTCGAGAAGAAAACAAGGACCACATGATATTGGGAAAACCAAGAAAATAGAAAGCATATTGAAAAGATCTCCAAACACATCTGGTAGAAAAGCTGCCCGGTTAGCCCAGTGCTCTGACTATTTGGTGTGAAAAGTTAAAGCCAATACAAGTTTGAAAACATACAAAGTCCAAAAAGTTCCAGACAGGAATGCTGCAAAAAATTTAGATGCCAAAAGTAGGGCTCGGAAATTAAAATCGAATTTCATACAAAAATATTTATGTTTTATAATGGACGACGAAACGTATGTACTGGCAGATTTTACGCAGCTTCCGGGTCAAAATTTTTATGTTGTTGATGCTTGAGGAAATATCAAAGAACAATTTAGAATCCAAAAGCAGACAAAATTTCTTTAAAAATTCCTGGTATGGCAAGCTATATGCAGTTGCGGCAAAAGAAGCAAGTCATTTGTTATAGTGAGCTCTATAAATACCGAAATATACATCAAAGTTTGAAAAAAAGACTTCTTCGTTTCATAAGAGAGAGAGAGAGCATCTGGTCTGATTTGGCATCATGTACCAAAGTAATATCATAGTTTTTGTACCAAGAGAGGCCAATCCTCCAAATTGTCCGGAGCTAAGACCAGTGGAGAGATATTGGGCTCTTGTGAAAAGAAACTTAAAGAGCACAAAACAGGTGTTCCAAAATATCGAATATTTTTAAAGGAGATAGGCAAACTGTTCCAAAAAGGTGTCTGAAACAACTACCAAATCTCTAATGGAAGGCTTACCAAAAAAGGTCCACGACTTCATAAATAGTGGTTGGAACTATAAAAGTTATATTTTTCTGTAATTTGTAAAATATTATCAATTAAATAAAAAAAAAATCAAAACTCTAAGATAAACCGTTTAAAAATGATTGAATTTTATATATGTTAAGATTTTTTCGATCTCATTCCTTAGGAATATCTGATAAATTTTTACATCAAAAAATTTTAACTTAAATTAAATAAAAACTAGACCAAAACTCCCGACGAATTCAGTCAAATTTTAAAACAAAATTCAGTCCGATTTCGGACCGAAATTCAGACCAAAAATAGTATTAAAATCAAGCCAATTCAGACAAAAATATAAACCACAACTCAAACTAAGAGTTAGATTAAAACTGAGGCTAAAAAAAAGGCCAAATACAAATTAAAGCAAACCAAAATTTGGACCAGAAACCAGATCAAAGGCTGGTGGTCTGCAAACGTTGGAAAGCAAATCAAAATTTAGATCAAACATGGATTAAAACTCAAACCAAATTCAGATTAAAATTCAAACTAAAATAAAACAAAATTCTGACTTACAATCAAACCAGAATTCAGATCAAAAACGGGCAAAAACAGAAAAGTTAAACCAATGTCAGACTAAAACTCTGTACAAAATTCAATCCAAAAACTAGACCCTTATCAAGCTTTCTAAAAGTAAGACATTGAAATTGTAGATTTAATGTAGTCTGAATGTATTTAATAACAAGTTGCACTGTAACGTGCATCCTATTGGCACGCTCAGCATGGCGGCTAATCAGAATTGATTCAAATATCCGACCTCATTTTAATATTTATTTCAAATTACTTATTATTATTAAAATAAAATATTAAATAAAATAATATTTTAAGGGCCGTTTTCTCAATATCCGGGTAAACACTAATTCGAATTTTAACCGATGATTAGTAGTAATACTTAGTTCTGATTAGTGCGGACATTGAGAAAATGGCCCTAAATAATAAAGTTTTTCGTTTGTTGAAAGTATATACTTTTCACTGCTTATGATTTTTTTTGGAAAAATCTAAATATTTTTTATTCCTCAAAAATTACCGTTTAGTATAAGATTTCAGGTTCTGGGGGGGAGAGGGGGGAGGGAGGGAGTCATCAGCCCCTATATCCCTCCCCCTGGATACGCTACTGGCCAAATATCTTGTTTTTTTTTTTTTTTGGTTGGAAATGAATGTTCTTCATCAGATTGCGATGCCTGTCGTCGTCGGCATCATCGCTCAAGCAAAACTAAAGTTTAATTTTCAACGAAAACACACATTTATATATAAATATATGTAAGAGCAAGTATTGAAGTTACCTAGAGGAAAAAGTTTTTTTTTTTTTTTTTAAACAGCAAACAAGTGATAAAGGTCTTTTAAATACATGAACATGTATCCACGTACTAAGAAAATAACAAAAAACAAAAAAGAAAACCATCTTCAACAGCAGCAGCAACAACCATTGCCATGAACGTCATCATAATTTTTGCTGATGCAGCAATTGCAAATATTTATGTCGCTGGCGTTGTTGTAGTTGTTAACTGCATTGTAGACTTATTATCTATAATGTTGGTAAGGATGAATATTCAACCACACGCAGTTAATTGATACATTATGAACAACAAAGAAAGCGAGGGACGGAGACCAGAGAAAGAGCGTGAGTTCACTTGAAAATCAGTAAAAATGGAAAACGTCACCTTAAAATATTCACAATATTATGGGGTAGGGAAAAATAATGTCTATAATATACTTGTTTCCCTAGAGGTCATATACTCACATGTATACACATAAACCTACACATTCACACTCACACACAACATACAATATGAAGCACGCAAAATAAACAAACATTGTAAATTCAACGACAACAAAACCAGAAGAAGCCGAAGCAGTAGCAAGATTTGTAAAAATTTACACAAAAAACCAACAACAAACAAGCAAAAAAAAATGTAAAATTACTGAAAATAACAAATTTAGAAACAATGACGACAACAACAGCCGCACAAAAACAATTGCTGTTAAAGGAGTTTTGCAAAGGTTTTGTGTTGTGAATACTAGTGGGTAGCTTCAAGTACTCGTGGGCAGGCACTAGGAGATTCTACGACTACGACCGCTCGTACTTGAGCTAAAAATTTTTTTACATTCATTAAATTTGTATAAACAAATTCAGATGGAATAAATTTTCTACCTCAAGTCTCTTTTAGCTTATGTGCTGGCGCTATGCTGCGGTGCTGCAAAGAACAACAACAATACAAACAAGCAAACAGACGCTGAAGGAACTCACATTGGTGCATTTTTTATTTTTTATTTTTTGTTTTGTTTTTGGTGTTGCTCTAGAAAAATAACGTAAAGTATTGTTTTTCTGTTTTCGGAATTTCTAATCATTTACAGGGTGTTAAAGTCTGTTATATCACCACAAGTGAACATTTGATTTTCAGCTTGAGGGATCGGAAACTTGGCGGAAACTGTGACATAATTAAAAACAATGCAATTGAAGAGTGCAGTTGACGATCTCGATAGTTTAGTGGATAGTGCATTAGACTTTCATCTGGGAGGTTCGGGTTCGATTGCCGTTTTCGTCTGGTGGTTAAGTTTCATTTCTTTCTTATATTCATTATCAATATGAAGTGTATGAGAATTATAAGATAGTGTAAAAGTATACACCTTGGTTGGTTATGGCAAAACCACCAAGCCGATAAAAAATTGCCACACCGCCGTTCGGAATCGGCGTTAAACTGTAGGTCCAACTATTTAGTATCAGAATGGGCCGTTCAGGCCTAAGTGTGTCTCTCGACAGCCACTCCAACCTAACCTAACCTAACCCAACCTAAGAGTGCAGTTTTAGTTTTTGATAAGTTTTTTTTTTAGGAATTTCTAGTCTCACTTTTTCTCCACTTGGTCACGTTCACGTTTGAACTGATTTTAATTCCATAAATGATAGTAGCTCTACAGATTGAGGCTAAATGAAATGAGTTGCTGAAGCGTAAGGTACTAGAGTTTCTAGGTCTTCAAACTGTATTTAGATTAGAAAAATATAGGCCCCATACCTTTATAGCTTGAGACTCTACATATTGAGATTTTATAAAGTGAAGTTGAGTTGCATAAACAATGATTCGTTATATTTAATTTCGATGAATTATGGGTCCTACAAATTGAAACACTATAGAATGAGGCTGTCGAAACAGATAATATTGAAATGAAAGCTCTATAGACTGAGAATCTTACATACAGGGTGACAATCGTAAAGTGACGCACACATTTCAGCAGTTATTTTCAAAAGGACGTACTTCCATTAAGTACAATTAAGTGTTAACATTGCTGAATATATAAGCATTCATTTGAACCCCACCTCATTCAATATAACCTCCTTTAGCCTGCACACATGCCTTCAATCGATCCGGAAATCGTAGGACTGTTCGCCGCAGGACTTCCGGATCAATTTCAGTCCAGGCTTTCTCTAATGAATTTGTCAGCGACTCCAGACTGTGGTGTTGAGATGCACAAGCCTTACTCTCTAAAATACTCCAAATAGAGTAGTCCATTGGATTCAAGTCTGGGGAGTATGGTGGCCATTCTTGAGACGTTATGAATCCAGAAAAATTGTCTTTTATCCATGTTTGCGTTAATTTTGCCATGTGGGAAGGTGCAGAATCTTGCTGGAAAGTCCAGTTTTCATTTCCAAATGTATCTTGGGCCCAGGGAAGAACATGTTCATTTAAAATGCTCCGATAAACAACCTGGTCAATTTTAACACCCTCTTCAACGAATATTAGAGGGGTTCTGGCATTAGCGGAAACTCCAGCCCATACCATAACGGAAGCTGGCTTTTGAACTCGGCCAACAGTCCTATTTTGTTGCGATGATGATGTTAGCCATAGCCACATTCGGTCATTTTGCGCATTGAAATGTTGTTCAACCGTGAAAATTTTTTCATCTGTAAACAAGATATTTTCAACATTTTTTAACACGGAGGAGCGTAGCAACGCCTTGCATCTTTGCAGTCGCAAATCTTTCTTTTTTTGTGTCAGATCTTGAGCTTTTCGGAGCTTGTACGACTTAAGATTAAGCTTTGATTTTGCAATGATTCGCACTGTTTCACGGTTTACTCCCACTTCCTTAGCGATTTTTCTCATTGAGCGCCTTGGATTTCGCTTGATTCGTTTACGAATTTTTTCTGTTAAACCAGTAGTGGCAACTGTTGAAAATTTTCCCCGGTCTCTATCTCCAAAACCCCCAGTTTCATTATATCAAATAATAGCTCGGTCTACCGTACGACTTGACAAATTTAAAGCCTTTGCAATTTGACGGCTACTATAATTTGCCAAATGAAATTTCATAATTTCACGACGAATATTTTCCTTGTCCATTTTTATGGAAATTTCAAAATGTAATAACAAAAATTCAAATGAAATTAAAAGCAAAGCCAATGATGAATGAATTTGCTTTTTAAATTAAAGTAACGGTAAATGGCAAAGCTTGCTGCAGAGTATTAAACTTGCGTCACTTTACAATTGTCACACAACAAGAAGATCCATAAATGGTGGCTTTCTGGATAATTGTCAACAGATCGTATGAGAAACATTTCAATAATCTGCTATAGTATTAAATACAAAAAATTTCCCTTAACCCTCTCAGGATTTTCGAACACATATGTGTACATGAATTTGAACATTTTTCCTGGCTTTGATTTAAAAGCTAACCGAGCAATTTTGGAATTTACGTCTTTGTTTGTTTTTTCCTCTATCGTTTGGAATTTAGTTTGTTACATTCGAAGTATAACCGTCAAAACTATTGTGACTTTTATGGGACAACCTCACTTTTTTTTTTGTGACGTCAATTTCAAAAAATTATTAAAAATACTAAATAATAAAAAGATGTATAAAAAATAAATTTCTTATGTAGATATAACCTTCCTCTGTCGATAAAGACACATTTTGTGTAAGTTGGAGTATTTTTAAGCTCCCTGAACGTTTTTTTTTTGTACAAATATGTGTACATCGCGTACGGCTAAACCTGGACATCTAAAAATTCGTGAATAGTATTTTTGACTATTTGGTTGTCCCTAAACACGAAAATCAACACTCCGATTTTTTTTTACCACGAGAAGTGCACATTCTCCTGAGAGGATTAATGTAAAAATTTATTGTGGGAAATTAATATTTTTGTATTTGCTTCATTTAAACACACCCTATACCTATACATTTGGAATAAATTTAAATATGCATGTTGCATTCTACATTAGGGATAACCATGAAGTTTCTTAAGCATTCTACCACACAAAAATCATCGTACAAAACATACGTTTTTACGCTTAGCGAACAGAAGTTTACTGCTACTGCTACTGCTACTACTACAACAAAAAAAAGAAGTGAAAAAGCGAACGGGAAAAACAATAGACTCATTCACAATCTTTTTTGTTCGCTGGTTGGTTAGTTGTACTTTTTTCTAGCTCTGCTAGAAGAGACCACCAGCACGATTTCGAAACGTGTCTCCAGACATGAAAGCGAAAAAAGTTTCGGAAAACAAACAAAAAAGTTTATAGCTAAAAGTCGGAAGCCATATAAACGATATAGACTTCTAGCAGAAAATTTCAAATACTTTCAAGAAGAATATATGTGGCGAAAAAACAAGAAAAAATTCATTCAACTTATGCAAATTTATGCAGAGCTACAACGAACAAGTAAAAAAATAAATAAACCAAAAGCAAAAAATAAAAGAAGCAAAAATGCTTAGCAAAAAGGTAAAATACTTAGAAAGCAATAGCAATGCCAGAATATGCTATGAAAAAATTGTATAGAAAATATATTTATACTAATTTCTAAGTTTCAATTGCAATTTTCCAGCAAAAAATATGTGTATGAAATAGAATCATTGCAAAAGGAAGCTCTTGAAAAGGACGAAGATTCAGCGAGAGCACTCAATATTAAATTATCTTTCCCCCATTCTTCTCATAATTTCTTTTTTTGCACTTCATTTTCTTGCCATTATCGCTTGGAGAGCACAAAATTGCATCAAATGCTCAGAACTCAAGATGGAATATTATAGCATAATACTCATTAATATGCTAATAACACCATTCGTTGCAAATCCAAATACAAAAGAAAAAATTACATTCAATTAGGTACAGTCTTTTCAATAAGAGCGTGTACGACCTAAGTCCTTCAAAAAATGCTCCAATCAAAAACAAAATTTTCCACATTATTTTTAAATATTTTTTTGCCCAATGCACTGACATATCAATATAGTGTCCAGTTACCATAACTTTAAGTAATTTCGTGGCGTACGATTGCAGCAAACTTCGCCCATTTTAACTTAAGTTATCATTTCAATTGGGTAATGCTCTTAGCATATTTTCTGCACATCTTAAGCTTAATAATTGCTCAATAATTTTCAATGTGGTTAGCATCTGTTGTTGTTGTCTATTTTTCTTCCTTTCACTTACTGCACAAGTGACTTTGATGTTTAGGGTTCTGCCTTCTTAAAACACTCAATTTCGATGTCCTTTTCCAAACCAGTTATTGGCAGAAGATAAGAGCCTATGTTGGTATAAATGGATCATGTACTAGATATCCCAATTTTTCGTGAACATGACTATCCTGTCGAAACTCTGTTTTGAAAAGCATCCCCAAGCACGAGCTTTCCCTGGATGCTTAACTAATCTCAGAACCATCTTACTGTCTTTTAGAGACAAGGCACGTTTTATGGTACCTGCCGTCCTTAAAAAAGATTCGTCTGTAAAGACCACATCGCTCTAATCATTATCCATATGTTCGACAGCCCACTCCTGCCACCTTTTTGTTTGTTTTGCAGTCAGTAAGAGTTTGGTTATGGTAGCTTAGAATTCAATTTGGAATTCATTTAAACGACTTTGGATTATACTAAGGGATATATTAGTGACCTTCAGTTGCAGTTTTTGTTGAGCTGCTTCAAGTGTAATGGTAGAATTGTCTTCAAAAACTCATGCTATCACCGAATCCAACTGATTTGATGTTGCTCAGGTAGCACAATGATTTGGTAAGTCGTAAACAGTCTGGTGCCTTAAAAAAATGTGGTTCCATTTCTTTACGAATGCCATAATTTTCTTAAGGTATTTGCAGCGCCTTTCTAGGACATTTTGAATCCCTTAGGGTATGAGCAAATAATGATAGCCTAAAGAGGTTTTGCATGCACGGAGCTCAATTTGAAAAATTGCTCATACAACGAAATTGTAATTGCGATTGTTTGAAATGTTATACAGCGCCACTAGCAATGAAATGTTGAGTGTTGAAAATAAAGTCCAACTTGATACTTAAGCTCGTTCGTACAATTAAGCTGAACACGCTCTTTTTGAAAAGACTGTAAGTATGTAGTAATAAAAAATATATTTAGGTAGAAGAGTGAAAATAAAGATTTTTTCATTTTAGCAAATGGAAATTTATTAATTAAAAAGAAAATTGGTAATATATGTATTTCAAATAATTAAAAAGAAAATGTAAGTTAACATTTTACGAAAATTCATCCAGATATTATATTATAAAATATAAAACAGGAAAAGTTTGCAACGTTTGGTTATTGCAACTTTCGATAAACACAACAACAAAATTATTTACATTACCGGTTTTATAATTGCAACTCATCGAAAACTCAGAGATTCAAATAGTGCAACTTTGTATTTTACGTTCTCATTTATGTCTTTATTCTTTCGTTTATTATGTTTATTCATTTTGTAATGTAAAAAGAAAGATTGGTTGTGCATTCCGATTAAATTGACGCGCTTTCATTTTTTTTACATAAAACATTTGTAATGAACCTTCCTGGTTCGTTTTCTTTTAGCTAAGGTAAGCTCAGCGAGTAACCAGGGTGCGTAAATAATACACGATAGTTTCGATATCTTATGTTCATTTGTTTATTTATATTATTCACTTTTCTCTTTTTTTTAATTACACTTCATTCTTCGTGCGTAAGTATTTGTGTTCGTTGTACCTCGTTTTGTCACTGCTTGTTCCTTGTAGCCTTACAATCATCCATCTCGGACGTTCGTTTGCCTACGTTAGCGCTCGTTTGCCTTCCTTGGCGCTCGGTTTGGCCTAGTTGGCGTTCGTACGTTTCCTCTGCGTGTCTTCGTGACACGATGGCTAGGTCGTTGTCGTTCGTATGGTCCGTGACAACTTCGTTTGTACTACACCAGGGTATACGAACCCCTAATGCCGATTAATATCTCAGCGGAATCTTAATCCTGAAGTAAGAACCTCACGAATGAATAATGTATTATGAAGAACTTGGCATGCTGACGCTCTGCTGATATAAACTAACGCCTGCTGATATATACTATCCTTCCATACAGACGCATCGGTTAGGTTTATTACATATAATCTAGCGAATAGAGGACAATATAACCACCAAACTACTACCTTAGACCTAAGTCTGAGTGCCAGTTCAGTTTCATGCATATCCTTTTATACTAATTTTCCTCCTGTTGTGCCGTTTAGTTTCCGTTCTGTAGATGTGAATTGTTAATACTTCAAAATTAGTATAGTTAGCAAAAGACAACATAATTTACCCCTGGGTTATAGTTAGATGTTAGCAGAGACTAAATTAATCTGTTAGTGGAGAGTTAATTATTAGCAACATTGCCGCATAATTCCATAGCAGCATTTTTTTGTTAGTGTATCATAATACAATGTAAAATGTAGATCGATAATCTCAATCATGTCTGAAACCTGAAATTATTTCAGTGGTGTTCCAGAACTGATCGAGACCAGTAGCTTTTTTTCCCGTCTCTCTACTATACAAGTGCAAACAAGTAATTAGTAATTATACAATAGTTTTTTTTTTGTTGTTTAAAGTTACAACAATTTTTTTTTTATTGTGATTGTGATACATCGGTACAGTGGTTGCAGTTCTGAGCACTCAAGTGCAAAATTTTTGAGAAAATCCCCAGAAAGGTACAGTGTATTATTTTTTTTATTTAAACCAAACTTGGGTTATTAATCCTCCTTTAGGGGTGCTAGTGTCACCTAGCAGATGCTATAGTCATGGAGTTCACCAATGGTAGCCATGCGTCACTATCATCATTTCATATGGAAATTGGTTATAACTTACGAATCTACGTATAAAATTATAATTTTTTTAATTTAAAAATGCTAAAAATTTATAAAATAATAATACTATTGCCATTACTATTTGAAACCTAAAAGAAGCATGCATACATAAAAATTGCTAAAAATTTATAAAGTGGTCCATAATAATATTTTTTTTTATAATTTTTTAATCTAGAATTATAATTTTCATATGATAGCTAAAACAGCTTAAAAATCTAAAATAGTCATGCATATATAAATTTATCTAAAAGTTAAAGTAAAAAAAAAAAAAATTCTTAAAAATAATAATAATTGATAATTTTAAAATAATTTAAAACCTGAAATAACAGAACATGCATACATTTAAAAATAGCTTAAAAGTGATTAAAACTTAAATTTTTTTGAAATAATTTAATGTACCTAATTTTGTGCTAAGTGAAAAGGAAAAGATAAAGAAATTTTGCTAATGCATCAATTTTGATTGCGCATGCATTCATTTGCATACATGCATATATATATTTTTTTATATACATTTTTTTAGTTTTATATTAAAAATCTTAACTCCACTAATCAAGCGAACGAGAAAGATTTTCATCGTTGGACACTGGGTTCATGAAATTAATGTTAATTCATGTTTTTTCTTATTTCATTATATTTTCTTTTGAATAATATGAAAATGTGTATATTAAATATCTCATGCGATAAAAATATATACATGTGTACGTAGAATACAGATTTTCGTATGCATTTACAATCATTAGATTAAATCATGAATTTCAATCACAGATTTTACATATTTTTTTTTTCTTCACTTAATTCACTTAATTTCAATTTTCGATAGTTTTTCTTATACCTTATATTTCTAAATTATGAATTTAAGATACCGTATTTCTGAATATTCTAGTATTTATGTGTAATGCGCTGAAAAATATGCTATATAAAAATTGTTATGGTTCTTCAATGCAGTCATATAATAATTATGAATTTTTAGTTTTATTTAAATAAATGAATTGTTCTATTTAGAATGAACTAAATATTTTTTGATCTTGGTCTGAAGTAGGTAGTAAAGATAGATTGAATTAGGGGATTCTAATGAAGTCAGCTCACTGGAATCCAAAGGTAGGGTGGGAATCGTAATGGGCATGAGCAGCAGTAAGATCTTTGCTTGCTCCAACACATCTAGTTTATTCTTAACTTGTCAGATACCATATGTTTTTTTTTTTGAGACCTTAATTTTTTGTTTAACCAGCACGTGAATTTTATTACGTAACGTGTAGAATTGTGCAGGGTACAAGATCCCTCCCCATATCTCCCGAACTAGCTAGGCAGGCAAACCAGCACGTGTAAAACGTCCTCTTCGCACATTCAAAAATTGGTTGTAGGTCAAGTTAAAATCCCATCGAAAGATGGTTGATTAACAATATATATACCAATTTACACTCAAACCTACAATTCATTAGTAAACACAGATGTTGCATTTCAATATTTTAATAAATAAATTAATTACACAATTCTTTTAGTATGATTTATATAAATATACATATTAATATTTCTATATATGTATGTATTAGTAGACTAGGGTTGTGCGATTAAAATTACAATAATTTTATGTCAGCACACATTCCATCAAACAACTGTTACCGTTGAAGTTCTTTGAATTATTATTTCAGTTCATGGTTTTTTGTTGATTAACAATAAATGAAGTTTATATATCTGTAGTTTTTATATGCTCATCCTGGTTTTTATTTGATTTCTTACTTGAAAAATTTCGTGTTCGCTGATCGCAACTTTTCGCTTATTGCAACCAGCCTGGTTTCCAATAGGTTGCGAATATTGTACTTTGTTTGTATTTCAAAAATCAGAATTTAACAAAGTTTAAGAAATTTATGAACAAAATTCTTTCGAACAGAACTAAATCATTCTATATGTATGCGAATGTAATTCCAGTTAACTTTTTTTTCGCTTTGTACTTGTGCTTTACATTAATTTACAAATGCAATCAACAGGACGAAGCGAAACGAACGAGAAAGTGTTGACATTTTATGCTTACACATGCATACAAACGCTTACATGCTTGTGTGCTTAATGTGCTTGTTGTTGTTGTTTTTTTTTTTTTTATATGCATGCACATCTCAGTATCTGCTGCTCTGTCTGCAGTTGCTGTTCAAGTTGCTTTTGTTGTAGCTTAAAGCTTACATATTTTTCGCTCGTATATGATGATGATCATCATATATTAACACAGCTTAACTGTTGTTTGAATGAGTGTGTGTCCTTCAAGTGACCGTTCTCTCACACTAACACATACACAAACATACACACTTAAAATTTGCGACACCACCATGAACATTACATGCATGTGACGGTGTGTCTGTGTGTGTATGTGTGTGTGTGTGTATGTGTGATTTTTTTTTTTGCTAAATAATCTTCTCCTCTGTATATCCTTGGCTGCACACACTTCTTAGTTTAACCAGCTTACAAAATTTATTTTTAGATTAACTTTTTGATGAAATGCTGAGCTTGTCATTCTAACGTTGAGATTTTTCTCACTCCATCCCTTTCATTTGGCGTTCTGGGTATACATACATGTTTGTGTGTTACATCTAATATGCACTTCATTGCTAGGTATATTCTCTGACAGCATTTGATGTGTTTTGATGTGCTTCAAGTTATGTTGCGCTGCGATGTGAATGTGATGTGCTGGCATGATGGCATAGAATGTTACATTTTAGTTAATATTCTTTGTTGCAATTTTCAAAGAATGTGTTTGAGCAACTGCAGTAGCAGCAGTCAAAGCTTACAACTTAAATGCTTTTCCAACCGCGCGTCCATACCGCAGAGTATGTTGCTTTAGTTTAGTTTTAGTTTTTACTTTACATTGACAGTGGCTGTCAAAAGTGGTTCGTGTGATTAACTTTTAGTTGGTTTTTGTGCAGTTTACTTAGAAGAAGATGTAAAAACTGGCTCTGATATAGATGAAGATGCTGCTAAGCTGATATCATTGTATGTAGGTGCGGCGTCTTACTGATGAAAATGACTAGCATAAGAGTAGAAAGGGAGAATTTCATATGCATGAAGTTGCTTAAATATAAAACGAAACCTAATTGAATGGATAACAAAGTATGATTATAACTCCTTATGTATTTTGTGAATGCGATAATTTGTAGTAGATTTATTGTGAATTTAAACTTCATTTGCAGTGCAATAAAAAATTATTTAGAGATTAATTTTTTTATTGTCTTTATACTCTCTCTCTCTCTCTCTCCCTTTCTCTCATACATAGTACTGTTAGTTAATGTGATTAAACAGAGTTATGTTAAATAACATGAATGAGAGTATTCTCCATAGGATTTGACAATTACTATTAAATAAGATACTAGTCGGTAAGGCCCCAGTAACTGGGGCTAGTTTTTTGCGGAAGAAATCTCTTTATGAAAAACAAATATCAAAAGAGAACCAAATTACTCGTTTGTGTTTGTTTTGTTATTTGTGTATGCAGATAATTCGTTAGATAATTCTGAGAGATGCCGTTACTCATGTCTTCTCTCTTTCTCATGATTTTTTCAACGATGAATTCAATGCTTTGTTCAATGAGTGAATTTTGAAAAACTTCCGACGCTAATATTTTGGAGTTGGCTTAACCGATTTTAAATCTGATAATTTTTGGCTAACCTACTCGTCAAGCTCTTTACATTGATATATTATATGATATCGTAGCACTTCTGGAATAAAATTGTAGTTACACTAATAAATATATAGATGGAAATTTTAAGTAAGTAATATTCTACAGTGAGCGCATTTCGTTTAGCCGAACTGTAAATTTTTAGTATTGTTCATTGTAATTGTAAAATATTACGGTAGTTTTCGTTTACTGTGAATATTTTGTGTCATATATGCAATATAATTTATTTTATTAATAAATGTAGTCTGCAAGTGTGAAGCTTCGAGTTTAGTCAGTGAAAAAGAGAGAAATAAATGATAATTTCAGTGCGCACTTCGTTTAGCCGAAAAGATACAATCATTTAAATCAGAAAAAAAAAAAAATTGAACAGGTAAGTTCCAATTTTAGTTATGAAAAACTTTAAAGTGGCATTATTTGTATATATTGTAATAAATTAAGTTTTATTGTTTGGATTTTTTAATACCGAAGGGGCGTTACTTGTCAAATGAAGAAAATGCTGTTATAACTGCGTGTAAAGAAAATGGCTTAAGTAATGCGAAGATTGCTTTAAAACTAAATAGATCTGAAAAAATTATCAGAAATTTTCTGAAACTAGGCAAGAAATATGGCCAAAAGCTGAAAACAAAAGGTAACAAAAAAAAAAAAATCACAGAAAAACAAAAGCTGAGTGCCTCACAGATTGTAGCTGAACTTGATCTCCCTATAAAAAAACGTCGTGTTCAAAAAATTTTAAGTACTTCACCAAACCTTGTTTATAAGAAACAAGCAAAAGCTCCACCACTAACTAAAGGTCATAAGGACACAAGGCTAAAATTCGTAAAAACTCATATGAAGTGGACCTCAGAGTGGAGAAATGTTATTTTTTCCGATGAGAAGAAATTCAACTTAGACGGTCCAGATGGATTTAGCTACTTCTGGCATGATTTAAAATCAAGAGAAAAACCAAGATTCAGCCGAAACTTTGGTGGTGGCAGTGTCATGACCTGGGCAGCTTTTTCTTTCAATGGAAGATCCAAAATCTGCTATGTTCCAACAAAAATGAACAGTGACATTTACACAGATATACTGGAAGCAGAATTAATCCCATTTCTAGATGACTCACATCAAAACGAATTAGTTTTGCAACAGGATAATGCTGTTGTTCACGTCTCACGACATTCCATTCAATGGTTTAAAGAAAAAAATATGCCACTAATGAAATGGCCAGCACGCAATCCAGACTTAAATCCTATTGAGAATCTCTGGGGTATACTGGCTAGAGATGTTTATTAAAATGGACGCCAATTTGCCAATGCTTTCCAATTGAAAATAGCAATTAAGGAGAGTTGGGAAAAAACTTCCAATAATATACTCTAAAACCTGATCGATAGCATGCCAAATAGCATTTTTGGTTTAATTAAATGTAATGGAGGCAAAATAAAATATTTTTAAGTTTTGTTTATTTTTTGGTATTATATAAAGCATTCGGCTAAACGCACTGCGCTCACTGTATTATTTACAGAGATGAACGAATATTTTCATTTCGTATAATAAGAGAATTTTGATGTTATGGTGATATAAAACTTAAAAGAAATCAAGAAAAATTGGAGGGCATACTGCAGGATATTTTCTCTCTGCCATCTTTTTACATTTAATCAACTTGATTTATTACGCGATTTATGGTATGAACACATAAAGAACTACAGGCTTGCGACTGCATAATTGAAAGTACATAATTGGAATTGCAAACACTCTCAATTGGTGTGGATAGTCTAGAGCAGTGGTTCTCAAATGGTGGGGTGCGCCCCCATGGGGGGCGTAGACAAATTTGTAGGAAGGCGCGGTAATCATAATTTTTAGTATTTAACAGAATAATTTCTCTCTTCTTTCATATTATATGTTAAAACCTACAATATGCACCTTTTAATTTCACATGTTCTATTTCTGACTTAAGGTACGCACACACAGTTGCGATTTCATTGGTGCGAATACGCAACATCTGCACATCTGCGATTTTGACGCATCGTTTTTTTCGAAAATTCACAGTTCCCCTCTTTTGTCGTCCTGAAAACGCAAACTGCTGCGTTTTCATGCCAACAATTAACAAAATAAAAAAAAAAGAAGGGAAATAAAAAAAAGTGAACAAAAAGAAAAAAAGCAAATTATTCTAATATTTATATTTAATTTAATAAATAATTGAACTGGTAAAAATCTCTAATAAAAATCTCTTATATATGGCAGAAAGAAATGAAAATCAGCTGTTGCGATTTCAATGTAAAGAAATCGCAACAGTGTATGCCTCTTTGCGCTTTTAAAATTTGCAGCAGAGACGCATCGAAAAAGGTGCGAATTCGCACCGATAATAGCTTTAAACCGCAAAAATACGACAAACTGTTAAAAATTATTTATTTAAAAAAGAAAACCGAATGTAAAATACCATTTGGTTAGTTTCTCGACTATCTTTTTCTATCACAAACTTTAACATTAGGAATCACTTAAGATAATTCATGATTGACTCGATTTATTAATTATTTGATTAGTTTATGCTAGGGAATTTCCAACTAAAACGTCAATAAAACTTCACCATCCTAGTTTTCCTCACGAGGAACTATTCAACTACTAAATAAATTTACTAGCCTAGTTTATCTTTGACACTGACTAACCACAGCCTCCTCCGAACTACGGAACAACTAGAATTTTATCCAGGCGGATATGATTTAATTAAAACAATATGAAAATCGAAGTAGGGGAGGCGCGGGTTTGCCACGAATTCGAAAAGGGGGGCGTAGGATGAGCACAGTTAAAAACCGCTGGTCTGGAGAATGGAATTATTTATTTATTTATTTATATAATTTTAGTCTATGAACAAATTTAATATTCTTATAGACTAATAGGAAACTTAACTATAGATTAAAAGAAAAATAAGAAATTAATCATAAGAAGTTTTTAACTGAATGGATTTCTATACGAAACTTGACACAAGGTGGAGTAAAATGGCGACCCCAAGCCGAAAAAGGGTGGGGACACAGCCATGGCTACCGGCATCAATTGAGTCCACCCGCCCAACGTGAAAGTCTCACATGGACTCAATTGATGCCATCCGCACTGAACGTGTTAAGTGAGTATATTCCTTGGTGTTAGGTTTACAACTGCAAAATCTACAGCAAAAATATCATTAATTTAATGTCTTTAAAAGTCAGTAAACAATTATTTTCATTGACAAATAAATTTTATAAAATAAAGAAACAATTTTCAAATAAAATAATAATTATTTTTTATTAAGTGCATGTACATTGTACGCCAACAATTTACATATATTTATATCTTCCATATCTTTACTTTTCAATGTGTTGATGTTTGCTGTTTCATTCAATGCTTAATGACAATTAATGATTGTGCCCTTAAAACGATAGTTCAAATGAAAAGCAAATATAGCAACAACAATTGACTGCCTCTTTCATTAGCCAAGCACAGCAATCAAATTCCAAAATCTAAACCAAAAAAAAAAAAAAAAAAAAAAACTCATTAAATCACACAAAAGGGGAGTGACACTTAAACCGTCTGCACACAAATAAAGTCGCAAGTAGTAAGTAAAAAGGAGTGATAAAATGTATGTAGTTACCACAACTGCAAAAAACAAAAATAAGTGAAAACAATAACAAAAGTATTGTATTACACGCAGTTGTACTCATTTAACACTTTTATGAAGTAAGTTCACACTCCGAGCTTACCAAGTAATGCATGTGCTAATGTGAGTGAAAGCTTTCGAGAGACGAGTAATATAAGAGTTTAGAGTAAATTGCATTCAGCACAAAAATTGTAATAGATTTCATGCGCTCACTCTCTCATGCTTTACCGGCAAAACTGTTCAAGTTCGTTAGTGAGTGCAAGCTATAAATGAGCGACTGAGAGAAATAGTATGGGTGTGAGAGAACGAAGGGTAGAAAAGAGCATAACTGTGAGTTATGGTGAAAAGAAGAAATGCAGTGGAGGAATTGCAAGCAAAAAAACGATTATTTTTTTTGAAGGAAGTTATAATAATATATGCGATGATTAGAAAAAAAAAAAATAGTTATTAAAACTTAAAAGTTTAATTTGTTTATATTCAAATTTAATATCTTTTTTTTTAGCTTTATTTAAAAATTTTGACATAGTTTAGTTTATGGTCAACTACATTTGCAACAAAAATGTATACAACATTTTGTTTTTTTGTTTTTTTTTTTATTTGGCAAAGGTCGCGATTGAAGTTCGTGGGTTCTTTACAATGATTGCACATGAATAAGCGTAAAACGAGAGTAAATAGAATGAAAAAGAGTGTGGAGAGAGCAAGTTCGAAAATCTTAAGAGTTGAAGGAAAATATTGCATTCGAGCTTAAGCCAATTTTTAATGAGTATTGTTTAATTGCATTAAACACGTGATTGCATGGTATTTGAGTGAGAAAATTCTGAGAACACAACATGTTTTTATGAATTAAAAAATGTTCGCAATATTTATACATTAAAGTGAAAGAAAACTAGAAGGTTTAACAATAAGAAAAATATAATAAATAATGTAAAAAATCTGAAAATAATAATTATGAATGAGTTTTACACTTTACCAAAACTTTAAATGTGCTCTCAAATGTTACACAAATACGACTACTCGCTCTCTCGTCTTTCTTTCTATGTATAATTCACTTATGCTCTTGCACTCGTTTTGGCATCGTTTTCCTTCCCTTTAAAAGAGAATGAGAGCCGTAGAGAGCATCATCGTATCATCGTTCACTTAAGTTCTTCGTTAAGTTGTGTGCGAGTGTGTGCGTGTATCTATGAATTGCTTTCGCTCGTTGGCACTACGAGATGTTGTATTTCGAAATCGTATTCGTTTTTCGCGTACTACTCGAACGAAAGGCCAAAGCATATGAAAACGATTGAGAAATTGAATGGGAAAATCCTTTAGTATTGAAAAGGTCGTGGTTTTGTGTAGTCGTCGTTTAAAAAAAACGCAGCGGTAGCGTTTTACGGTGCGTCGGGTTCAAATGACGGTGCTGCTTCTATTGAGAAAATACACACAGAAAAAAAGAAAATGCAAAAAAATATTAATTCATTTACAAGAGGAGAAGTCAAAAGGATTAATTGAAATTTTAATATAATAATAATATTAAATAGAAAATTAATTACAAATGCAAGAATTTCGATGTTTAAGTGTTTAAGTGCCAGTGTCACAACTATACGGTATGAATGCATATATACATATCTTTGGAGTCTAAAGAAATTCCTTTACATTTTTCTTAACAACTGCATACAAGTTTTTGTTGTGTTCCTATATAAAAATTTTATTTTGAGGTTGTGCTTTGAGTGCCTTCAAATTGAGCACACCACAATATTATGCAAAATTAAGCAATACCGTTAGGGAGCGAAACAGCAAAAGTTAAACAACTCAAGCAAAAAATAACAACAACAACAACAACAGCAATAAGATACTCGCACGTGAAAAAAGGAAACAATGGAAACTCAAAGTTGCCAAAGAGCGAAAAATAACGGAATTATTTAAGTGTAGTAAAAAGAGAAGTAAATGGGCACAGAAAAAACATAGCATACTTTTAGGAAAGCATATAAAAAATCATCATATAAATGCTAAATAAAAATTTATATACGAGAATATAACATTAAATACTTACATACTATATGAAAACAGCTCACAAAAATATGCAACATCACTTACAAGTAATAATGGCAATAGCGCTCAAAAGTATGCTGCTAAAAAGATAAATCAAAAATCGTATTATTAAGCTATAAATAAAACGGTTTCCTTTTTACGTTCGTTTTTGTTGTTTTTGTTTCTTCGCTTTACTTTTTGCTTTTTTGCCCAATAACGTATGCAAAATATGTGCGCTCTGTGCGTTGTGTGTGTGTGTGTGTGTGTGCGTGCCTATTTATAATGAACCCCTTACTTGGTGGTGCTAGCTGCTCTGGCTTTGGCTCTAGCTCTTTCTGCTTCTTCAATACTTCAAACGTAATACGGAAATAAATTTTTACGTACGCGCCTCAGTACTCAATTGATATTGATCCCTTTTTTGTTGCTTTGTGTAAGAAACGTGCTGCATGTAGCAAAGCGAAGAAAAAAACAACTTATTTATGGTTACTTGCTTAAAGTGTAGCAGCGCAGCTATAAAAACATCTTTATCATTTTCGTGCATATAACTTTACAACAACAACCGAAACAACAAGCATAAGCACCAACAAAACAGCAATAAGAAGCAACAGCCAAAAGGCATAAAAAGGATACTAAGGCTGAATGCTTAGATGGTTGACTACATTCTGTATTGGCAGTTGTCTTTGGTTGTTGGTGTTTTATAGACAAACTCAAACTCATACCAGAAAAGGATACTCGTTGGTAAGCATACATATTTAAAAAATATTGCTTACTTCAATAGATAGATTGTATATTGAAGTCTCAGCTCCTATCCTTTTTTTTTTCAAACAACTTATCTTGTATTCTACTATATGGCATTAAGTACAATATTAAAAAGAACTTGAAATATATTTCAAGTATGCTCGACCCCTCTTGCACTCGTTGCGTTATACTAAGCGCTAGGGTTGAGTTGCAAAAACAAAAAAAGACATAAAAACCATAATAAAGTTAAAATACTTTATTTTTACGTTAACAATTTTGCTGCTATAGGGTAACCTACTTCCACACACTCTCTCACACATATACATACATAAACGCATACTTACATCTACTTTGCCTTCAACGTTGATGATGTTTCGCTGGCATTACTTATTAGAAGCATGTTGCCACTGCATTGCCGCCACCCAGTCAGTCAGTAGTCAATGTATGCGGTTTAGTTTTATGTGGGTATGATGAACGTTGCCACAAAAAAAAATTTCGCTTTCTTTTCCCATACTTTTTCTACTGCTTACACTTCATCGTCTACTTCCACTTCCTTGTAGTAGCATCGTTGATGTGTCTGTGTGTTTGGCTTGGTTGGCTTTTATTTAATTTTGAAGCAAATGTGCGTTGCACATGTGTTGTAAATCTTTTTTTTTTTTTTTCCTACTTACATTTCCTTATGGTTTTATTTTTTTTTTCTTCGTTTTGAGGCCAAGTTTATTTTTTATTTTTTTTTTTTTTGTGCACGAAAAAAAACTTGAAACTTTTGTGTTGCCATTTGTAAGTTGATTTAAAAGTACGAGCGTATGGGTGGAAATGTATATGTACATGTGTATGTGTGCAGCATAAGTTTTGGATATTGCTGAGCATGTTTCTATTTTTTGTTTTCCTTTTTTCCAGTTGAAGTTTTAAAGTTAAATAATGTTTTAAGTTTAAGCAATCTTTAAAAATCTTCCATATCGTTGGTGGAAAAAGTTTTTTATTTTTGGAAATTTCTAGCAGACTTGGCGTATGAGTAATTTATAGAATCATTCGGGGACAATGTTTTAGTTTAGTTTGAGGCTGATTTGGTTAGGGAAAAGTTAAACAAATTTGTTGTTGTTTTGATCACATATGGAGTTTTTTTTGAATAAGTTTGAGTTCTAAAAATATTTTGAGAATTTTGTTAATTTTAGGGAGATATTCATTGACTTGCTATTGACTGCTAATATCTTTTACGGTGAAGATTTATAAAGCTGAGATAGTAAAAATATATCAAATGGAAGATTTAACTAAATTTATTTCTTCGAAATCTAAGACTAATTTGTTTCAAAAACCGATTTCTACCACAAACATATTTCTCACTTGTAACAAATCTGAGTTGTTTCCGACTTATAATTTTTTTTTGTACACACAAAATTTGCTTGTAAATATATAAAAAATCTGGATAAAAATTAATTCAATAAATAAATTGTAAATAGTTTTTCATATGACAATTTCATATCTTAGCTGAAACTTTCTGGACTGGCCAAATTAAGCGACACTTAAGTAAGAAGATGAGCCACCTTTATATGGCAGCTATGAGAACAAATAACACTAGTTTACAGCCAATTTGTGCTAAGGATGTTACTATATTTCTTTTATGTACTTTGGACCACTAACTCGAAAATGCCATCAAAACATTTTTTTATGGATAAGTTTTCGAGATATCATTTTTTGAAATTTTTTTTTTGTTTTTTCCGAAGGTAGTTTGACTGTTTTGACCATATCTCGAGAAGGCAACAAACCAATTTGATTGTGAAAGGTATCAGATGAAAGATAATTATTTTACCAATAAATATTTCAAACAATACTTTCCAATCAACCCAGTAGTTTAAGAGCAATTGGTCAAAGTATGAAACAAAAAACGTTTTTTTTGGACAAAAATTTAAATCGAAAACTTACTTAAAAAAATAATAAAGACTAGAAAACGTATAAATATGTCCTATTTCTTAATTTTTACATAAAGTTTACACTTTTATGTAGAGAACCTGGTATTTATGAACTAATTTTATGGATAAATACCGAAGCTATGACCAATTATGTACGAAGACCAAAATTCAACTTTTTCTCTATATTTGTATTTTCCCTTATTTATAACGTATATTATTGTTTTATTCTATCTGTTTCTCCTTATAGTAGGATATATAAGAGTTTATGTGGGAATTTTGTTTTCACAATTGAAAAGCTTTTTATTGAAAACGTTATAAAAATGTTTATTAATTTAGCAGACCATATATATAACACATTCTCTGTCAATAGGAGACCTCCATAAAAAATTTTTTTTGATGTCATTTTCGAGTTTAGTGGTCCAAAGTACAAAAAAGAAAAATAGTAGTATTTTTAGCACAGACATTTTTTTTAATTTGTAAACTAGTGTAATCAAAAAAAAAAAAAAAAATCGTCAATATTGTTGCTTATGAGAACTAAAATATTCTCTTTTAAGTGATAAAATGAGTAAATCATAGTGAAATAATTAGAAGTGACACCAAGGCGTATTAAACAGGGTGGAGTCACTTCAGAGAACCAATTTTATTCTGTCAAAAACTGCTGTTCGATATCAAAATTACAATAGTTTTTGCTTTGTATTTTATTTCAAATGCAAACACAAATAGAATCTTTTCGAAATAAATGAAAATATATACATAAATGTGAAATTTATTGTACTAATAATTGTGATGTTGAGAAATTTTAACTGGTTAATTGGAAAATCGCAAAATATAACAAAATTGATGAACGCATTTCCATACCAACGCAGGGGTAGAGTAATTGACGAGTTTTTTTTTATTGTGGAGCCCCCAATAAGCTTAGTCCACATAAATAAACTACACTTAAAGCTAAATTTGAATGAGTTTTTTGTTGCCGCGCAGCTTTGGCTGCACCTTTTTATTCACTATAAAGACAGATAAGTCTGCATTTCTGCAACACTTGCCACAAATAATACAAATCATCAAACAAATATACAAAATGTTTTTATACAAATTTATTGCTATTGTATAAAAAGATTTTATTCCACAATATTATTCCATACAATTTTGGTTTATTTACCTTTTGTATTTGACATTTCATATTTTGACACTAAAAAATTTGGCAGTTAAAAAAATAAATGAGCGAGATCTCTCAAATGACTTCACCCTGTTAAATACGCCTTGAGTGACACCCTATTTTCTGTTCACTGACGTCTGGCAAATTTTGAAAATTATTCTCTTACTTCTCCCCAAAAAACTTGTGATATTTCAGAAATAAATATAAAAAGGTATTAACCCATTAGTATCAGCACAATATGTAAATAAAATAGAAATATTTGGAAAGCCAGAAAAGTTTTTACACATTGATAAACGAGATCTTCGAAGGAGTTTGTAACAACCATGTGCATAATGTGAACCAAGGATTTAACCCAAAACTTAAAGTTTTTTTTGTTATGTATGCCATTCAAGTAAGAAATGTACCTCTACGAAATTTAAATAAAATTCTTTTGAAATCGGTAAAACTATTTAGAATATAAAGAGGACATTTTTGAAGAAGATCATTTTAAAAGTATTGTATTTTGATTATTTAAATACTTTATAGAACCACTCTCTACAAAATATTTTAAGAGCTTTTATTTCAGAAAAAAACAAACAACAAACGAAAGTTTTATTGTTTTTTGATACTTTTATTTCATTTATTTATATGTGTATAGCTGATGAAAATGGGTTAAGAGAGTTTTCTCTCATAAACCAAATTATTTGTCAAAATTTATTGAGCGAATACATGTCATAATTGTCAAATCTCAGAAGACCTGAGAATATTTCAGATAACTTTCTGCTATCTGGCATACTGTATACTGTGGAGTAAATTTTTTATGATTTTAGTTTATAAAATTTTTTTTCCAAATTTGGCAGATCATATTTTGAACAAACTGTTCTACAAATGGAAACTTTTGAAAACGAGCAGAGACAGGACAAATGCACTTAGGGTAATGGGGAGTCGCTGAGTCCGAATCCGTGGTCCGTTTTGCTCTGCTAAGTCACAACTTTTTTATTGACATCAAAATTTTTAAAATTGAAAAAAAAAAATTTTAAATGCAGTTCCTATTTTTTTTCATCAAAACATCCATTTTTACAAAAAAAAAACTTTTTAGATTTAAAATAAAATTTAAAAAAATTTTTTTTTTTTTTAATTAATTAATTTTTTCGTAACTTTTTTCATCCTCGTTATCATCGTTCACTTTTAACTCGTTGTTAGCTTAACCCAACAATGCCTAACGGTGCCATACGGCACCTTGTCGCTGAGCCGTTCCTGAGTCAGGTTTAAAAAAATTACACTTGTCTCGTCACTGTTCATTTTTGGCTGTTGAACAGTGAACAGATAGAATGTTGTTCTGTAGTTTTTTGTTAACTAATGAAAAATTTATTTTTTGTCCATTATTTCAAATATATTTTTATTGTCTTCATTTCAATGATATATTTTTATAGTTTTTAGGAGACTATGAAAATTAAATCTAGAGGTAAATTTTCAAAGTCATGACTTATATTTATAGTTGTTTTTTTCAGCTCATGCTAAAGTTAAAAATATTTAACAAGCGCTTTTGAAAAAGCTCTCAAATTAGCAAGTTTTAAAGGCACTAAACGATTGGTTGCAAGCTCGTTAACGCATGGAAGCCTAGAGTAACTCAGATTGTCTAATGTTCACGGATAACCCGTAGAAACATAAGCTGATTGAGAACAAACAAGAAGTATAAAAAAAATGTGGAGTCTAACTATTGGGGATAGACATCTGCTTCCCTATACAGTCATGTTATTAGTGTCATTAGTGTCGCCTCCTTAATATTTTGTAATACGGGGGCTAAAAACTACTAAACCTTAAAATCAAAGCTACAATGCGATTTCATTGTCATGGGGAATACTCAAAAGTAGTTTGTAAAAAAAAATGTTCATGGAATTTTCTCTAAAAAAATTACAATTTTCCGGACTATATATAAAATTTCCACATAAAAACTCTTTGGTTACTAAAGATACTACTGAGAATAAGACTCCATCATATTCCAATCGTAAAATGTACATTTGGAATTTAATCACCATGAACTCTATGAACCACTGATTCTTTCTAAGGGAGGGCATAAAAAATATTAGATTTTTTAAAGCTGTTGTGTGCTTGTTGCTTTCGGAAAAAATTAAAAGTATTTATAGATACTTTCGAAAGCAACAACCAAACGAATATACAATTACAAAGCAAAAACTTAAGAAAATTATGCATAAAACATAATAGCATTTGAATAAGTCAAGTGCCGACTCTGACCACTAAAACCACAACAGCAACAATAGCAAAAAAGTGAAAACTTAGTTGCACTTCGAAAGCAAAAGCTTAAATTATTTGAGTGCAAAAGGTTACCGCTTACACCAAGCGCTGTTATTAACTTTTTTCTCGTCTGACGTCCCACAATGAAGCCATAGTAAAGTACCAGCAAAACTAAACTATTTGTAGTTAGTAACTAGTAAAAACTAACAAATGAAAGAAAAAAAAAAAAAAAAAAAGATATGTTGCCAGTTGCTTGTTTAACACACAATTCAACTAGTTAAATAGCTGTGTAGTTGAGTGTGTGTGTGTGTGTGTGTGTGAGTGTATATACAAAGACATTAGAAACACATATACCCAAGTGTATAATTTATTGTTTATTCGACTTAATACCACTTGATGGATTGTCTTGCGTCTTTTCTCTTTTCTTTTTTATACTATTCTACATTTCCTTTCTTTGTTGTTTTTATTTTTTTCCTGTATTCTTTTGGCTGCTTTTATATAATTCGATACTATTTGCAGCTACTTGTGTTTAAGCATTTGATTGCTGCTAAACACATACACATACACATACACATATACACATGAAATAAATAGTAAAAATGTTCAAATGAAATTGAGAAATAGAGAAAGAGTTTTTTTGTTGTTTTTTTTTTTTTTTGGTTGCTTGTTGTTAGCAATAGTTGCTGCTATTGCTTCTGCTGCCAGAAACAACCAGTTAAGCTTGCAATTTAAGCTTTCGATTTGCTAAAATTTTATTTATTGCTTGCAATTTGCTGCTGTTTTCATTTGATTTAGAGTATAAAATTTTATCGGAAAGCAATAAAATATTGGAAAAAGTGGAAGAAAAAGTTTCAAGATTGTGAAGCATCCATTTATATGTATGTATCCTGAATTTACTTAGAAATTGCATTTTTATTATTATATTTTGCTGATAGATTGCTATAAGTTTTCGATACATTCTATTGTTTTCGAAAAAGTTATACAATTCTGTGGAATTACAATTCAGAAAGTACATGATAAACTTTAATACTTGGTAACATATTTTCAGTAAATTTAAGAAGACGTCGTTATTAATAAAATGTAGCAATTTTCCGAATCTTACAAAGAAATGTGAAGGCATGAAATGGATGAGCATTAAGAAATTTCATATTTCAGCGTGCCTCGATTTTCTCAGACTGCCACTGACCGGTTCCGATTGCCTCTAACTACTTCTGATTTTCTCTGACTTCCTGTGATTGCTTCTAGTGGTTTTTTGCTGTTTCTGGATACTTTTTCTGACTGTTAATGACTGATTCTGACTATCTTTGTTGCCTTTGAATTCCTTCGACTTACTATGACTGCCTTTTTCTGTTTTTGGTTACTTATAATTGCTTTCAGCTGCCTTTTGTATTTTCTGTGACTAAATTTGACTGATTTTGATTGTCCTGATGGTGCTTTATATCACCCATAATAGCTTCTGACTGTTTCATATTTCCTTCTGTCTACTTGACTCCGGCTGCTTTTTTTTCGATTACATTTTCTTTCCTCTGATTAATTTCTCGCCAATCTCTGATCGCCTTTCACAGCCTTTGGTTTTCTGAGAGTGCCTCTTAACTCCTCAGTCTGCCTTTGACTGCTTCTTATAACAAGCTTTTCGCTGTTTCTAGCTACTTGTGAGTGCCTCTGACTGCCTTTGCCTTTAACTACTGAGGTAATCGCATCTCTGGTTTCTTTAACTGAATTCTGCTTGTATCCGATAGCATTTAACTGCTTCTGATTGCACTTGACTACCTCTTATTTTCTATGAATGGCTCTACCTTTCTTTAAGTGCATCTGACATGCTTCACATTGCTTTTGCTGGCGATTTGTTTTGACTACTTATGATTTCTTAATTATTTCTGATTTCTTTTGGCTGCTTCTGAGTTTCGCGGACTACCTCTAACTACTTACCACCTTGATCAAAAAGTTCCCGAAATTTATTCAGAAAACTAAAAATACAAGTTTATTCATCTAAATCTATATTGTCCCCTTCAAAGTAATCCCCATCGATTGCAACACACTTATGCCAGCGCTTGATCCAATCCTCGAAACATTTTTTATGTTCAGTTTTCGGTATGTCTATCAGTGCCTCCTGCGATTTTCCATTACTCCCTCTCGTCTGCTGAAACGCGTTCCCCGTAATGGTTTTTTAACTCGATTGAACAGAAAGAAGTCACAGGGTGAATCAGCCAAATCAGGTGAATTCGGTGGCTGTTGCATGGTATTTGTTGCATTTTTCGTCAAAAAATTACGAATTATGATGGCACTGTGCGGCGGTGCGTTATCATGGTGCAAAATCCAAGAGTTTTCTGTCCACAATTCCGGTCTCTTTCGGCGAATTGCTTCTCGCAAACGTCTGATAACGCCCAAATAATACTCTTTGTTTACTGTCTGGCCTTCTGGCAAAAATTCATGATGCACTACACCGTTGTAATCCATGAAAACCGTGAGCATTGCCTTCTTTTTTGACTGAAAACGACGTGGTTTTTTTGGTCTCGGCTCATTTGGTGAACGTCATTCACTTGCCTGATGTCTGGATTGCGTGTCGTACTCATAAACCCACGTCTCGTCTCTAGTAATAATCCTTTTGATGAATGTGGGATTGGATTCAGCCTCGCAAATCATGTCTTTTGCGACGTCAACACGGTCTCTTTTGTGCATGAAATTGAGGTCTTTTGGCACCAACTTTGCTGCTACACGACGGAAACCCAAATCATTAATCAAAATGTCTTGAACGGATCCATAGGCAATGTTCAAGTCCTCCGCTATCTCTCTGTTGGTTAATTTGCGGTTATTGACCAAAATTTCTTTTACTTTATCAATGTTTTCGTCGGTTTTCGATGTCGATGGTCTGCCACTGCGTTCATCATCTTCGATTGACTCACGACCAATTTTGAACCGCTCGTGACACTGCACTATAGGAAATTTTACCCAATTTTCTGGCCAAAATTCGAAAAATGGAGGTATCGATATGAAACTTAGTCCAGAAGTTTGTTAGGTGATAGGAACGCCCTCACATGAAAATAAGATTGCCACTCCCACTTAGTCTATAAGGGTGCAATATGAAGTGCTACAAAATTTGTTATGAGATAGCAAAAAAAAATGTAAGGAATCATCTCAGCAAAACGATTTTTGACATGAGCCACTTTTAGGTCGTGAAAAAGAAAAATTATGAAAATGGACGTGATCGGCCAACTGCCACACCTATCTCCCATTCAACAAAAAAACTAAAAGAGCTCTAAAATACGTTGCAGTCAAGATATCAAAATAAAAATCATAAAAAACAATTTTGACTGTTTCTAAATTTTGTATTATATCATATTTTTTTATTTTTTACAAAAAAAACTTTCAATCTCTTAATAGTTTCCTCTCAATATGCATTTAGTGTTTTGTTAATAAAAATTGGATCCGCAGCTAACCGCAGCCAATTTTTTTGTTGTTGTTCAGTTAAGAAATTATTTATTTTACATTTTTTTATACTAGAATGCATTGCACTGCCTCGCAAGATAGACCTGGTCTTCAAATTTTAATTTCTAAACACCAAATTTTTTTTCAAAAAAAAAAAAAATTGTTTTCATTTTTTTATTTGTGAAATGCATTCTTCTTATATGAGAGTTATATATATAACATTTCCATATAAAAAAATATTTTTAAGATTATAATTATGGTTAAAGAGCAAAAGCTTCCGAAAAATGCTTCAAAATGCATGCTAGCACTTTGTGTTTAGCATTCATTAACGTTGACAGCTTACCCATAATTATTTAATAAATTAATTCCTCCAATTTTTTTTTAATATGCTAATGAAATATTTATGAATCGAAATTAAGAAAAAAATTTCTAATATCGACACGTCAAAAAGAAAATTTTTTCCGCAGTCGCCATACAACAAACCCATCACAGTTTGGTATTCGGTAGTTGTCTAAGAAAAAATGGAATTTTTTAAAAATCGCAAAAAATCGCAGAGCGAAACGTAGTAATCTAACACATAACTGAATGTCCTAAGCAATCCTGATGATTTTATTTCAAGCAAATCCCAGCAATTTCTTAAAAGTCTAAATAAACTTCCACTTTAAAATTGCACCATTTCAGTAGAAGGTCACTTCAATAATATGGATTTATTTACCATAAGTAATAAATTGACTAAATTTTTTTAATTGATAAATGATCTGCTTACTATCATTATTTGTCTCCATTTTTTATTTTAATTAATTAATTAATTAATTAATTTAATTAATTATTTAATTATAATTTTGTTTTAAAATAAACGTACTTAAACTGTGCACACAATTCATTACTCTTAAATGTTATTTGCAAACTAATTAAGAAGCTACATATTTTACAGCTGCTCGAGCAACGGTAAATCGATTTACATAAAAATAAAACTTACACTTATTTGCTTTGTTGTATTGGCTTTATGAAAAAGTAAAAAAATAATAATTTCGGACAGGTCGAAAAAATGAATTTTGGCCAGCGAATTGTGTAAAATTTCCTATAGTGCACTGGTAAACGACCGTTTTCTTTAGAGAATCGTTGCCGATCATTTTTCCAACATTTCCAACGTTTGCGCACCATTAAATCTGTTTTTTACTCAAAATTTAATACAATACAATTTAATAAAATTTTAAAAAATCACCAACACAGAGATAGATGTACTCTTGACTACGAAACTTTTGAAAATGTCAAGCTATGACGCTAAAATTTAAAGAGAATAGCAACAATATCCAACAATTTACCAACTTAACGAAAAAAACATAACTCAAATCGGAATGATGCGAGGGCCACACGGTGGTTATTCCGGGAACTTTTTGGTCAAGGTGGTATGTTACCTGTGATTTGTTTAGACTATCTCAGATTACCTCTGTTTGCTTTTGGTTACCTCTGATTGATTCTGGTCCTGATCTTATATTACATGTTCTAATTTTACCCTTAATTCCCATTTCATTTACAAAACTGCATGAAAAACTGATTTTTGTAGAAATACTCGAATAAATTGAAGAAATCCTTGAACATGTATTTTTATTTGCAGCTACCACCATACTTTAAACTATAACGTAAAGTGCCCTAACTTTGGACACTTCTTAAGTCCGGACACTTTAAATTTTAGCGAATATCTTTTTACAACGTACATAAGAATCCTGCGACTTTTTTCAGTGTGTAGCGGCATTTCTTGTGTTTAAATTGCCATTAACGCTTAAAGGCTTCATTTTATCGTCGCCTGAGAATTGATTTGGCGTATGTGTATAAGTATTTCTATGCCTATACGCCAAATCAATTCTCAGGCGACGTTATGTACTTAGCTTGTGAAAACAATTTGTGGCGCAAAGTAATATTTGACGATTTTTTTAAGGTAAAATCCTTAAACTTGTGTTTTTAGTTTTTTTAGTTTTATAAAAGAAACAGGAATTTGTGTGGTAAATATCTTACTTTTTTCTAGAGTATTTATTTATTAGCCATAACAAAATGCATAACCTAATTAACATTTATGTTTATTTTTTATATGAAATATGAGATTATGGTGTCCGGAATTAGGGACTCTGCAAAACAAGCATTGCCCTAAGTTCGGACACTGTTTTATTATGTATGTTTATATGTAAAGTGGTCGCTGGTTAGTGTGCTGAACTCCTATTTGTCTACGTCTTTCACTATTACAACGAGCAAATCAATCAAAATTATCCAAAAATATGTTCAAGTAAATTACTTGAAAAGTAGTTATTTCTTATATCTACCTGATTAAAAAAATACTTTCGATAGTTTCATGTATTTATAAACCCAATATCAGTAATAATAATTTCAAACCGCTTCAAAGCCGTTGTGGTATGAAAGTCTTGATCTGCATTCCCATAACTCAAAAAAAAAAAAAGGATTGGATTGCTGTTGGATTGCCCTGACTTCAAGAGAAACTTTGTTAAATGCATAACCAATCGGTGACTTCAAAAAATGATTCAAATATGTTGTTCAATAACTGCAAATCGCAAATAAATTTTTAGCTATTTTTTTATTTTGGAAACCCGAAAAGATCAAGTGGAAAAGATAGAGGATGATAGTTTCTAGAACTTCTGCAAAATCGCTTAAATTTTTTTTATGTGCATTCTTGTAATTTATATTATTAGATATCTATTTGAGGCTTATTTTTCTTGAAAAATTGATTATGGAGGACGATGGAAAAACTCAAAAACTGCCCATTCAAATTTTTAATTTATGAGTGGTTTTTCTTTTTTAAATAGTTGTTATTTTTTTTTTTAAATGGATTTACATTATTTTTTAATTTTTTATGAACGAATTGATTTTCTTTTTTAAATATTATAACTGAATAGTCTAATCCAAAATATAATTAAATAGTTCGTTTTATTTGAAAGATAGCAAGCAAATAGGTCAAACTATATAAGCAAAATTAAAACAACAATATTTAAATATTGTACATTACTTGGTTACAGAAATATTACTTTATAATTTTTTTTTAATGTCTGTCAAAAATTTTTTGATTTTAGTAAAATTTTTAAATAAATAGTGTAATTTTCTGTAAAAAATATAGTGTCCGGTCTTAGGCAAAACAGTTTTTGGTGTCCGACACCACTTTTAAATTAATTTATAAATAATACTATTGAAAAAATATTCGAAAATTAAGTTTATTTCTATGCATTGATATATTTTAGTTTCATTAGTGTTTTTATTTTGAAAATTTACTTTATCAGTAGCTAAGTTCATTAAAAAAAAGATGGTGCGGCCTTAGCTGTCCATTCTATTCTTCCAAAAAGCCATTGGCAGAAGGTGGTTCTCTGGCTTTACAGAGCTGTAGTCAGACCTATACTGCTTTATGGTGTTATGGTTTGGTGGACATGTCTGGAAAAGGATGTTCACTGCGGGCATTTGGCCAAGGTGCAGTGAATGACGTGTCTATTGGCAACAAGGGCACTCAGGACTACACCTTCCAAAGCCTTAGAAATCATGCTTCACCTGCTTCCAATGGATCTCGCGGGAAAATATACAGCAAAAACAGCGGCCATATGATTAAACATAGTCTCACCATGGACCATCTCTAGTTACGGACATTCTAGTATATTACAAGATACGAGTAGCTCAATTCTCAAAAATATCGACTACACTCTTGCTAAGCCCTCCTTTGATAATAAATTTATGACGCATATTCCCACCAGACAGGAATGGGCGGAGGGGTCAGTTCAGCTTGGTAAACTCATTCAGTTCTATACGGATGGCTTCAAACTGGACGGTAGAGTGGGAGGAGGTATCTTTGAAAACAGTCTGGACATTCAAAAATCTTCTCGCCTTCCGGACCACTGCAGCGTGTTTCAAGCAGAGGTAACGGCGATTAAAGAAGTAGCTGACTGGCTGAAGTGCAGTAAATTATCACCATGTGATATTTACATTTTCACGGATAGCCAAGCGGCCATTAAATCACTTCATAGTGTAATTACTACCTCCAAGGTAGTCTCCAAATGCCGACTATCTCTGAACAAGATGTATTGGGTACCAGGTCATAGTGACATTCCGGGTAATTGTAAAGCCGATGAGCTGGCAAGGCTAGGCACAACATTCCCTACTCCTCGCGTAGACCCAGGTATGCCTATGGCAACCTGCAAACTGAGCATATATAGCCAAATGATTGACATAGCTAACAAAAGGTGGAGAGGAACGTACACGTACTCTCACACAAAACTAATTTGGCTCTCCTACAATCCAGGAAGGTCAAATTCTCTAGCTTCGCTTAATAGACCTTCTATTAGCAACACTGTGGCGATAATCACTGGACATTGTCTGATTGGCAGATATGCCAGCTGATTGGGGCTACCATCTTATGACTTCTGCAGAAGCTGCCTAGACGAGGAAGAGGAGGAAACTACTCTCAACTTTCTCTGTAATTGTCCAGCGCTTCCCACATGTAGACTAAAATCTTTAGGTCAACCCTTTTACAGCAATCTTGCTGACCTCGAATCTGCTGACATCAGAGATTTAGATAGGTTTATTAAAACCACAAAATGGTTCAACTCTACGTAAGTTATCTAGCTTACTGTGTTTGAATCTGCTGACATCAGGGATTCTACAGTTCAGGGTCTTCTTCTCCGGTGTTGACTTTATGCAAGTACTGCTTGAAGCACGCATGGCCACTAAGCAGCTGCGTAGTGTGGTAATTCAGTTCACCATGTCTGCGTGATATCCACTCTTCTATATCCGTAATGAGATTGTAGGTCCATCGACCCTTCTCGGATGACTCCCATCTTCGCTGCCATTCCATGATGGTACGCTGTCTTTCTTCTCTTCTTATGGCTTCGGTTGATTTTGTGTCACGGCCATATAACCGCTTCATCTCTTGTGCCTGTAAATCTATGGGCACCTTACTTGCTATGACACAAATAGCATCGTCCGATACTGTGCGATACGCGCTAGCAACCCTCAGGGCACTGAACGTCATTCTGGAATCTATAAGTACTCCTAAGTACTTAATGTGTGGACACGAGGTGATGTTATGATCACCAACCGTGATGACCAGCTCTGCACGTGCTCTTCTGGTACTCAATACCACGACTTCCGTCTTCTGCTCCGCCAATTTCAGCTTCGAGTTGTACAGCCATCTTCTCACTCTTGAGATGGCATCGTTACATATAGCCTGTAGCGAATCCAGGTTCTTGGCTACTGCCACTATCGCGATGTCGTCTGCATATCCTACGATTGTTGTATCCTCCGGTAGATCCAATTTGAGGATGCCGTCATACATTGCATTCCATAGTGTTGGGCCGAGAACGGAGCCCTGCGGAACGCCTCCTTTGACACGATACTGTTTCACGCCGTCATCAGTATCGTATATTAAAATTCTGTTGTCGAAATAGTTTGCGATTATTTGCAACAGGTATTCCGGTACTTCGAATCCTCTCAGTGCACTCATAATCTGAGGCCAGTTCGCCGAATTGAAGGCATTTTTGATGTCCAACGTCACTACGGCGCAGTACTTCTTCTTGCCGTTTCCCCATCGGTTGCCGCTGATGGCCTCGCGTGCAATATTCATCACCGTATGTATTGCGTCGACCGTGGATCGTTCTCTTCTGAATCCAAACTGTCGTGCTGATAGCCCTCCTGGCTTTTCAAGCCACTCCTGGAGCCTGTCCCCTATAATGCGTTCGAGAACTTTGCCCAGTGTATCCAGCATGCATAACGGGCGGAACCTAACCTAACCTAACCTAACCTAACCTAACCTAACCTAACCTAACCTAACCTAACCTAACCTAACCTAACCTAGCTGTCCGAAGATAGGGCACTTTACGTTACAGAGATTAAAATCTTTCCTTCTTTTTTTATTTTTTTAATAAATTTGCAAATGTATGTACAAATTAGAAACCACTTAATTTCGTTTGAAATTGCTGTTTTTCCATGAAGCAATAAAACACCATTACTGAAAATCTCCTCATAAAAAAACAGAAAAACAAATTTGGCCATAAGAAATGTAAAGAACTTACTGCTACCATTTATACCTATGTGAATAAAATTCCACTAAAAGTGAAAAATGGTTACCTACAAAAATATAACTTAGGTAATTTGAGCTCATAATAATTTTATAATAATTTAAACCCATAGTCAGAATAAATCAAGTATTCATTGCACTGAAATTTTCGGATAGTCTGAAATGAAAGAAAGTATACAATTTATTATACCTACATAAATAGTAATAGCGATAATATTGAAAAGTAATCATATGCACCTATATCTGATGAAATGTACGATTATACCTAAAAATAATATTCCAACTAATTATTGTAATAAATGTGTCTGTGAATATAAAATGAGTATAGAAGCGTTTCGTTTAATGCCCATTTGCATAAAATATTAAAATCCAATTGCGCCAACAAACAGACAAAAAGACAAGCAAAATGGTAGAAAAAAAATTAAATAAAATAAAATATGTATTTAAGTGATAACATTTAAGAGTCTTAAATGCCATTCAAAAAAATATGCATGAAAAAAGGTTGAAAAATAAGTGAAGAAATACTATTTACTACACACACATATATTCCAAAAAAAAAATTTATGAAATGAAAATAAATGCTGAACGCTGCTACTACTACTACTTTCTATAGGCAACCTTGATAATATCATTTTACAGGCAGCAGCAGCAGCAAAAACAACAACTGACTACAAGCATCAGGCTGAAAAACAAGCAAGCTACAAAAACTTTATATTTTCAATTTGTGCCATTGAAAGAAATTGAAAAGTTTTGAGGCTGCAACGGCAGCAGCATTGCATAAAATTGTTATTTATGCGAATGGCATATACAATTCTACTACTATTTCCTACTACTTTTTTGAGCTCGTATAAAAATAGCATTATGAGTTAATTTTAAAGTTATTACGACTGCGTACTTGTGTAACTTTTTCTATTATTTGCACATTTTTTTTTTTTTGCTGCTGCAGAAGAAGCAGCATTCAATTCAAAGCAATTTCGCGCACATTTCATTGCAACATTCACCGGCGCATTCGCTGACGTCGTCGTTCAGTAACCTAACCTAAATTTTAAAGGCCGTAAGCATTTTGGCATCCTTAAATGTGCTGCTGTTGCTGGTTTTCAGTTTTCCGTACTTTTTTGTAGTTGTTGTTGTTTTAAACATCTCATATTGCACACAAATATTGCACACAAAAAAGCAAGCAGGCAGCAGCAACTTTCATATTTTTTTTGGACATTTAAACTGATGAAGCATTTTTTTTTGTTTGTTTTTTGTGTTGCTGCTGCTGTTGTAAGAATGTTTGCACATCTATGGTATATTTATGTGAGTATGTGTGTGTGCTTGTGTTTTTTGTATGTCTTGCCGTATATATTTAGGTCGAGTGTCTGCTGCTGAATGAGGTTCTTATTTTTTCCTACTACTACTGTTAGGTTTTTTTTGTTAGTATATGTGTGTGTGTGTGTTTATTTTTATGTACTTTTGTTGTGGCCTTTTGTCTCCCTCTCTGTATTTCAGTGTATGTTTTTCTGTATATTCTTTATATTCTTTTTCTTTTCTCTTCTGATTTTGTTGTTGGAGTTTTGTGTGGTGCAACAACATTGAAAGTACATTAGCCTTTCAACAAAAAAAACTAGCTGGAAATAAAATCTAAAAGACTTTAAATGCTTTTGAAATGTGGAAAAAGAAAAGAAGAAACACACACACACGCATACACGCACACACACACAAATAAAATGCTTTTGAAAACGCAAGTCAAGTATATGAGAAGTATGTTTTCTTCCGCTCCTACTCTTCTACTACATTTTTCACTTCACACTTTTTCTTGTTTTGCAATAAATTAGTTTTCATTGGCAGTTGTTGAGTAATGAGAATTATATGAGCGAGCGAACATTTAAAGCAGCAATTTCCTAATATTAAATTTTATGCTGCACATAAAAGTATGCTGGAATTATTTAAGCTTTAACCCTTTTAACTCTTTACTGTTTGTGCAAATTCTTGCTGCTTGCTTATTTTATTGAAAATCTTATAAAAAGTTGAAGTATTTCTTTATTCTTGGCTGTTTCTCCACTGTCGCTGTTGCTGTTGCTTTTGTTGTTTCTCGCAAAATGTTTTCTTCTCATTTAAATTCCTTTACTTGATAAAATTTTCTTAACAAAAATTCAAAAATTCCATTTATTTACATCCTTCATTCAACTTCTTCCTACTTCCTCGTCCTTCACCAAACTGTACACACATAAATTATAATGCAAACATTAACATTAGCGTTCATTTCACTAAAATTTCTTGCTGCCCCTGCCTCTGCTGTTGCCGCTGCTGGTTGTAGTCCTATCGTCTGTCTGCTGTTTCCAGCATTTCATGCGTAAAATATTATAGGTTGCCTCAAAAAACAAAAAAAAAAAAAACAAAAATAAAAAACAAAAATAAAAAAGAAGAAAAAGTTATGGGAAAAGCAGCAAAATTTGTTAAGTTCGGTTGTTCAGTTTTTGCTCGGTTTAATTTCTAAAATAAATAAATAAGCGTTGGCGCAAAAAACGGAGAGCGATTGGGGCGATATTTAATTTTAAATACATTGGAATCGGTTTAGGTCAATGAACTGTATAAAATATGTATTATGTATTATGTTTTAATGTAAACTTATGTCGAGCCGGAATTTTGTCAATGAAAATATATATTTAATTTTCACTTGAAGGTTCGTTAGACAGAGTTTATTATTTATTTTCATCATCATCTTCATCGTTTTCATGTTTATGTTAGAAATTAATTTGAAATAAATTAGGGGGAAATTCAATGAAAAGGTTTGCTGTAATATGAAGAACTTTCATAATATTTCCGTTTAAAGCTTAAGAAATATTTCCATTTATGTGTATGGGAAATGAGACGCGAGAGAAAAAGTACATGAAATATTTACTAAATTATATTTTATGAACTGTATGAATTTTTGGGGGGGGAAAAAACAAATTTTCTTAGGAATAAAAATTTGGAATTGGTTTGTACCAATCGAACCTGTTGAGTGAAACTTGTATTGTATTGTATTTTAGAGGTTTCTGTCGTTGTACCGCGACCTATAAGATCTATTGTACGTCCCTCTTTTCTATCTAGTCTGATTTACCTAGAGTGCCTCATCCAGTCCAGTCTCCCTCAAGAATTTGTGTATTGCGCCCGGATCTATGGATGCCAGTTCGGTACTGGGCACTTGGTGCATGCCCAGACATTTCCTTCTTTTGTGGATCAGTGCTCCACATTGAGCTAAAATATGTTCTGATGATTCGTCTTCCTCATTACAAAACCTACAAATTGAGCTTTGCTCAACCCCTATCTTGCAAAGGTGTTCTCTGAGCCCGCAATGCCCAGTCAGAATACCAGCTAATATGCGCAAACTGTTTCTGTTGTGAGCGAAACTTACGTACGTATGTAGCTTTTATATGAACTCAAATAGCAAGGAGTTATCTTAGAATATAAGTCTGCAGCTATCTTCCTGACTCAAGAATTCCAGCGCTCTGGCTTCAGTTTTTTTTTTTTTTTCCAAATTACATATAATTGTTGAATTTTGAAATAAAACCAAATATTTTTTATTCAAGTGATACTTAACAGGCTCAGTGAACGTTTATAGTCAAGAAAACAATAGTTCATATAGATACAGACAAATCAAACGACCGTTTTGGAATGCGCCACGATCCCTCGTCCGATTCTTAACTGATAGTTTTAATCCGAAAGGTTCTTCGAAGTTAATCAAATCCTTGAACATTTATACTGTGTGCTCAGTAAAATCTGATTTCCCATAAACATGCCATACTCCCCTCAAATTCAATCTATTACACTTGGCATACATTGGCATTTATAAGTTAGTAAAGGAAAATATTGAAATGATTTGCTTTCACTTCGTTTCATTTCACGTTTTTCAAGGCTTCTGAATCAAACTAACATCTAATTATAGTAATCTCTCAACCAATCATATGTAAGTATATTGTAGTAAAATAATTTACGCACGCATGTGAAAGGCCAAAATGAAAGTAGCACCCAAAAGAGAATTCCATTTAATTTAAGGCATACACCCAACACTAACACCTTAGTCATGAAATGATATGACATGAAATGGTATGCCTGGTTGATTTATGTAAATACTGTACCTTATATATTTATATAAAAATAAATAATAAATAAATAATACGAAATATGTTTGCTTAACTTGAATATGAATTACAATTAATAAAATATTATATATTTTTATGGATATTATTGATTTATGTATTACAAATTATGATATTCTACTTATGTAGTAAATACATTAAAACTTGTATATGTGTCCTTGTGGAAATCTAATAAAACATATACATATAGATAGTTAAAGTAAAAGAGCTACTTTATATAAATAAATTTGAACATAAAAGACATTTTCTTTCATATTTAGTTATTAGTGAATATTAGAATAAAATTTAACTAATATTGAAAAATGGATTTATTAGTTTCATTTTGAAGCAATTTTAAGTGTTTGAATTACTTTGCCATACTTATAAAGGCATGCATACATACAGCGGCGAATCCAGGGGGTGGATATAGGGGCTGAAACCCCTCTCCCTCTCCGTCTCCCCCTCCACAGAACCCGACAATGTTGATCTACCAAATATTTGCGAAGATACAGTATATTTATAGTAAACAGTGATTTTTGAGAAATCAAAAATATTTAGATTTTTCCAAAAAAAGCCATCAGCAGTAAAAAGCATTGACTTTCAATAAACAAAAAATTCTAGGATTTCAAATATTATTTTATATTATGTTTTATTTAAATAATAATTACTTACTTTATATGGGTCATTCCATATCATAAGGAGTGAGATTGAAAAAATCTTAACACACGTTTCACCTAATAATTTTTTTTGGGTGCAAAATTTAAAAATTTCTTTGATCTAGTTATCTTTGAAAAATATGTCAGTTGTTATTTTTAATGACAAACATGTTGATTTATTGTGAGTGTGATCAAAATGAGTGAAGAAAAAGAAGTACGTCTTAAAATTATAAAAAAATCCAAATTGGTCCTACAAAAAATTTGTCAAAGAATTGAAGGTCTGCCGTCAAATTGTTTCCAATGTTATTAAACAGTTTCAGGAGAATTTGACCATCGATAGGAAACCGGGCTCGAGAAGAAAACAAGGACCACATAATATTGGGAAAGCCAAGAAAATAGAAAGCATATTGAAAAAATCTCCAAACACATCTGGTAGAAAAGATTCCCGGTTAGCACAGTGCTCTGACTATTTGGTGCGAAAAGTTAAAGCCAATGCAGGTTTGAAAACATACAAAGTCCAAAAATTTCCAGAAAGGAATGCTGCAAAAAATTTAGACGCCAAAAGTAGGGCTCGGAAATTAAAATCGAATTTCATACAAAATTATTCATGTTGTATAATGGACGACGAAACGTATGTACTGGCAGATTTTACGCAGCTTCCGGGTCAAAATTTGTATGTTGCTGATGCTCGAGGAAATGTCGAAAAACCATTTAGAATCCAAAAGCAGACAAAATATCCTAAAAAATCCTTGGTATATGCAGTTGCGGAAAAAGAGGCAAGTCATTTGTTACAGTGGGCTCTATAAATACCGAAATATACATCAAAGAATGTTGGAAAAAAAAACTTCTTCCTTTCATAAGAGGGCACAATGTGTCCACATATTTTTGGCAGAATTTGGCATCATGTCACTACGGCAAGAAAGCTCTGGAGTGGTACCAAAGTAATAACATAGTTTTTGTACCAAGAGAGGCTAATACTCCAAATTGTCCGGAGCTAAGACCAGTGGAGAGATATTGGGCTTTTGTGAAAAAAAACTTAAAGAGCACAAAAAAGGTGTCCCAAAATATCGAAGATTTTAAAAGGAGATGGGCAAACTGTTCCAAAAAGGTGTCTGAAAAACTATCAAATCTCTAATGGAAGGCTTACCATAAAAGGGGTCCACGAGTTCATAAATAGTGGTTAGAACTATAAAAATTATATTTTTCTGTAATTTGTAAAATATTATCAATTAAATAAAAAAAAATCAAAACTCTAAGATCAACCGTTTAAAAAATATTGAATTTTATATATGTTAAGATTTTTTCGATCTCACTCCTTATTTACTATTAAAAATTTAAATCACCCCAAACATTTTTTTTCATGTTTCGGATACACAATAAATCGACCCGTTTTTTTTTACGAATATTTACAAATTTGAAGTGTGAAAAATCAATTGTTTTTTGTATTCGTGTAGTTCATAAGCGATTTTATAAAACGTAACGAAATTTTCAGGAAAGGTTTGCGATAACTCGAACTTTTCAATGTCTAATAAAAGAAAAGTTTCATATTTTTTTAATAAAATAAATGAACAAATGTTATAAACAAATTGGATTTACAAAAAAGGGGACACTTTTAAATCGTCTTTCAAATATTTGTCATAGTACCTAGAATGCCTCAGAAATTTCAGAGTGGACCGTTCAGAAGTTTTCAAGATATCAATAATTGTTTATAGTCGCTTATTCCACGAGCGTGTAATAGCGCGCAATCCAATCAGACTGCGAGACGCGGTGCCCGCCCGAAAAAGATTTTTCGTATTTATCTTGTGATTCTATTGAATGATTAGAATTCAAAAATCCCAAATAATGAGAAAAAGAAGGAAATTCTTTCTTTCACACATTTAATATGTTCTAATATTATTTATGTAAATTACATTTTCCCAGGGAGTCACATCGTAAGTTTATTGACAAAAAGAAACTATCCCGTGAGTAACTACGAAGACGTTTTGTTGCTCTTGCTATGCCAGAATTCTAGTGAGCAATGTTTTTTTTCGGGCAGTGCCAAACATGCCCAAAAACTAAATTTTTTGAGGATATGTTGGACGAAACAAACATTGGGCTTCACGGCCCCGAGCAGCTTTAATAACCGTGCAAGTTTCATCCCAGGAATTTATTCAAAATTTGTGTCAATCCAGTAAAGCCTTTCTTACTCACTAATTTGTCGCACGTCAGCAAGCAACTTGCTACAGAATGATCCAGAAAAATCTGCAGAGTCATAAATGTCTTTTTATATGCAATTTGGCGGAAACGACGATTTAAAAAAGTCCCATTTTTTGCAAATGCAGTTTGTTTATAACATTTGCTCATTTATTTTATTAAAAAAATATGAAACTTTTCTTTTATTAGACATTGAAAAGTTCGAGTTATCGCGAACCTTTCCTGAAAATTTCGTTACGTTTTATAAAATCGCTTATGAACTACACAAATACAAACAAAAAATTGATTTTTCACACTTCAAATGTTTAAATATTCGTAACTCGAAAATTTTGCATACCATGTTTAAACCAAAAAATACGGTTCGATTTATATTGTATCCGATACATGAAAAAAATGTTTGGAGTGATTCAAATTTTTAATTGTAAATATGATAATGGAATGACCCATATATTAAAATGAGGTCGGATATTTGAATTAATTCTGATTAACCGCGATGATAGGCGTGCCAATAGGATACATGCTACTATGCAACTGGTTATTAATTACACTCGGACTACATTAAATATACATTTTCAACGCCAGTTTATAAATGTCTTTTTTTACGAAGCTTGATAATGGTCTAGGGTTGAATTTTACACTGAATTTTTGTCTGATAGTTGGTTTAACGTTTCCGTTTTTTTCCGTTTTTGATCTTAATTCTGGTTTGATTGTATGTCAGAATTTTGTTTTGATTTCAGGTTTGAATTTTAATCTGAATTTGGTTAATCCGTGTTTGGTCTAAATTTTGATTTACTTTCGGTCTGTATTTGAGATCCTTCTGGCCTGAGTTTTAGTGTAGGTTAGGTTACGTTTGGAAGGCGTGCGCGAATGTATATACATATATATATATATAAGCCCGCACTTCCACTCGTAGACTTAATTGTCCATTGTGATTGCCCTCATTTAATTGCCCGGATGAGGCACGTCTCTATCCACGGTTTCCTTCAGCAGTCCGGATAATGTCTTTATTAAACCATTTGGTTCTCCGGATGAAGGTAAGAAGATCCGATAGTTCCAATTTCGTTATCTCTGTTAGTCTATTGAAAAAGCGCGACCCCAAACATTGGAGTCTGCTCATCTGCAGCCTTGGACATTGACATAGAAAGTGAAGAATCGATTCTGTCTCTTCTTCATCATGACAACTTCTGCACAGTCCGCTCGTTGGAATGCGCTACCGTTGAAGCATTGGTACAAGAGCACAATGTCCAGTTATGACTCCTGTGAGCAGACGTACTGCAGATTTGTTGTGCCCTAAGAGGACATTTGTCCTCTTTCTATCTAACCTTGGCCACAAGGCCCGTGAAACTATACAGTCATCTAGGTTAGTCCAAGCGTCATTTGACACCGCTATGGTGTACTCGTCTATTTTCCTAAATAGTTCACACAGTTTTAGTTTAACTCTTAGCCTAAATTGTAATCAAAATTTTGCTCAGACCACAGCGTTTATTCAGCGTTTGATCTGATTTCTGGTCTAAATTTTGGTTTGCTTTTAATTTGTATTTTTCGTCTTTTTAGGCTCAGTTTTAAACTAACTTTTAGTTTGAGTTGTGGTCGAAATTTGGCCTGATTTTGATTTCGGTCCGAAACCGGTCTGAATTTTGCTTTAAATTTTGGTCTGAATTTGTCTGGAATTTCGGTCCACTTTTTGTTTAATTTCAGTTAAAATTTTTGTGTGTGAATATTTATCAGATATTTCCACTAGTTTTTGGTCTGAATTTTGGGTGGCAAACGAAATGATATTTGGCGTCCTTTTGGTCTAAAGTTTTGTCTAACTATTAGTCTGAGTTGTGGTTTATTTTTGTTTTTTTTTTGAATTTTGGAATGAATTTTAAACTGATGTTGGTTCTGATTGGTCTAAATTTTGAGTTTTTAGTCTAAGTTTTGATCTGAGTTTGGCTTCATTTTGGTCGGTTTTTGTTAAAATTTTGGTCTGATTCGTGGTCTGAACATAGTTTTTTTTTTTTAACCGGTGATCGCCCGGTATCCAATTTTTTCTGGGAGAAAATCAAAATTTCCTTCAAATTGTTTTCTCAAATAGATCATTTAACAATATAAATCCGTCAGTCACATATATGAAGTTATCTGCTTGAACAAAGAGCTGGTAAGTGAAAATACCGTCTGGGCAACAATGAGTTAATTAAGGTTTTGGTCTGAATTTGATGCTTTTCTTGGTTTGAACGTCGATCTGAAAAAATTTTTTAAATTTTAGTTTGAAAATTGGTCGAAATTTCTGCCTAAATTTGTATCCGATTTTAGTTTGAATTTTGGTCTCACTTTTGTTCCAGTTATCTATTAATTTTTGACCTATATTTTTGATAAGAACATTTATAAAATTTTTGCACCAGTTTTTGGTCTAGGTCTGGGTTTTGGTCGATATTGAGTTAGATATTTATCCATTAATTTAGTAAAATCAGCCCCCCAAACCCAAATCTTAGAACCGCTACTGCATACATACATACATACATATAGATGTATAAATGCATTAAAACTAAGGTGCATATATTCATATGCTCTTGTGTCTGTAGTGTGGAAAGTGTTTTGCTGTTAATTTAAGATAACTATGATGAAACACTCGAGGCAAATCCATGCACACTCTCATATATCTGTGCAGTTTATTTGTTTGTGTGCATATATTTATTGTGCATCAAGTGAAAAACATTTCAATTTTATATAATATGTATAATAATAATAGTATATTTAGTTATACATACATACATTATATATATGTATGCCTATATAATCTGACCTTTAATTTATATGGAAATTTACACTTTGTGAACAAATACACACGTTTCTCCTATACATACACAGTATTCACACGCAAAGTGTCAAATGAATTTTATTATTATTATCATTATATATTTACATAAACTATTATGCATGTAAGTGATATTTATGAATGTTAACTTATACATACTCTGTTTTTAAATGACTCACATAATGATTTGTAGATAATTGTTTCTTTTTAGTTTGCTTAGCATAGTTTTTTACTCTTTCTTTCCGGTAAAAGCATCCTTGTTTTGGAAGAATTTTGAATAGAGTACTTTTAAATATTCAAAGCGCAAATAATGCGACATTTTTTTCGTTTCCTTCTCTTCGCTACTTAGAGCTTGAAGAAAGCATTTTCATCTGACTATATATAGGAGCAACTGCTTAAGGTTTATTTGAGTGCTGACTTTATCTACTGCTAAGAGTGTTTTAAGGCAAATAACTAGAATTGTAATTTAGTAGAAACAGTTGGAGATTTTTCCCTCATACTGAACTGTTACACAGTTACCAAGAGATTGTAATCATCGATTCCAGGATTGAAACAGCGCTACACAGTTACCAAACTCCACATGCATATACTTTTCGCTTAGTGGGATATGGGCCCTGAACTGCTATCGTATTTTCATGGATAGTTTCATGATGAAAATACAACTCACCCATGCTTAGTTTTCTTGGATAACATAATAATAAAGAACAGCTTATTATTTGGTTACCCGGAGTTTAGGAATTCCTGAAATGATTCGCTGTCCTCTTAGATAGAAAACGTTTAAAACTGCGGTTCTCAACTGTGCTCATCCTACGCCCCCCTTTTCGAATTCGTGGCAAACCCGCGCCTCCCCTACTTTGATTTTCACACAACAGTTTTTTATGTTGGTTTACTATTGTTTTAATTAAATCATATCCGCCTGGATAAAATTCTAGTTGTTCCGTAGTTCGGAGGAGACTGTGGTTACTCAGCGTCAAAGATAAACTAGGCTAGTAAATTTATTTAGTAGTTGAATAGTTCCTCGTGAGGAAAACTAGAATGGTGAAGTTTTAGTGACATTTTAGTTGGAAATTCCCTAGCATAAACTAATCAAATAATTAATAAATCGAGTCAATCATGAATTATCTTAAGTGATTCCTAATGTTAAAGTTTGTGATAGAAAAAGATAGTCGAGAAACTAACCAAATGGTATTTTACATTCGGTTTTCTTTTTTAAATAAATAATTTTTAACAGTTTGTCGTATTTTTGCGGTTTAAAGCTATTATCGGTGCGAATTCGCACCTTTTTCGATGCGTCTCTGCTGCAAATTTTGAAAGCGCAAAGAGGCACACACTGTTGCCATTTCTATACATTGAAATCGCAACATCTGATTTTCATTTCTTTCTGCCATATATAAGAGATTTTTATTAGAGATTTTTACCAGTTCAATTAACTATTAAATTAAATATAAATATTAGAATAATTTGCTTTTTTTCTTTTTGTTAATTTTTTTCATTTCACTTCTTCTTTTTTATTTTGTTAATTGTTGACATGAAAACGCAGCAGTTTGCGTTTTCAGGACGACAAAGGAGAGGAACTGTAAATTTAAAAAAAAAAAAACAATAAAATTCGTGTAAATTAAGAGAATCATTTTTTTTTTTATAAGTCTTAGTGAAAAAATAATTTAGATATATTTGTTGTTATCAAAAAAAAAAAAATTGCAACAGAAAAGGAATAAAAACCGTTCTGTTACAAGCAAAACAATGTGTGCAGTTTCTTTACGATACAGTCTTTACTTGCGGAATTCAATAGATATTCAGAATGAATATAAATAATAAATAATAAATAAGGAGTGAGATCGAAAAAATCTTAACAAGAGTATATAAAAGTCAATAATTTTTAAACTTTTGATTTTTTTATTATTTAATTGATTATATTTTACAAATTGCAGAAAAATATAACTTTTATAGTTCTAACTACTATTTATAAACTCGTGGACCTTTTTTGGTAAGCCTTCCATTACAGATTTAATAGTTGTTTCAGACACCATTTTAGAACAGTTTGCCCATCTCCTTTTAAAATCTTCGATATTTTGGGACACCTTTTTTGTGCTCTTTAAGTTTCTTTTCACAAGAGCCCAATATCTCTCCACTGGTTTTAGCTCCGGACAATTTGGAGGATTGGCCTCTTTTGGTACAAAAACGATGTTATTATTTGGGTACCACTCTAGAGCTATCTTGCCACTCCAGAGCATGATGCCAAATCGGGCCAAAAATATGTGGACACATTATGCTCTCTTATGAAAGGAAGAAGTCTTTTTCAAACATTCTTTGATGTATATTTCGGTATTTATAGAGTCCACTTTTGCCACAACTGCATATAGCTTGCCATAGCAGGAATTTTTTAGGAAATTTTGTCTGCTTTTGGATTCTAAATTGTTCTTCGACATTTCCTCGAGCATCAGCAACATAAAAATTTTGACCCGGAAGCTGCGTAAAATCTACCAGTACATACGTTTCGTCGTCCATTATACAACATGAATATTTTCGTATGAAATTCGATTTTAATTTCCGAGCCCTACTTTTGGCGTCTAAATTTTTTGCAGCATTCCTGTCTGGAACTTTTTGGACTTTGTATGTTTTCAAACCTGCATTGGCTTTAACTTTTCGCACCAAATAGTCAGAGCACTGTGCTAACCGGGAATCTTTTCTACCAGATGTGTTTGGAGATTTTTTCAATATGCTTTCTATTTTCTTGGCTTTTCCAATATCACGTGGTCCTTGTTTTCTTCCCGAACCAGGTTTCCTATCGATGGTCGAATTCTTCTGAAACTGTTTAATAAAATTGGAAACAGTTTGACGGCAGACCTTCAATTCTTTGGCCAATTTTTTGTAGGACCAATTTGGATTTTTTTTTTAATGTTTAATAATTTTAAGACGTACTTCTTCACTCATTTTGATCAAACTCACAATAAATCAACATGTTTGTCATTAAAAATAACAAAGATAACTAGATCAAAGAAATTTTTAAATTTTACACCCAAAAAAAATTATTAGTTAAAACGTGTGTTAAGATTTTTTCAATCTCACCCCTTAAATTGAAAAAAAAAACAATTGTGGCACATTGAATTAATATAAATACTTTATCAATTTGCAGAGAATATGTGTGAAGAAAAATTTTCTTTACTTACTTTTATTTATGAACACGCCCTAAAAACTATAAAAAAAAAAAAAAAAAAATATTCAAGAAAAGCACTTGAAGCTTTTATAATAAAAACTCAACAAATAGAGACAAAAGCAGGTAGTATATCAGCGAAAATAACAACAACACCAACAAAAACAATTTATAAATAAAAGGAAAATATTGCGTGCCACACACAAGATTGCAAATAATAATGAAAAAGAAGCAGCAGAAAATAAAGCATTAAAAACCCAACGAAAAAAAGAAGAACTATTGAATATTATTTTTACAGCTATCCAGTGCATGTCTTTCCAATTCATTTTCGACTCCAGCACATCTCAAATTCAAAGTAGCTGTCTGCTGCTCAAGTTCACTAAATGTTTATATGTATGTGTGAGTGTTTGTGTTTGTGAGGGCTATCTTTTAATATGCGGGCAAGCTTCAAGCGCTTTCAATGCCAGTCTAAATAGAAAAATCACATAAAAGACATTGAATTCTACAGCAGCAGGAAACACTTTGCCTATTACATACTACGTTGATAAACAAAAACCGAACAAACAAGCAAACTAAAAAAAAAAAAATGCTTTTGATTTGCGTCTGTCTACCACTCCATTTTACTCTCACTCTCTTTCTGTCTCTCACTCTTTGTACACATGAGTTTGACTATGTATCAGTGATGAAAAAGTAGCTACAATTGTACCTTTTTTCGACTTTTTCGAACTACAAGGTACATTAGGCACAATTAGCATATTTTAGGTACAATTTGTCATTGGCCAAAATAAATTTAACACTTCATTATAAAGAAAAAAAATTTTTGCAATAATTATCTACTTAAATTTAACTTGCCTGTGTTGTATTGCTTAACTTTAAAGCTCGCAGCTTTGATATTGCTGTTAATAAAGGGAAAAATATTGCAAAAATTTTCCAAATCGAATAAAGATTTTTGGCAAAAAAAAAAGTCAAAGTCATAAGAAGATTTTTGAAATTTAGCAAAAATTTTATGAAATGTAACCTTCTTTTGACTTTGAACCTACTAATAAACATTATCCGATTTCAAATATCATTTTTGCATTATGTATGTTTCCTTTTATTAACATTAACATTAACAGAGGTCTAAGCTTTGAAACCAAGGCCGTCAAAATAAAATCTATTTAACGATATTTTTTACTTCCATCGGTTTTTTTTTTTCTAAAAAGTCATATATAAAAAATAAATTTGAAATCTTAGTTACACAATCAAATCCGATTTGTTTTCTTCGACATGAGGTTTGACTACGGATTCAAAAAGAAAAGCTGATACTGAGCACTCCTGCATTCATAGTTTTTCTAGTTCAGTAACTGTTTTTGATTTAAAGCTTCGTCCTGAATCAGTTTGAAAAGTTAAAAAATGTAATTATTTTTTAACCCATTATTGCTCAGAGCATCATGACTAGAAAGATCTCTTTCAATGCTGTGACTTCACGAATTTAGGGAATATAAGCCAACCTCATCCGGGTTCCTTATCATTGATAATGGCCCGAATTCCTAATAATGATCATTTGAAAAAAATGAGTCTCTACTATTTTTAATAATTTTTTTGAGGTTGGGTACATCATCAGTAGTGGGAAGTCAATGAGTTATGTCCTTCGCGATAAAAAAAATGCATTAAAAAATTTAATTTGATTCAGTGAATTTTTTTTTGTCGCTTTTGGCCATATTTTTGAGGTTAAGATTAAAAAAAATCGGAAAATTTTTCCTAAAGTTTTAAGACATTCATCTACTTTTGTCCTTAGTCTGATAGGGTTCATCAAATGTATCATCGATTTATTATATTTATTTATTTATTTATTGTATCAGTTTGATAAAAATTATTTATGAATATTTTCTTCGAAAAAATTTCTGGCTACGGCCCTGTTTGAAACAAATTTTGGTTACAAATTTTTGAAAAACCGAAAATTATGATAAAAATTCCGGAACTTTCATGACCAATATTATCAGATTTAAAAGTTTGTTTCCCCTTGATTAGATGACTAAAAACTATTCTCCTCTCTAGTTTCCGATTTGTCGTGCCCTAAAATGTTATTTTTTATGACCAATTTGTTTGACTCACTGTATATGTTCTGCAATAATTTAACCGAATTTATATATAGCGAATATCGTTAACTTTTAAATGAAAATTAAATTTCTTACAAAAGCGATGAAATAATATTTTAGGTACATTCATGCTCATTTAGGTACAACCTTTTAGCTACATTAGGTACAATTTGAAATTTGTAAATTTCATCCCTGCTATGTATGCCTGCGTCTATATGTTTGAGTGTGTGTGTTAGTTTGGTGTCCTTGTATGATATGCGTTGATTGCATGATTTTTGGCTACTTTGACACGCATATTCGAGCATTTACTCTTTCTGTTTCAGTTTTGCCGTTTCTTGAGTTCATTTACAGCCAACTTTTATTTTTTGTGTTTTGATAATGAAACTATGCTTTTTATTTGCTTTTATGTAGATTTTATTTATCAACAAAGCGAAGCGACGCTGATGGCAGACAGTTTCATTTTCTTTATTTATTTTTTTATATATATATATATCAAATGTGTGTATATTTAATCTGACCATAAAGAAATGAAATATTGCGTGACTTTAGTATTTTGTATGTGAAGACAGAGAAAATGAAAGGATAATTCTTCCAACATATATGAAATTTGAATACGTATGTAGAATGAGCTGAAAATAATAATAAAAGGATTCATGTGAAATGATGTGCGTGCGTGAGCTGTGCTTGCATATATAAAATGTGGCACACGTTGAGCTGAATAGCTGTGCATGTTTCGGGCATATTGCGTAATTATGAGCAACTTCAAGATTTTCGTATTGATTTTTCTTTTGCTCCTATGCCTAAAAAATTTTATTCTTCTGTTGTCATATGCATAAAAATTACATTTGCTTCTATTGATTGGTTATAAGAAAAGAAAAATCAATTCCGTTTAACTTTTTAATATTCAAATCATGAAAAAGTCTCAAGCTAAAGCCATACATAATTACAAATTGAAGAGTGTGTGTATAAATATATTTATGGACATATATCATCCGTTGTTGCGCGGGTGATTTTCATAGCAAACTTTCCAACGTTAAATTAAATTTTCCATTGTGTGCGGCTAACTTGAAGGAAGAAATAAATATACTGACTATTTTATATTTAAATGCTCAAGTAAATGTAGGTGTGTGTGTTTATGTAAACATTTATTTCTCACACTGTGCTCTTACACCCACACACATCCGCACAATTGCATGAAAAACACTTTTGCTTTGCTCATTTTTTATTAATATTTATGCATTGACTTTTGTTCTTATCCTTTTCTTCTTAACACACATACACATATATACATATACATTCATGCATTCAAAAAAGGAAGTGAATGAGCAAGCAAACCGGAAACTTTTGCATATAAATAAAGTCATTTCCGCCTTTAATACGACAACTTTAACGAGTAATCGAAGCACAATTTTAATATGCAAAAAAGGAAAGGAGACAAAAGCGCAAAGAAAGGAAAAACGATGTTAAACATTTTCAGCTCTCTGTTGTAATACTCCTTTCTCTTTTTACTCCTGTCCATTTCCTAAAGCCAAAGCTAAAGTTGAAGCTGCTTACAAAAGTTATTCAGCAGAATCACAACGAAATTACGTGACTTTTATTTTGTTAAACAAACATATCCTTTCCTTGGCTTTGGCTTTAGCTTTGCCTTTGGTCCTTTTGCAATTTGGACACATTGCCTGGATTTGCATGCATTTTTACGTTTACAGTTTCTTGTCTTTCTTCGTCCTTTCTTCCTTCGGCGCTTTCAAAGGTGCCAAAATGAAAAAGTTTAGTTTTTCTCATATGCTGCAAATAAAGTCGTGCTAATGTAGTCATTTATATATGTATATATATATACATACACACACACATGTATATAATATTATGTAGTTGCCTGGCATTCTAAATCCTTTGAGATTTCTTTTTCTCTATATCCTCAATTTAGTGCATATAAGATTTTTTTTTCTGTTCTCCTTGCTGTTGTTGGTGTTTTGAAAGTGTTCTTCTTCTTTTTTTGATACAGTTTTCTCAATTTGGTTTTTTTTTTTTTAGATTTCCTCTTCTTCAATTTCAGTTGCTGGTTTCAGCTTCACATTTTCGATTTTCTTTTTATACCACTAACACATGTGCGTTTACAAGTCTATGTGAATTTTACTTACCTTGAAAATTTTTCTTTTGGTTGCTGGGATTACTTATGGGATATTGGCTTTGTATGTTAACAACTTTTTTGTTGTTGCTGTTACTTTTTCGTTCTTTATGAAAATACGTGCTTTTGCTAATGTTTTTTTTTTTTTGTTTTTTGGTATATAAGGAAATTGATGACATTGCGCCAACGTCAACATCATCTACATCGTGACTGTATTAGCAGTTATTAGAGGATATTCATATATCTCTATATAAATGTATATGAACATTTATATATACTTAACTATCATCGCATAGTATTTGAAAGTTTATTTTAATGGTTTTTGTGTTGTAATAAAATTGTGTGGAAGACTCATATACTTTTATTAAGTTTTATGTGCACTGAAACTTTATAATATGAGTTTTTGATATTGATTATTTCGTTATCATTTACTTATTTAGTTACTTACTTACTTGTTTGGAAGTTTTAACTATGGTAAGAACTTGAGATTCGTTTTTGAAGTAAAACATACAATTTTAAAATTACGATAAATACTGAGGTCATAGTCTAGTAAATTTAAATTTTCATAATGACTTAAGTTTTATTCGTGTTGTGATTTTCTAAATTAGACAAATTTTTTTAATTTGTTTCAGTAGATTCAAGAGAAAATGCAGAAAAACGTAGTAAAGCTGAGGCAGATACCATTTTGTAATGAAAGTATTGTTTTGGTCGCTTAAGAGCTTCACCATCACCATTCTCAAGATTTTTTTGTACACTTATGAGATAAACACGTTTAAGTGAATTTGTTTAACTATAACCAAGTGGTGCACTTAATTTTATTCGTAAATGCAATGAGTTTTAACAGTTTTGAAAAGATTTTTGCCAAACTTTTCTTTCAGGAACTGTTTTCTGGTGACAATTTGGGATCGATTTGTCAAGTAATAATGAAAAAGTTTATCCTTACTGCGGAAATTTAGGTTACTTTAAAAAAAAAACCATAGATTCGTTTTTGGATAAAAAAAAGTACATAGATGATTCTACACTATTGCATCTTAAGCTGACTTCATATGTAAGCCTGCAAGGACCTGTTTAGCCGTAAAGAGAAGATTAAAAAATCGTAATTTCTCCCTTATTTTCTTCATATCATCTCATCTTTCTGCAATATGTTATTGGCGCAAAAACTTTTGTCATTGTTACCTATTATTTTTATAGAATAAAAATCAACAAAGTTTTCAAACAAGAACATTTTCTGGAAGAACAGGTTCATGGTGAGAAAAAAATAGAAGAAATTACATTTTTTGAGTCACCTTTTTAAAGTGACTCTAACCCTTATAAACTTACTAAAGTCAACTGACTGGTAAAGAATATTCGGAGGATATTTATGCACTAATGGTTCAAGCAAAAAAAAAAAAAAAAAAAATAAGAGATGGCCAAGGTAAACACTGATTTATACCATAATACTTCAAAAGACATAGGTATGGTCTTTGGCACAAAGAAAAGGGTTAAGGTTCAACTTCTCCATCATTACTTTACTAATCGGTCCCAAATTGTCACTAGAAAATAGTTTCCGAAAAAAAAGTTTGACAACATCTTTTTAAAACTGTTAAAACTCACTGCATTTACAAACAAAATTAGAGGAAATTTATGGTGTTTCTAATGGTTTGTGTATATGTCATGCCGAGGTGTAAGGGTTGGGCTGCGCTTGGCTGCTAAGCAGGCATCTAGGGTTCAATGCACGACATGGTCAAAAATCAAAAATATAAATATAGAACCTTTTCTATGCGGCATCACATCTTGGCTGGTAATGGCAAAATTGTCTAAAAAAATAGTTTTTCTCTTCATCCCACACTAGGCCGAAATGCGATTCTAGCTGGCCAATGGTAGAAGGAGCTCACCAATTTTTCTGAAATTTGGTGTGTGTGATATTTTGTAGGTGTCCCTAGGGGTTTGGGCAAAGTTGAAAAATTGGGTGTGGCTCCCATATAAAACAAAAATTTGTGATTTCTAATATGTTTCAATATTGGAATTTAGAAAAACGAATGCTGGCAATTAAATCCAATTCGTTTTTTTAAGACAATTGTTAAAATGTCAGAAATAGAAGATCCATAAGAATGAAACTGAACATGTTAATTTATAAAGCAGTTTTCCTATTCTTTAATATAATAAAGCTGTGACATGTCACTTAAAAAACTCCGAAAATTAGGAGTATGGAACTTAGATGGAGGATTCTTGTGTTCAGAAAAAATTTACTTCTTTTTCTTCTAAACAACATTTCTATAGACACCAAAAACTATAAATCATAAATTAATAATTTTCATTTTCATGATTTCATGTACCGTTATATCAAAAACCTGACTTAACGGAGGAAAATGGTCTTCAGATTCGAGCTCAGCGGCCCCAAATTACTCTAGACTACATGTCAAATCTTCAATTTGATGGAAAAAACTCAATTTTGTGGCACAGAGTTATTAAAAAAATGCAAGAAATTTGTTCGTTTAGTCGCTATCATCAATATTACTCGATATTCAATACTTGATACTGCTCTCCAGACAAAACTTCATCTAAAATGTAATCTTGTATTTTTTACCTTGGTGATTTGCTCTGATAACATGATGAGAAGAGAAACGATTTGATGCTTCAGGGGAAGTTTTTCTTGTAAAATTTAATCAAATTTATCTTATATCTTTGTGGCGCGATTCTAAGGCTTTCTCAGATTGGGCTCCAATTGGCAAACTGAAGTGCTCGACAATGTCGGCGGGCGCCATGAACAAGGACCTTGTGGACTGTTATTGGTTTAATAGTTATTATTGGTTTTATTGGAAAAATGTGAAGAACTTTAAAATTCGCAGCTCTCCGCAGATAATCTTTCTTGATTTAGTGGAAGTCAAAACTATATTATATGTTAAAATTGGAAATATATTTTGATACAAATTTTTATTAAATCTCTTTTAAAGGCATCGATATCACTATGTTTTGATGTGAAAAAATACTTTTTTTCAAATAACGGTAAAAGTCACATGGTTAAAAATAGAGCCAAAAAAATAGTGTTACCACATTGTGTAGAATTCATATTTTTCCTACATATGCATTTTGCCTACATTTATTTGTTAAAAAGTGAAATATGGCAATTAAATTAGTAGGGGAATATGGGGAATGTCGAACCACACTTTGATTTTGACTGATAACTCACCCTAAAATCGTAATTTTTCAAAAGTTGAGAAATGGAGGTTAAACTAGAATCAAAATGCCACGTTTTGGTAGTTTCAGAATTTGAAAATTCGAATTTGTTATAAAGTTTTAAGCGTTATACCAAAATATTCGATTTTGTCATTTGGAAAAATCGTGGGGAATGTCGAACCACTTTGCAAATTGAGAAAATTCAGACAAATATTGATGTAAAACGTTTATTTATGACATTGTTATAAAAAAACATAAGATTTGAATGAAAAATATAGAGGAAAAATCGATGTTATTTATTCGGATTCGCAGTTTTTGCATTTGAAATAGCCACCAGTCACAAGTGATTGTCGATTTTTATTTTCATTATGGCCGCTAAATATTCTTGAAGATCATCGGATCGATCACGTTTTGCAACGTAACGCGGCATATTGACGTTAAATTACTAAAAACTAATTTTTCGTCGATAATTTACTATATAATTATATTCTCCACAAAAAGTTGGGTTGGCATTCCCCAAAAGCTGTGTTCTACAAAATAGCCGCCCATGAGTCACAGAACCAAATTTCATGCAAAAAAACTTTTTTGTCTGTAAACAATATTCACACACAATGATTTGAAAAATATTTACCTGCTAGGTTTTACGCAAAAATGTTGAAAAAGCAATGTAATTTTAAAGCACAAAAAAAACTTTTGGAATCTCAAAAATCACTTGATTATCGCAGAGAGCACAAAATACGTCTCATCGGTTCGAATGCTAATGAAACATTGAGATGAAGCTGGAATAATACGATAGCAAAAGTTTCGTATAGATCGAACGTCAGATAATGCAGATAAAACTAATGGTTCGACATTCCCCATGGTTTGACATTCCCCACATTCCCCTAATAAAAGATATGACCTTTTCCACGCATAGTAAACGTTTTCATAAAAGTTCGGCTTTGTGGTTGCCGTGTGCTTGAACCCATAAGTTTATCGGAAAGAAAATTTAGGTACTTTTTATTTGAAATATTATCTCTTACATATCATTAAAATTTTTAAAAATCTCGTCGTTACACTGTGCATGGGCTGTTATTCCATAATTGTACCTAGTAGTAGAGATATTTAATGTCTAAGAAAACATTTGGTTTGTGGTAAAAAGAAGAAAATAGTTTGGTACGGATGCAAGACTTCAAAACTACTTTCACCTCTTTTTGAAATGTTATGAATGCTTAACAAACCTATAATAAATAAATTCTTCGAGACAAATACTCCTCATAAAAAAGCAGTTGGGGTCTCTGAAGACTAAAAACACCCAAGCCCAACTGATTTTATAACACTGAAAGGTAACTGAATTATGGTAGAACTGAAGACTAAATGCATGAGAAAGCAATTTCAGTAAAAGCCTTGTCTAAGCTGAAAAATATCCTTGACATACATTTAATTTTTAAAATCGAAATCTTCTTGCGTGTAGTTTAAGTTTGTTAAATACTACATTATTAAAACTGACCAACAAGTTTTTACAAATTTTACGTTATGATTTTTGAAAATTTTTGTTATAGCTAATTTCACATAAACATTTATTATGTAAGAGTAAACGTTTGAGAATTATTCATAAGTACTAACAAGTAATTAGTTAGATTGAATATTAAGCCTCGTGATAATGGTAATTGCGTAATGAGAGCTCTTTCTCTATTGAACAATAATAATTTTCTAAAAGAAAATAATTAAAGTAAAAAACCTTAAAACTTCTACTTGAACTCATGTGGAATAATTGTAGAACATATACATAAGTGTTGAATTGAATTAGTAAAGAAGAAGGCTAATTAATACATAAATAGAGAAATTTTTCTATTATTAAAATATTGATTTTTTTATGCCATTGTGGATTAGAAATCACGCAATGGGAATTTTATATTTGTAATTTTACAACAGAAAAGTTAAAATTTTTTTTTTTAATTGCTACAAAAATTTTAAAATACAGTAAATGTTAATTTGGGAATTCAGGTAGTTGAAGTTAATTTTTAAATTTAAAATTGAAATTTATTTTATTAAGAATCTACTTATAGATACATAAAGTTTAGTTTGCCAATTTTTATTTGCCTTACGGCTATGGTAAAGATTATGGACGATGTTAGTTTATCCTATGATGACAACTTACTGACATTACTTTATCTTTTAGACTTCCCGAAGGCATTCGATAGTGTGAATCATTCCTTGCTAATCAATAAGCACAAACTTTTTTTTGGTTTCTCCGACAATGCTTCAAGACTATTAAAAAGTTATTGAGTGGGGCGAGTACAATATGTAAAGGTTGGCGGTACGGGAGACATGTCGTTTCTAACTAATTTGGGGTCAAGGAATTCAGTGGTGATAACCGTTTTTTTTCCTTACCAGCAGCGTTTCATACTAATTTTTTTTTTTGAAATTTTGGTTTGGGGTATACTACGAAGTTACATGTTCCTCTTCTTATTGCTGTGAAAATTGGTGTCGAGGGGTTTTTTGGCATGAAAAAACAGAATCTGATATTTATTTGCAGAAAAAAATAATTTCAGACATACCTCCCATACAAAAAACCGTCAAAAATCCCCAAAAAAGTGGAAAATTTGTATGGGATTTGTATTTCAATTTTACATTGAAATAGCTTAAATTTTTGCACACATCATTGTTATTGTTAAAAAGATAGTTTCTGAAAGTTTCAGAAAAATTGGCTTAAAAATAAGCATTCTCTTCTCATCATCAGCGATCAATGGTTACTAAACGAAAATTACACTATCCGACAAAAACAAATTTTTCCAAAAATAACAAGGTTCTGAAAGAGGGTTCTGATAGAACTCGGAAGAAAAAATTATACGGGTCTCAGCGTTTTAGAAGTTTACCCCAAATTTTTTTTTGTACGCGGGCTTAAAGTTTGCCCATTTCTAACTGATTAAGTAAAATAAACCATAAGACAACTTGTTAGTTTTGCATCCAAGCTTGTTTGTATGCTGGGAAATTGGAAATTTAAGTGATTTCGATGTAAAATAATGGTAGCTCCCATATAAAGTTTCCACTTTTTGGGGGTTTTTGACGGTTTTTTGTACGGGAGGAATGCCTAAAATTATTTTTTTCTACAAATAAATGTCAGATTCAGGTTTTTCATGCCAAAAAACCCCATACCAATTTTCACCGCAATAAGAAGAGGAACATGTATCTTCGTAGTATACCCTCAAGCCAAAACTTCAAAAAAAAATTTTGTATGAAGCGCTGCTGATAGGGAGAAAAACGTAGTAGTGAAAGGAATAGAAATTAGTATTACAATTTGTTGTAAAAAAGGGTATGTATGGGAGGTGCCACTCCCCCTTTCCTAAAAGCCATTATGAATACCTATGTTTCATCCTCTTGTCAAAGCAAGCATATTCTGGAAATAAAATTTCTATCGGTCAAGTTGTTCAGAAGTTACATTAGAAGATAAAATTATTTAGAAATTCTAACCAATTTCATATTTATTATAAATATAGAATTTGTTACAGCGCCACCTATCGGATTTTAAGATAGCTAATAGTAGAAAAAGGAATGGAAAAAGTAGTAGAAAATAGCAGCAAAAAAGTAGAAGAAAATAGTAGTAGAAATAGTTGCAGAAAAGGTAGTAGAAAAAAGAATAGAAAATATATATCATTACAAATTGTTGTAAAGAAATAGTAAAAAGGTAGCAGAAAAAGTAGTAGAAAAATAGTAGTACAAAAAAATGGAAAAAAGTAGTAAAAAAAAATAGTAGAAAGTAGTAGTAGAAATTAAGAAAAAATGTATTAAAAAAGTACTAAAATAGTAGTAGAAAATATTGGTTGAAAAAGTAGTAGAAAATAAAAAAAAATTGTAGTTTAAAAGTAGTAGAAAATGGTAGTAGAATTAGTAGTAAAAGTAATAGTAGAAGTAGTAGTAGAAAATAAAAGTGAAGCATGGTGCCACACCCATTAATCCAACAAACTGAAAGAATTTAAATTTTAGTACTGTACCATAAATGCCTCCTAAGATATCTCATAATGGATATTCAGGTTATATGGAAGGCGCCACACCCCCTTTGTCAACCCCTCCCGTATTTTTGTTGTAGCATGGCATTGTCAATTCTCGTTAATGTACCAAATTTCTGTACTGTGCTATAAATGGTTCTTGAGATATACCTAAAAAACTATTATGATTGTATGGGAGGTGCCACACCCCCTTTCCTAAAAGCCATTATGAATAGCTATGTTTCATCAATCGGCCAAGTCTTTCAGAAATTAAACGCTTACATACACAAAACTCTACGATTTTATATACATATAAAGATAATCCACAAAATTTCAAAAGAACCAGAGTATTATTGTATTTAGGTAGATGAGCGCTTTAATCGTTCTTTTCGAAATCAAATTTTTTGAAAAATGCACTTACAGTGATCCTGCTATCTCGAAATATACTTCATTGATTAATTTGAATTTTTGTTTTGATGATAATATAATTTTTATATCAGGTAATAATTAATTGCTAAATTTAATGTTTTTATCTGGGTCGCCGCATATAAAACATTTTTTGGGGCTATGACTATCAATCCGCTATTTTTTTATCAAAAACTTAGAATACGCAGTTTAAGATATGAATTTTACGATATTCCTCATATCAATAAAATTTGTTTAAGATAGAAAAAGAAAATTATTGAATTTTTGTTCCAGTTACTAGACATAACCTTTTAAGCACAAATAGTTAATATACTGAGGTAATTAGTACTGCCATGAGCATCTACATGTGTAATATTAGCAAGTTTACTTTATTTAATTTCGATTTGTAAGTTAAGTCATTTAATTTAGATTTTTGCTTTTGCTGCTGTTCATTAGGCATATATTCTCTACACATTTCTACGTACACCAGCATGTTACACTTATATCTCACTAATTAATTAAAAAACGCTCTTAGACATAACACTTATGCAAGTGTTTATATATATGAATGTATATATATGTGTATGAAAAACAACAACAACAACGACACAACAAAAGCAACCGTGTAAAACATCAGCTACATTTCCCATCATCATCGTCATATTTTCCATCAACAACAATAATAATAGCAATAACAAAAGAAAAGGAATTGAAACTCATTGCAGTGTAAAGAAACTCATTCACTAGCAATATCAGAAATACATAGACGCAAAATATAGCACCAACACCTGCAACAGCAGCACAATCATCATTTGCTAAGTAAAAGCATAGCATTTTCAAAAACGTTCCACTCATTCATATGCATGCCTGTCAGCCTTCTCTCACTTCCCTTTCATTTTCTTCACTTTGCTTTGCTATCTTCCTTCTCAACTTTCCAGCTCACTTTCTTCTTTTTACCGTCACTACCGTATGAATATCTTCTCATTATTTTTCATCACTTCGAATACGAATTACGTGATTTCGTTTATGATTCCGTACGTTAAGTGTTGTTTTCTCTTGTTGTGTTGCGTGGCGCTGTTGTTGTTGTTGTTACTTTCATGATTGTTGCCGATATGTTGTTGATGTTGCCGCTGCTTGCTTCTCTTGCTGCTGTTGCAATAATAACAAGATGATTTTACTGTTTTTCTTGTATTTTTTTTTTCTTTCTTTTACTTCACTTGCAGATTTGCAAGTAAGAAATCTTCTATTGAATTCTTTGCATACTTTTCTAGCTATACACTTATCTGTAGGGAAGTGTTCGTGTTGGTGTATAATTGTGCATACACACAAACACACACACATACACATGCATTGATTTATGTTGTGTATTTGTAATATAAAAATGAATATTTATGTTTGATATTTAGAGCGTAAGTAATAAAAAGAAAGATGGCAAAAACTTATGAAAATCGCATCGATTAATAAAACACGACACAAGTGTAAAAAAAGAAGAAGTAGGAGAAAGAGAGAGAGAGAAAGAGACAGAGGAAGAGCTAGAATGCTTGAGAAGCAAAACAGTTTCCTTCTCTTTTCCACCATCAGTGAAAAGGTGAAGTATTTGGTTGTACTTAAAAAGATGAATTATCTGTCGAATTTTTGCGCTTATTTAACCTTCAGATTAGTGCTAAGATTTTTCCGTTAAAAAAGTGATAAGGTCCGTGGGGACCTATGAGCAATTGTATGAAAATTTCATATGCCTACATTAATTTATGCTCATTTAAAGCATTCAAATCATTGCGGACAATTGAATTATCAATAAAAATACAAATATTTTTGTTTGCTCATTGTGTTTATACATTATTATATTAAAAAAATTAGATTTTAAAATAGATTGTTATTGTTGTTGCTCTATACTTGGGTCTAAAGTTCAAGTATTCAACCTATGCAATTATTTTGAATGTTTAACACAAACCGCTTTTTCACAATTAAGGCAGAAACCTCTGGTTTTTCGTTAATCATTGTTCTGCTCACGACATAAATAGCATGCAGGTCTAAGAGACCGCTCTACAAATTAAGGTGCACGTCTGTTGTACTAGCGGTCTGCTTGTGATAACTACTCCAAAAGACATCATAACATTTCTAATGTGAGGAAGACTTGCTATGCGAGCGTTCGTGGTCCGGTTTTCAATATTTTTTGTTGCCAATTGCATGATGAATAAATGCAGGAAATCAAATAATATCTAAAGGCCCTGCGTGGTTCCTGATTAATTTTGTTATAGGCTCAATATTTCTTAATTTTATACTTTTGGGGTATAATTGACCGGTTTAAGTTGACCGGTTTAAGTTGAGTTAAGTTCGGGGTTACTTATGTTCAGCAAAATTGTAGCCAGGTAAAAGAGGAACATGTTTATTGTTTACACTTAAACGAATTTTTGCTACTATAGTGCTCTGCAATATTGTAGACCTGTTTTAGAGACCCAATTTCGCTGAAATGAGTTCGTTTATGAGTTAAGCGAATTTATATTTATGACCTCTATTGCAGACTTTGATCTTGAAAAAATCGATTATTTGACCTAAAGCAGCAAAACGCATTGGCAATATTATTGAGTGGGCCTAGTGCTTTTAGAAACTGTTGAAAGATTTGGATTCATATTTTTGGTGTCGCACAGTGTTATGATAGATCTCAGTGGACGTTATCACTAATCCGGCACTTAACACATAAAAACTGCCATAAAATCTAAACCAATCCATGAATCGCTTTGTTAATAATTTTGAACAAAGCATAATAATATATTCTTGGAATACATTGCCGGTCCAGAGTACCTTACCTTGGGCGAAATATATGCAATTTCCAATCAAAAATCCAAAAGATCCCCAAGGGCCTTACCACTAATGGTTAAGAATGAGTGAATGAATACTTTCAATTCAATATGAGTTTTCAAAAACAAACAAAAATATAAACAACTCTTTGAAATTACTAAAGGAAAGTTTTTCTCCTTTCATTCATTTTAAACAAAATCAAATGAAGTATAAATAATATGCAAACGCTTCAGTTACTTTTGCTGATGACGTATTTGACACACACACACACATATACATACCAGGGATGAAATTTCGAAATTTCAAATTGTACCTAATTTATGAAAAAATTGTACTTAATTGAGCTTCAATGTACCTAAAATAATACAATTCATTGGTGCATCGCTTTTTTCAATTTAAAATTTTATATGCCCACATAAAACATGAAAAAAGAATAGCAAAAAATTCGTTAGCTACGTTAAATATTCAATACATTATTTTTATTGAGATCAATGTTTACAAATTATGCAAATACTGATAATACATATATATAAGTTGCGTTTTTTACATCTAACGAACTGAGGTTCCGATATCTTTCTGAAATTGGTAAAAATTTGCTTGCACTTTGGCAAAATTGATGATTTATGTCGCGAGTTTCTCAAGTTCGCTTAGAAATGACGAGGCAGCTGCCTCAGATGAAAAATTAAGATTGTGTTGTATATCATTGTTAATAAATATTTTCGAGCGAATTTCGTTTAATTTCGTTTTCACATGTACATGGCAAGTGGTGAATCTTCAATTCGTTTGCTGAATTTGTTAATCGGAAAGTTAAACTGGAAATTTTCATGGTAGATTTTGCAATATTTGCTTTTTTTTATACAGATCAGATTTAGCATATCTTTCAATATGATTTAAATTGCAGAAAATAGAAATGCCACATATTATACACTTTTTGCCTTGTTTGAGGTAAGAATCTTCCTTCAGTCATTCGTGCTTCATTTTCCACTCCTTTCGAAATCGGGAGGTATTTTTTGCCTTTGGCGGTACCTCATCTCGTGCGTGTGCATTGGAATCGTTGTTATTAAAAGATGTATAAATTTTGCATTATATTTAAACACAAAAATTTACTTATACAATATGTGAGTGGAAGTGAAACCATACGTACTTTTCATCGTGATCCATCTGAAAGGATGCAAGATATAGTAAGGAAAATTTCAAGAATTTTATTAATCATTAAACTTACTTATCCTTTACGCTCGTTATAAATAAAAGTCGCGTCAAATGTTCTTTTTTCATGTTTTACATTCCCAAATTGTACCTAAAATGTACCGACTGTACCTTCTAGTTTGAAAAAGTCGGAAAAAGGTACAATTGTACCTACTTTTTCATCACTGATACATACGATATTATACTACTTGACACAGCGTTTGGTTGCTTGCTGCTTACCTCTGCCTATATTTTCAGTGATTTTCATCAACATCAGCAGCAAACACATGCACATCTAAAGGAAATTATTTAAAGTGTTAGGAAATTGCGATGTCAAAATCATCATCATCGTCAGCAGCAGCATCATATACACACTATCTCCTGGTTTCACTTCTCACCGTTGCTTTACTCTCGCTCTCTTTTTGTCTTGCTGAAGCCTGAAACTGTCTCTGTTTTGTGTCTATGTATGTGTATGTGCAAAAATTTCCTCAACATCACTTAATTCATTATTTTCCACTTTTTACTCTTTTCCTTCGTTTGTTACATTTTCCTCTTTTCTGCTTTTTTTGAAGTTTCTATGACAAGTTTGATTTAGGTTTAGAATGATATTGCAACATTTCAAATTCTCTTTCTTCCACTTCATATTTTTCGCTCGTTTTCTCACACTCTTATTATTATTATGATTATTATTGCAAATGATAAGTAGAAATGATAAAGCTGAGTTGTTCTTCTTTATAAAAGAGATGTGGTTGCATTACATACCTAATATGTATTTGATATTCGTAATAAGTAGGAAAGGTATCTTCGCAATGATAATTGTATTTTTTGAAATTCTTCTCTGGATAATACTTTATTGAGTTATAAGCACCTACACATACAAAGATATACAAGTATAAGCTTATCTGTATGTATGATTGTATGTGTAAATGTTTTCTCGCAAAAATTTTGAATGAAAAATATGTAAATAATCCCTTGTCATCTTTTAAATTAAGTCGGCATATTTTGCGTCTTCTTTTCGTATTTTATCAAAATGTATTAAAGTATTAAATTTTGCTCTTGATATAGGAGTTTATCTTTTAGTAGAGATTAAAAATTATATAATTTAAGCGAAAAATTTTTAAAAATTTAATATTAATGCTAGAAATAATTAATATATTTAATTACAAATGGCTTTCTTGTGGTAGTGGATTGACAAATTCTTTTATTATATCTGTTTTGACTAAGAATGAAGCCAAGGGAAGAGCGAAAGAAATTTTTGCACTATGCCAGACGAGTAGAGCTTTAATTTTTAACGAATGCTTCGAAAAATAATTGTGTTTTACATACGCTTTTTAAAATTCGTATGAGTATATTGAAGACTGATGAATTCAGGGGCTGTGAAAGAGGGAAAGAAGAGGATTTAGATCGCTTATTCAGGATTTAGAAAAATAACTAACATAATTATTGAGCTAAGGGGAAGGGGGAATAGTTTTATCTCCAAAACTCATAATCCGTCCTTAAATCCAGTAATAGTTGAAGTTGTTAAAGGCTGAGCACTCGATTGTACCTTTCTAAGGATTTTTACAGAAATTAAATGATTGCTATGGAAGGCTAATGAACCTTCTGCCGATCTCTAAATTTAATATACCTTGGGAGAAATTTTTCCAACGTATAAATGCTGACCTTTTTGCCGCAGCTAAGCTGAACCTTAATGTCAAGATTGATATATCTTATTCTTCTTCTAATGTTCCATTGTTTTTTGTGGAACATAGAGTTCTCATTTAAAGGAATTGTAAGGGTTTAATTTGTAGCTGAATTATTTTTATGTAAACATGAGTTCTGCATTTCGAAGTTCCACATTCTGCTACTTTTTCAATATTAATATGGATACCATTGTAGAAATATTGTTCTGTGGATAACTATGTTAGGATAGCAATACTTCAGAAAGAGAAGAGAATTCTATGGCATTACTTACAAACCGAAGTGTGACCATGAAAATCTTTGTCTTAGTGATCTGGTGGGTAGCCCCACTGAAGTTTCCTCCCCTCTTCGTTATCTTTGTTACTATTATTATTTGAAGGAAGGACGACTCGAAAGTCAAGCACTGCGACCTATAAGATCTATTGTACCAAAGCCAAAAGAAAGAAAGATAGATAGATAGAGATAGAAATTCCTCTCGTTATGGGACTGACTTGAAATTTCACTGATGTGTTAATTTAGGTTTCTCAGACGTCTAACCATTTGGTCTACCGAATAATGACTTATTTTACAAAACTGATCTATTGCCTGAAGCATTTTGTAGTTTATCGCATACAAAATTTCCTAAACCTTTTGCTATCATTTTTAAACTGAAAACGAGATTCAAAATAATTTTCTCACATAAATCCTTTCGAAAAATATTTGAATTTGAATTTGCATTAGCTGAACATATTTCATCGCTGTTTTTGCATATCACACTTAAAATTGAAGTATTTTGGTTGAAGAAATAGAAAAAGGTGAATAGCCTTTTGGCATTATATGCAGCCTTATGTGTTGTTCAACACGCCCACATCACACACAAACAAACACACTTGACGTTTTAGCTGAGTAGTGTTTTTGTTTGTTTCTAACACAGTAACATTCATACACACACACATATATATATAGGTATATAGATAGAAACACTTGAGTGTTTGAGATAGAGTATATGCCATGCCATCCCACTATTCTTTTTGATAAGCTATACATACACTCAGCAGCTTTAGGTACTCTACTCTATTCTCTACTGCATACACTCTACTTCTACTCTATATCTATCTGTATACGCTGCCGAAATTACTTGAGAGTGTATAAATGTATGTCGTCAGCAGTAGCAATAACAACATGAATTGTTGCTGTTTGTTATTGTGTTTATATCCTGCAGCAAAGATTTTTGCTGCCTATATTTTGCCCTTTTTTTGCTGTTTGTTTGTATTTTACATGTTTTTTTGTTTTTTTTTTTTTGTTTTTTCTTTTATTGTTGGTATTAGCGTTGCTTACAGTGTTCTACACTACTTCACTCTACTTTACTCCACTCTTCCTAAACTGATTTTGTTGATATGACACACACTGCTGTCTGCTGCTTGCTGCCTTTTTCAAACTACTACATTTACAACTGCTGCTGTTGCTTTTGGCATCACCAGCCACATTCTACTTTGATGTTGACGAGCAAGCTTTAGCCAACTTGTAAACTTACTTACATGAATGAGAGTGTGTGTGTGTGGCTTTATGTTTTGAATGTGTTTGTGCAATGGCCTAGAATAACCCTTTTTCAATTTGCACACCAAACCAATATTAAACTAGCAACACAACACAACAATGACATATTCCCCAACTACCAACTACATACACACCCAAATATATAAAAAGCTTCACAAAGGGTATAAAAAAGGATACTCTGAATTTCACACTAGTGGCTGCGAGCGAGACAAGTGTTGCGGAAATAGAAATCAGCATATTACAGATTTTTGTTTAACTTTTATTTCCACACGAAACTCAAACTTCAACTTCATCTCCAACTTTCGTTTAGATGCTATGCAATTTTTTGCTTCAAATAAATGAAAAAAAAAAAATTTAATCGTTTATATTTTTCTTTAACTTTTATTTAAAACTTTTTTGACAGTTGCTCTAATTGAGGGCTCAAGCTAATCACACTCAATTAACTTAATTTTCTGCACATTTTCCCTCTCCTTCAACTGCCTGCTGTTGTATGTTTTCATTGAAAATTTGTTTCAAATTAACAATTTCAAGTTTTAATAAATACAAAAAAAAAAAAGAAGAAAACAAAGCAAAAACTTGAATTTTACACAGACACATATTTAAAACTCATCAATCATGCTAATCAAATAAATAAAGTTGATAATAAAAACCAACACAATGGACGTCAACAGCAAAATATTGTCATTGTTTGAGTATGGTTTAAAAAAAGTGGGAGCGGCAGCAGTTTCCAATACAAACAAACAAAGCCAAGGCAGAACAGAAGAAGACAGAAAAAATTTTCTTTTAAAAATATTATCGTTGTCGTTGGTGGAAGAAATCAATCAAAATCAGTAGAAAAGAATCTTTAAATTGAATTATTGATTTAATTTAAGCACAAAATTGCAAATCGTTTTTCATTGACACCGACATCGAATACACACACAAAACGAAATCGACAACGACACACCCACACAAACACAGACACAAAGAGGCACACATACTTATACCAAATACAAACACTTAAGTGTTTCTATATACATAAGCATAAATAAACACACACAGTAGAATAGGAGCAGAAGAAGAGAATTGTCGTTTAAAGCGGAAACGGAAACGGAAATGGGGGTACAACCATTTCAATATGCTAGCTGGCTGACTGCGTGGCTGACTGGCATTGGCATATATCCTGGCGATCAAATTACCATTTTAACATAAGCGAGCAACAGCATGAAAAAAGTATTATAAAAAAAAGCGTGAAAAAAGAAGAAAAGAAATAAAACGAAATGCTAAATACGCACAAACACACATACACACACACACACATACACACACCCATATGTACACAGGAAAATATATACAAAGCTATGCAAATGTTCAAATACCTTTTCTCGCTTTAAAACCAATATACTTTGGAATTTAATCGGGTATATCGCCAGCTTGATTTGTTGCGTCACACAGACGCACATACATCCACACACACGATTATATAAATATGTATCGATACAACAACAACAATACTCAAAATAAAACTGTAACCTTATCGTTGTGAATGAATGTTTCGAAATTACTGTTTTGGAATTTCGTTTAAAAGAAGAAGAAAAAAAAATCAAATGAAAATGTCGCGCTGTTGCGTTGTGAGTCACGTCTATATATATGTATGTATACGTACATACATATATACTATACGCATACGCACATATTAGTAAATGTGTTTGCTGACGTATTAATACATTTTGAATATGTATATGTGTTTGAATATTTTGTTTATTTTATTGAATTAGAATTGATTTTGACGCCCAGAAGTATGTAATAAATACGTAAACGATTGAATTGCTTAAATGTTTGCGTAGGTGTATTTGTACAAAAGTATGTGTATTAGTGCGTATAGCTATTAGGGCGTATTTATATAGTAATAAATATACCTAAACGATTTTAAGTGTTTCCATAACCAAAAAAACTTTCAATCGTTTTAAACTTTAATATAGAAACAATACAAATTGATATTAAATAATTATTCGCGGGGGTCAACCGCACTTAATTGTAAGCCTTATATACAAGATTTTGCCAACATTTTCCATTTCAGCGACATTACCTTTTAACAAAATATTTATTCTTAGTCTAAAGCGCTTTCAACTAAAACTATGCAAGGTACATATACTTAGGCAGTTATAATCTTTTCATATCTTTTGTCTTTCTCACTACGATCAACCTTCCACCATCAACTAACTTCTATTGTATATACAAAGTTGTAAATCCCAAGCCAACCGCCATAACTGCAGTCTCCTCATTCATTTTTCACTTGAACTTTTTATTTGATCTAAGAATTAACGCGCCACGAAAAATCTTTTGAGCTACTGCAGACATTTAATGGAGAGTGCGAGGACAAAAGAGAAAAGCTGCTGAAAAAAACTGAAGAAAATATTTTTATTTTAAAATAATGAGAGTATAAATTGTTTAGGAAAAAAAGTACAGTTTCAGTTCAGTTTCAGTTCAGTTTCAGTTCAGTTTCAGTTCAGTTTCAGTTTAGTTTCAGTTCAGTTTCAGTTCAGTTTCAGTTCAGTTTCAGTTCAGTTTCAGTTCAGTTTCAGTTCAGTTTCAGTTCAGTTTCAGTTCAGTTTCAGTTCAGTTTCAGTTCAGTTTCAGTTCAGTTTCAGTTCAGTTTCAGTTCAGTTTCAGTTCAGTTTCAGTTCAGTTTCAGTTCAGTTTCAGTTCAGTTTCAGTTCAGTTTCAGTTCAGTTTCAGTTCAGTTTCAGTTCAGTTTCAGTTCAGTTTCAGTTCAGTTCAGTTTCAGTTCAGTTTCAGTTCAGTTCAGTTTCAGTTCAGTTTCAGTTCAGTTTCAGTTCAGTTTCAGTTCAGTTTCAGTTCAGTTTCAGTTCAGTTTCAGTTCAGTTTCAGTTCAGTTTCAGTTCAGTTTCAGTTCAGTTTCAGTTCAGTTTCAGTTCAGTTTCAGTTCAGTTTCAGTTCAGTTTCAGTTCAGTTTCAGTTCAGTTTCAGTTCAGTTTCAGTTTCAGTTCAGTTTCAGTTCAGTTTCAGTTCAGTTTCAGTTCAGTTTCAGTTCAGTTTCAGTTCAGTTTCAGTTCAGTTTCAGTTCAGTTTCAGTTCAGTTTCAGTTCAGTTTCAGTTCAGTTTCAGTTCAGTTTCAGTTCAGTTTCAGTTCAGTTTCAGTTCAGTTTCAGTTCAGTTTCAGTTCAGTTTCAGTTCAGTTTCAGTTCAGTTTCAGTTCAGTTTCAGTTCAGTTTCAGTTCAGTTTCAGTTCAGTTTCAGTTCAGTTTCAGTTCAGTTTCAGTTCAGTTTCAGTTCAGTTTCAGTTCAGTTTCAGTTCAGTTTCAGTTCAGTTTCAGTTCAGTTTCAGTTCAGTTTCAGTTCAGTTTCAGTTCAGTTTCAGTTCAGTTTCAGTTCAGTTTCAGTTCAGTTTCAGTTCAGTTTCAGTTCAGTTTCAGTTCAGTTTCAGTTCAGTTTCAGTTCAGTTTCAGTTCAGTTTCAGTTCAGTTTCAGTTCAGTTTCAGTTCAGTTTCAGTTCAGTTTCAGTTCAGTTTCAGTTCAGTTTCAGTTCAGTTTCAGTTCAGTTCAGTTTCAGTTCAGTTTCAGTTCAGTTTCAGTTCAGTTTCAGTTCAGTTTCAGTTCAGTTTCAGTTCAGTTTCAGTTCAGTTTCAGTTCAGTTTCAGTTCAGTTTCAGTTCAGTTTCAGTTCAGTTTCAGTTCAGTTTCAGTTCAGTTTCAGTTCAGTTTCAGTTCAGTTTCAGTTCAGTTTCAGTTCAGTTTCAGTTCAGTTTCAGTTCAGTTTCAGTTCAGTTTCAGTTCAGTTTCAGTTCAGTTTCAGTTCAGTTTCAGTTCAGTTTCAGTTCAGTTTCAGTTCAGTTTCAGTTCAGTTTCAGTTCAGTTTCAGTTCAGTTTCAGTTCAGTTTCAGTTCAGTTTCAGTTCAGTTTCAGTTCAGTTTCAGTTCAGTTTCAGTTCAGTTTCAGTTCAGTTTCAGTTCAGTTTCAGTTCAGTTTCAGTTCAGTTTCAGTTCAGTTTCAGTTCAGTTTCAGTTCAGTTTCAGTTCAGTTTCAGTTCAGTTTCAGTTCAGTTTCAGTTCAGTTTCAGTTCAGTTTCAGTTCAGTTTCAGTTCAGTTTCAGTTCAGTTTCAGTTCAGTTTCAGTTCAGTTTCAGTTCAGTTTCAGTTCAGTTTCAGTTCAGTTTCAGTTCAGTTTCAGTTCAGTTTCAGTTCAGTTTCAGTTCAGTTTCAGTTCAGTTTCAGTTCAGTTTCAGTTCAGTTTCAGTTCAGTTTCAGTTCAGTTTCAGTTCAGTTTCAGTTCAGTTTCAGTTCAGTTTCAGTTCAGTTTCAGTTCAGTTTCAGTTCAGTTTCAGTTCAGTTTCAGTTCAGTTTCAGTTCAGTTTCAGTTCAGTTTCAGTTCAGTTTCAGTTCAGTTTCAGTTCAGTTTCAGTTCAGTTTCAGTTCAGTTTCAGTTCAGTTTCAGTTCAGTTTCAGTTCAGTTTCAGTTCAGTTTCAGTTCAGTTTCAGTTCAGTTTCAGTTCAGTTTCAGTTCAGTTTCAGTTCAGTTTCAGTTCAGTTTCAGTTTCAGTTCAGTTTCAGTTCAGTTTCAGTTCAGTTTCAGTTCAGTTTCAGTTCAGTTTCAGTTCAGTTTCAGTTCAGTTTCAGTTCAGTTTCAGTTCAGTTTCAGTTCAGTTTCAGTTCAGTTTCAGTTCAGTTTCAGTTCAGTTTCAGTTCAGTTTCAGTTCAGTTTCAGTTCAGTTTCAGTTCAGTTTCAGTTCAGTTTCAGTTCAGTTTCAGTTCAGTTTCAGTTCAGTTTCAGTTCAGTTTCAGTTCAGTTTCAGTTCAGTTTCAGTTCAGTTTCAGTTCAGTTTCAGTTCAGTTTCAGTTCAGTTTCAGTTCAGTTTCAGTTCAGTTTCAGTTCAGTTTCAGTTCAGTTTCAGTTCAGTTTCAGTTCAGTTTCAGTTCAGTTTCAGTTCAGTTTCAGTTCAGTTTCAGTTCAGTTTCAGTTCAGTTTCAGTTCAGTTTCAGTTCAGTTTCAGTTCAGTTTCAGTTCAGTTTCAGTTCAGTTTCAGTTCAGTTTCAGTTCAGTTTCAGTTCAGTTTCAGTTCAGTTTCAGTTCAGTTTCAGTTCAGTTTCAGTTCAGTTTCAGTTCAGTTTCAGTTCAGTTTCAGTTCAGTTTCAGTTCAGTTTCAGTTTCAGTTCAGTTTCAGTTCAGTTTCAGTTCAGTTTCAGTTCAGTTTCAGTTCAGTTTCAGTTCAGTTTCAGTTCAGTTTCAGTTCAGTTTCAGTTCAGTTTCAGTTCAGTTTCAGTTCAGTTTCAGTTCAGTTTCAGTTCAGTTTCAGTTCAGTTTCAGTTCAGTTTCAGTTCAGTTTCAGTTCAGTTTCAGTTTAGTTTCAGTTCAGTTTCAGTTCAGTTTCAGTTCAATTTCAGTTCAGTTTCAGTTCAGTTTCAGTTTCTGTTCAGTTTCAGTTCAGTTTCAATTCAGTTTCAGTTCAGTGTCAGTTCAGTTTCAGTTCAGTTTCAGTTCAGTTTCAGTTCAGTTTCAGTTCAGTTTCAGTTCAGTTTCAGTTCAGTTTCAGTTCAGTTTCAGTTCAGTTTCAGTTCAGTTTCAGTTCAGTTCAGTTCAGTTTCAGTTCAGTTCAGTTTCAGTTTCAGTTCAGTTTCAGTTCAGTTTCAGTTCAGTTTCAGTTCAGTTTCAGTTCAGTTTCAGTTCAGTTTCAGTTCAGTTTCAGTTCAGTTTCAGTTCAGTTTCAGTTCAGTTCAGTTTCAGTTTCAGATTAGTTTCAGTTCAGTTTCAGTTCAGTTTCAGTTCAGTTTCAGTTCAGTTTCAGTTTAGTTTCAGTTTAGTTTCAGTTCAGTTTCAGTTTCAGTTCAATTTCAATTCAGTTTCAGTTCAGTTTTAGTTCTCTCTCTTGACTGCGTAGAGTTTTCTGTTTATTTTTTTTATTGTGCTGTATAATTAAAATAAGCTTCTACTCTTAACTAAAACGAAGATGAAAATTGCTTACGGTTTTTTAATTTCCAATCTTTATTCAACAAAATGCAATCTCATGGTTCAAGTGATTATATTTTATAAAAACAAAGGACGAAGAAGGAGCAAAGGAAGCCGCCTTTTAGGCAAGTAGGCTTTTCAAACAATACAAATTAATAAAACATCATAAATACTGCATACAATGTTGAGCATAGCATTGTACCCGCACTTGGATGACGCAGACATAAAGAAGATGATAATAATTCATAATTTCACATTGACAATGACCAGACTGAAATTCATTTATGTTTACAGTGTGTGTCATTTGGGATTACTCTGTGCAATAGTATTGTCTGTGTGTGTGTGTGTGCAAAAAAATGAGTTTGTATGCCACAGCAGCAGTAAAGTATACGAGTAGCAGCTTAACCCGTCCATCTTATAGGTAGAGGTATCCTCAGTTCAAAGATTACAATACCAATAAATTAACTGAAATATCATTATCATCAGCATTTCTATTTTTTCTTATTTTTCACACACAAAAAATCACAAGTGAATATCCAAGTCAAGTGAATATCCACTTTATATTTGAGGTAGCATGAGAGTGGTGCGGTGCCCAAGTCTGTCTGCTAAAATTATCTGCCTGGGAAATCACTAATAAATAAAATTTAATTTATTTTCTTCATCTTCTTCTGTTGTTGCTGTTTGTCTGCTGCTGTCATTGTACATACATTGATACAACATATTACTAAGCATTTTTGTGCATGTGCGACAGGAGGCAGCCTCAGCTTTTTTCTTTGCCTTCTTTTTCTTCTGAGTTTACATTACTTTGCCTTACAAAAATAAAGAAAGGATTCTGGTATATACTATTTTGACTTTGGGTGTTATCCTTACAGTTGTCTGTTTTATGTTGCTGCTATTTCTGCTGGTTGCTATTTGCTGTTGTTTACTGCCTACTGCTGTTGTTATTTTTCAATGCTTTTTGTTGCTGATCGGATTTGGTGCATTGCAAAATCGATTTTTTTTTTTTATTGTTATTTTTTTCTACGTTAAGTTGTTTGTGTTGTTTTCATTTTTATAGTACAGTATGTATTATTGTTTTTGCTGATGTCAACATCAATGTCCTTAATTTCATTTAAGTAAGGAATTTGATGCTTCTGCTTTTTCTTTTGCCTTTTTTTTTAATATTTTTTTTTAAATTTTCTTATTTGTTGCTTTGGCAATTTATACTTTAATCCTTTTTTCTTTTGCTTCTTCTAGCTTTTAGTATTATTTACCTCTTCCTTTTTTGTTATTCTTGGTGTTGTTCGTTAATTTGTTGCCACTAGAAAAACTTACTTCTATTTACCAAAAACATACTGCATCTTTTGTCAGTACTATCTGTTAATTCTTGGAAACTAAATTGCGTTTACATTTTTACGGTGGAACAAAGTGTCGAAAAATATCCAAAAATATTTCATTTTACTTTTTTCTTTTTGTTATATACTTTAGATGGAAAGATAAATGAATTTGCTTCACCAAATGTTCTCTGGGGATGTTTACTAGTTCCTCCACGATTTTCCTGATTCTTTAACTTTTTCCAGCGTTCTCTTCTATGTGACTCCCATATTCTGGTAGTAAAATTGTGAATTCATAGATTACTGTGAAGCTGTAACTGTTTTGTTGGCCAAGCCTATTATGGCTGGAATTCTATTCTGTTGACTAGATACACGTCGTTATTAATTTTAAGAGAACAACATGTTTCGGGATCAAAAATCTCTTCTTTTACAAGATATTGGAGTAATTAAGAGTCTGTGTATTTTTTCTTTAATTTAGATATATTGCGCCACTGTCTAATATTTTCTGGTTTTTCTTTTATTTTATGGGATTTTGTTTACTTTGTTATTTGTGCTTGTTGTTTATTTATTTGCTGTTTATGAGAGTGTGAATATTTCTTTACTTCTGGCAATTATGTAAAAGAATTTTCTGAGTTTGATGTGAAAAACATAAAAATTTGTTTAAAATTTTTGAAAAATGATTGCGATTTGTTGAAATTTTAGTCCATATTTGAATGATGTTTTAAATTCTGAATGAATTTATTGAGTCTGAATGTATGTATATATATATTGAGAGGTTTTTTTACTGTATGGACCAGTGATGAAAAAGTAGGTACAATTGTACCTTTTTTCGACTTTTTCGAACTACAAGGTACATTGGGTACAATTGTCACATTTTAGGTACAATTTGGCATTGACCAAAATAAATTTAACACTTAATTACAAAAAGAAATATTTTGTAATAAGTATTGCCTAATATGCAATAATAACTTTTCAAATCGAATAAAGTTTTAAAGATGGTCAATTTAGAAACAATTTTATGAAATGTAAACTTCTTATGACTTTGAAGCTACTTATAGACATTATCCTTTTATAAACAGCAGAGCTGTAAAAGATTGCAGTCATTTCGAGCTGCATTCATTGAAGTCACTGGAAATGAATTACGTTTTCTGATTACAGTCTTTGATTTCATTTGAGACTTATGACTTTAAAAAATTAAGTCACCAGTCTTTTTGAAGTTAATGACTGCTCATTGATTATAGCATGACTATTATGACTTCACATTATACTTGAAGTCGCAGTCATGACTTCAAATTGGTTTGAAGTCGCAGTCATGACTTCAAATTGGTTTGAAGTCTTGCAGTCATTTGAGACTTCACCGTCACGGAGTGAAGTCTGTTATTGAATGATAAAAAATATACAGTATTTATAACTAGTATAATTATTTAATTAAACAAAAAGGCTCTTCATGATTTTAGCGACAATAAGACTGTTGTGAAAAAGCGTATAATACATATCAGCTCTCATGAAAATCACGTCATGTGCCCATCTCTGTTCTAAATTTCAATTGCCGACAACAGTGTAATGTATTTATTAAATTTTAACGGCACAATGTAAAAACAAAAATAACATTCCAGATTGATTACACTAGTTTACAAATATTATTTTCACGTGCACTACACTTTGTTATATAGCGTATTGGGTTTGGGCGGATATTTGCAACAAGAAAAATAATTCGTAACAAGTGTAAACATGAGAATACATAAAATTCTGAAAAAATAACTTAAATGACTTCCAAGTTATTTCCATGAGTTCAATTTATTTCGTTGACTTCAAATGACTTCAATTGACTTCAAATGACTTAAATTCATTTTAAGTGTTTAAGTGACTTCAAGTCAATTAATACTTTGTTGAGATTAAGACTGCAAATAAGAGACTGATCATTCATGACTTAAAAAAATGACTTCAAAAATGAAGGATAAGTCATTGACTTCAATATGACTTGTGACTTCAAAGTCTTAATTCCGCATTCACAAAAATACTGGATTATAGCAATCATTTTTTTTAGAAGTCAGTTGACTTCAAACTTAAAAAGACTGCAATCTTTTACAGCTCTGATAAACAGTAATAACAGTAAAATGAAAACTAAATTTCTTACAAAAACAATGAACCAATAATGTATACTATTTTAGGTACATTCATGCTCATTTAGGTATAACTTTTTTGGTCAATTAGGTACAATTTGAAATTTGTCACTTTTTTCAGAATAAATGTTTTTCAACAAATTTTTAAATTTATTTAAATTTAATCAAAATACATGTTGACTTTATATTAAATTTTAAAATTATAATTGTTTTTTTTTTTTCAAATTTTTTTTTTTGCAATCCTTTATAAAAGGAACAAATATTCGGCACACTTTTCCGAGCACATTCATAAAATCTTTGAAAAATCGCAGGCAAAACTTTTTTAATTCCATCACACTTACAAGCAATTTATTATAACTTACATACAAACACACATGTAAAATGTGATGTGCACCACACACACACACACACGCAGAAACTCATGCATTTGGGGAATGAGTGTGAAAAGAAAATATTTTGACTTTATAACATTATACGAGAAGCAGACGGGCGCACCAAGGCGACAATGTAGGGAAAAAATATAAAATGAAAAATGTTCTAATTTAGAGCGCATGGATTATAAATCAAAATCACACACAAGCCAAATAGAATAAAGAGAGACATACAGAAGCAAAAGAACGTGGTAATCAGCGAAAGGAACAAAGTGGTGGGGAGAGAAATAGAGAAAGTGACTTTTAGAAAAAGGTTGATTGTAAGCAAACGACGCGTAAGCAACACAAGCAACAGCGGCAGCTCCACTGTTGACAAACAAATGAAATTGTTAGTGAAAAATGTGATCACCATTCACAACTTTTGATATTTATTTTCATTTTTTGAATGAGGTAAAAAAGTACCTTAAAAAAAAATATTTAAATTATTTGTGCTGAATTCCCAACACGAAAACGCACTGCAAAAGTATACGCAAAAATACTTAAACTCATACATACATAATATGTATATTATACATAAATATTCTACTGGTGGTGCACACATAAAATGTCCCATTTGTATACAACATTTTAAATACATACACGTTACTCATACATGTATATACATGCAAGTATCTGTCAGTATTAAGCATTTGCTTATGGTGTTGAAATTAACCAAAATTAAATAAAAGCACACATACATACATATACATAATATATATTTATAGATGTATATACAAATAAACATACCCACTTGTTTGTTGAAAATTTTATTTTGCCATCACTGTAGATATTTGGTTGTTTTGATGCTACTGTATCCTCTCTTTCTCTCTGTGCTATGCCTTATTGTTGAAGTCTTTGGGGAAATTCAAAGTGCGATGAAAGTGCGTTGTTGTCGTTGTTTTCATTGTTGTTATTGTTGTTTCATGTTAATTTTCATTAAAATTATATTAACTCATATATGTACATGCATATGTATAATAAAATAATAAAACAATGTATGCATGGATGTATGTGTGAGCATAACAATGTCACCAAATATGCCCTTGTTGTTTTGTTATGCTGAACTTTGTTGTTGCTTTTGTTGTTCCGATGGCTACATCTTTTTAATTTTTTTTTTTGGTTTTATTTAGGTTATATTGTTTTTTGTTTTTTACAAAAGTTTTGTGCTTTTGTTTTATAATTTTCTATTGTTGTTGTTGTTCTCTATAGGGACACATATTTGTATTATTTAAATGCGTAAAATAATAAATTACTAATTACCAACCAAAAAATATAAAGTGAAGCAACAATAAAAATGTGAACAATAACAAAAATATAAATAGCAAATGAGAATTTAAACAAAACTTGCTGCAAGTTGAAGGACATTTTTCATTTTTATGTATTATATTTTTATACAACTATAAGACATAATTTTAATATAATTAAATAGATTAATATTAATTAATATGTTAATTAGCTTATTATGAATAAACATTGATAGAAACCAGTGCACTATGGTCCAAAAGACGATTTTTTGGCATAAAGTCAAATTTTTTATGGTTTAATATTTTAAAACTGAATCGATTTTCTGAATCTGGATACCCAAGATAGAAAAAAAGTATATTGGACAACACTTTATTTTTGGCATACGATCAAAGTCAGCTGAATGAGTAGCAAGTTATTTTTATTATTATTATTATTTGAAGGAAGGACGACTCGAAAGTCAGGCACTGCGACCTATAAAATCTTTTGTACCAAAGCCCCAAGAAAGAAAGAAAGAAAGGAAGGGAGAAAGAAAGATAGATAAGAAACATACCCAAGCCGAGAAACGAACTCGGGCCTCCAGATACAAGAGTCTGGCAATCTTCCACTAGACCACAGTGGCGATGGTAGGACAGTTTACAGTTTAACGCCGATTCCGAACGGTTGTGTGGCAATTTTTAATCAACTCGGTGGTTTTGCCATTATCAACCATGGTGTATACTTGTACACATTCTTATAATTATCATCCACTTCATATCGATAGTGAATATAAGAAGTTTATGAGAATTAACCACCAGACCAAGACGGGAATCGAACCCGCAACCTTCTGGATGAAAGTCTAGTGCACTATCCACTAGACTATCGAGGTCGTCGAGTAGCAAGTTGACTTGACAACAATTTTGGGAGAAACATTGGCTGCCTTTAAGCGTAAATATTTGTTTAAAACTTGGAACAAGGATAAAGTGTAAATATGGAAAACATTAGTTAAGGTGTATTAAATAAACGGTTAATACTACTTTTTTTATAATTGTGTATTGTTGGCAAATTGTGCAATGATTTGTTCAACCTAACAATTCTGTTTGTGTTTAATGGAATATAACTGTTTTTGTGCAAGCGTTTGCAAAAAGTTGCAAATGACAAGTTATTAACAAAAGTATTCACAATAATGTGTTATTAAAATCTTTTGCCCATTTTTGCCAGATTTAAATATATTTGGAATTTGTAGAAACATTTGAATTGCTACACGAAGAAATGCTTAGAGTATGACAAGAGAGTAGTCGTAAAAATGATGTTGTTTTCGATTGGGTTCTCACAAAAAGAAAAAAAAATAATAATAACAATGAACTGAGTTTGGGAGAAAAAGATGAAATTTGCTTGGTTTTGTTAACAAAAAACGTCTGGGTTGTAACAGAATGTTGAATCGGTTTAAAGAAAAATACCCAAAGTAGGTTTCTGCATTCATTATTATTGCAGTTATCAGTTATGCAGAAGCAAAGAACCGATTGAATAGAAAACTGGTAACTGATCTTTTTTGGAGCAAAATTACAATATTGATAGGGAGTGAGATCGAAAATATCTTAACATATATAAAATTCAATCATTTTCAAACGGTTGATCTTAGAGTTTTGATATTTTTTTATTTAATTGATAATATTTTACAAATTACAGAAAAATATAACTTTTATAGTTCTAACCACTATTTATGAACTGGTGGACCTTTTTTGGTAAGCCTTGCATTACAGATTTAATAGTTGTTTCAGACACCATTTTAGAACAGTTTGCCAATCTCCTTTTAAAATCTTCGATATTTTGGGACACCTTTTTTGTGCTCTTTAAGTTTCTTTTCACAAGAGCCCAATATCTTTCCACTGGTCTTAGCTCCGGATAATTTGAAGGATTGGCATCTCTTGGTACAAAATCTATGTTATTACTTTGGTACCACTCCAGAGCTTTCTTGCCGTAGTGACTTGATGCCAAATAGGGCAAAAATATGTGGATACATTGTGCTTTCTTATGAAAGGAAGAAGTCTTTGTTTCAAACATTTTTTGATGATGATATTTCGGTTATTTATAGAGCAAACTGTAACAAATGACTTGCTTCTTTTGCCGCAACTGCATATAGTTTGCCATACCAGGAATTTTTAAAGAAATTTGGTCTGCTTTTGGATTCTAAATTGTTCTTCGACATTTCCGCGAGTACAGCAACATAAAAATTTTGACCCAGAAGCTGCGTAAAATCTGCCAGGTACATACGTTTCGTCTTCCATTATACAACATGAATATTTTTGTATGAAATTCGAATTTAATTTTCGAGTCCTACTTTTGGTGTCAAAATTTTTTGCAGCATTCCTTTCTGGAACTTTCTGGACTTTGTATGTTTTCAAACCTGCATTGACTTTAACTTTTCGCACCAAATAGTCAGAGCACTGGGCTAACCGGGCAGCTTTTCTACTAGATGTGTTTGGAGGTCTTTTCAATACGCTTTCTATTTTCTTGGCTTTCCTAATATCATGCACGCAAAGAAAAAATTCGTTTCTCAGAAATGAAATTTTCACGAAACGAACTTCGTTCATGGAATGTTTTCATGATGAACGAACCTTTTATTTATCACAAACGACTGTATTCGGTTGCCATGAAAGAAGATTTATTCATCATAAACGGTTCAGTTCTTTCTAAATAACCGAAAAACATTTTCCACGAACGTTTCTATTCGGTTTCCATGAAAGAACATTTATTCATCAATTCTTTTACGATGAACTAAAAACGTTTGCAATAAAATGCAATATTTCCCTGAAAAATATATAAAAAAGAAAGCAAAAACAATTTTCATATATACATTGGCATTTTATTGTGGTTTTTGTTTAAACAAAATTTTCTGATTAAAAACTAGAAAAAGTGTGAAATTTACATAAAATTATATTACAATTTTTGTATTATTTATTACTTATAAATCACACTCTTTTATTTGATTTTATAAACACCACGCACTTTTTTATAGACAAAAAGAAATGTGATGAAATAATTTCAATGCACAATTAAAATTCTTCAATAATGCGTTGACAGATGATACTTCCCGTTATGTTGTGTTGATTTGTTGTTGTGTGGAGTTTGAACGTAAGCGTTGCTGCTGCTTCTTTTTGTGACGAAAGCGAGATGAGAGGAAAACGAAAATAAAAAGAGAAGAGAGTTGTGGACTTTCGTTTAGCAGAAACGTTTTTTTCATTTGCCAGAAAAGAAAATTGCCTTAATTTTATCGTGAACGAATTTTCGTTCATCATAAAATTGTTAATGTTTTGCAGAAAATGGTTTTGGTTTCTGCAAACACGGCAACGTTCCTCAGAAACGTTTTTGTTCAGCGTAAAAGTAATATATTCTCCACAAACGGGCGATAAACGTTTTTTTTTCTTTGCGTGTGTGGTCCTTGTTTTCTTCCCGAACCAGGTTTCCTATCGATGGTCAAATTCTCCTGAAACTGTTTAATAGCTTTGGAAACAGTTTGACGGCAGACCTTCAATTCTTTGGCCAATTTTTTGTAGGACCAATTTGGATTTTTTTTTTAATTTTTAATAATTTTAAGACTTACTTTTTTTCTTCACTCATTTTAATCAAACTCACAATAAATCAACCTGTTTGTCATTAAAAATAACAACTGACATATTTTTCAAAGATAACTAGATCAAAGAAATTTTTAAATTTACACCCAAAAGAAACGTGTGTTAAGACTTTTTCGATCTCACTCCTTATTACCATGAGTGTATATCTACTCACCAAATTTTACCTTTCTATCAATGATACTTTACAAGATATATGCATTTCGAGATTAGCAGTATAATTGAGAAACATATTTTTGAAGTGAAACTTCTTTTCTCTTGTCCTAGAATAAAACCAACCGGATGTGACGTCGCGCGTAAGTTTGCAATGCGACATAATTTTGTCGAGCAATGTGCATGAGGGGCTAAATATCAATATTCCGTAACTGAATTCACGAGCAAACTATATAATATACAATTCATAAATAGTTTTAATTCAATATAACATGTTAATTACACACACACACACACGCCTATGGCATTATATTATTTTATTTTATATTATTTTATAATAATTTTTAAAATATTAATAAAATTAAAAAAAAAAATAAAAACATCCCCTCTTAACAACAACCATGGGGGTGGGCCGTACCCCACCTAAAGGGGGAGGTAAACAACAACAGCAGGCTCCCCAGGCAGTATTTGAGCAGCACCAGCTACGCGCAACAGCAGCAGTCGCACCACCAGCGATGACCGTTTCGAGCCCAGCGGTGACACCGACGTCCCCAGCAGCGATACCGGCGCCTTTAGTGGCAACAACAACACCTCCAGCGACAGTAGATGAAAACAGCACCATTATGCAAAAAATGGGCAACAAATTACGAGAACTTGTGGAAATGATGGAAAACCAACGCCATATTAATCAGGCAATGAGAGACCTGGTAAGCCATATCGCGGCTCTGCACAAACGAGCAATATGTGCGCCGCTCGTCAATAAGAAGGACGCTAGCGGAACTGACAAAAGCGTACAAACGATGCCAATTATCAAGTATGATGGCAAAAATAAAAGGCAGCGGGAGGTAGAAGGAAAACTACCAACCCCAAAAAAGAAAAAAGCACCTCTAAATGACAACACGCCCATCATTGGACAGCATGTAACTAGAAGTGACTGGGAGATGGTAAAGAAGAAGTCTAAAGATAACTTGAAGAACCAAGAGAGACCCATCAAAAACAACAAAGATGAGAAACAGAAGAAGAGGAACATGCGGCCAGATGCTATTGTCATCACGAAAACAGGCGATACATCGTACGCTGATACTCTGAAGAACCTGAAAACGAACCCCGACCTCAAAGATGTTGGATCAAGTGTGACAAGAATACGGAAAACAGCAAAAGGCGAGCTACTTCTCCAGTTTAGTAGCCAATCAGACGGTAAAAACACCAAATTTAAAGAAGAAATGGAGCAAGCTCTTCAAAACACAGCAAACGTGAAGTCTCTATGTCATCAGACTACTATTGTATGCCGCGATCTAGATGAAATCACTACACCGGAGGAAATCTGTATCGCTATGATGGAGCAATTCCCCAGCATTAGCCATGTTGAAAAAAGCGCCATCAAATCACTGCGCACCACCCCTGAGGGTACTCAAACTGCTCTAATATCCTTAACAGATAATGATGCGTGCAGATTAATTGCAGCTGGCCACATTCGCATAGGATGGGTGAGATGTAGAGTTCGCGAATTGTTTACACCAACCAGATGCTTCAGATGTCTGGGATTCGGACATGTCGCTAAGCATTGTAAAAATGAAGTAGACCGCACAGGACTGTGCCTTAGGTGCGGAACTAAAGGCCATATTGCGAAAAAATGCACAGCAGAACCAAAATGCGTTCTGTGTGACCCAGGATGCAGCGGCGGCAATAAGCACCCTACTGGTAGCTTTAAATGTGCAGCCTACAAAAAAGCTAAACAAGCAAAAAATGGTTAGGTGCATCCAAATAAACCTAAATCACTGTGAGGCAGCTCAAGATCTCTTGGCGCAAACGGCAATAGAACAAAAAGCAGACGTTCTGATTATCAGCGAGCCGTACAAATCCCTCACAAACAATGGTAGGTGGGTGGAAGACGGAACGAAGAAAGCAGCCATATGTATATGCGGCAACATCTCATTTGAGCGGAAAGCACCCATACAACAAGATGGTTTCGCATACGCTAAAATAAAAGGTGTTCATTATTACAGCTGTTATGCCCCACCGAGTGCTCATATCACCGAATTCGAGCAAATGCTGGACTGCCTGACTGTAGATGCAAGAGGGAAAACGCCAATCATCATTGCTGGAGATTTCAATGCCTGGGCCGTTGACTGGGGGTGTCCAAAAACCACACAACGAGGTACCGCACTCCTTGCAGCTTTCGCTAGCCTGGACCTTATCCTGCTAAACCATGGGACCGCCAACACTTTTGACAATGGAAGAGCCGGATCTATAATTGACCTTACATTTGGAAGCAGAACACTCTCAAGAACAACACAGTGGAAAGTGTCTGAATTATACACACACAGCGATCATCGGGCCATTATACTCGAAACAGCGATACATAAGCGGTTCGAGAGAAATAAGCACGTACCCAAAGCGCAGAAAAACGGATGGAAGGTAAAATCCTTAGACATCACAATTTTGGAAGATATGCTCAGTAACCTGGAGATTGCAAGAGGAACCGCAGAACAACAAGCAAAAGGAGTCACAGAATATCTCACCCGCGCGTGTGATGCATCAATGCCGCGCAAAGGACCGGGAAATGGAAGAGCTCCTATGTATTGGTGGAATGGCAATATAGCCAACCTACGGACAGAGTGCCATAAACTAAGAAGGCGCCGCCAAAGAGCAAGAGGAAGAGATGGCTTTGAACAACTATGCGAGGAATTCAAAGCAAAGAGGAAGCAGCTGCGCAAGGCTATCTGTGAGAGTAAAAGCCAAGCTTTTCGTGCACTCATAGACGATGTACAAAATAATCCATGGGGCAGTGCATACAAAATCGTGCGAAATAAGATGAAGAGTAACACAGGAAACGTACCGACGTGTCCTCGCATCATGTCTACGATCGTAGCTGGTCTATTCCCGCCTAGTGATGTCCTGGAAAACAGAAGCGCTTGGCAGATAAGCGAAAACTCAATCCCTGTAGTAACCACCGAAGAAGTACTCAGAGCAGCGTCCACGATAAAATCCCAAAAAACACCAGGTATGGATGGCATTCCAAACACCGTCCTGAAAACTGCAGTTAAAGCACACCCAGCAGAATTCGCCAAACTGTATACCACGTGTATAAGAGAGGGATCGTTTCCCATATCGTGGAAGCGACAACGACTTGTCCTTGTCCCAAAAGGTGATAAGCCTCCAGAAGACCCGTCTGCATATCGGCCGCTGTGCATGCTGGACACTGCAGGTAAACTGCTGGAAAATATTATACGATCACGTTTAGAAGAGCACACAGAAGGTACGCCAGGGTTATCCAAACGCCAATTTGGCTTCAGGAAAAAACGAAGCACCATCGATGCTATTGATGCCGTGTGTGAGTTGGCTCGCAATGCAATGGCTGGAACGAGATGGAGAGGGGGTACTAAACAATATTGCGTCGTAGTAACCTTAGACGTCAAAAACGCATTTAACACAGCTAAATGGAAGCATGTACTAAGGGGTCTCGAAGAACTCAAAGTGCCAGACTACCTACTACGGATGATATGCAACTATTTCAAAGATAGAACGTTGATCTACGATACAGAAAAAGGCCCAAAACTATACAAAGTATCAGGAGGAGTCCCCCAGGGGTCGGTCCTAGGTCCACTGCTGTGGAATGTAATGTACGACGGTATTCTGCGAGTCCATACACAAGAAGGCGTAGAGATAATCAGCTATGCGGATGATATTGCAATAGTGACAGTGGGAAAAACGCTTGAAAAAGTCGCATCAAAAAGCAATGAAGCAATAAAAAGCATCAAAACATGGCTGCAGAAGACTGGGCTCCAGCTCGCAGACCACAAAACTGAAGCAGTGCTCATGAGCAGCCGCAAAAAAGTTGAGCAACTGAGCATAAGAGTCGGTGGGCACGACATCATGACCAGTCCTTACATCAAATACCTTGGCGTTCTACTGGACCATAGGTTAAATTTTAGAGACCACATGAAGTGAAAAAGCTGCGCGAGTAAATGCCGGGCTAGCAAGACTTATGCCAAACATTGGTGGCCCCAAACAGCCGATAAGGAATATGCTAGCAACTGTTAGCAAATCTACGTTGATGTACGCTGCACCAATATGGGCGTCAGCTACCAACTGTAAGACATATATAAAGGACGCCATATCTGTACACAGGTTGACCTCGCTTAGGGTATGCTGTGCGTTCCGGACCGTTTCAGCTGAAGCCGCCGGCGTAATAGCGGGCCGATGGCCAATCGATATAGAGGCAAAAAAGGCCGCAACACTGCGAAACTTGCGCGAGAGAGACCGGGAACCCGTTATAACCGAATACCTAAGAGAGTGGCAGCACAGATGGGATGCCAGCACAAAAGGGAGGTGGACTCATACTCTAATACCAAATGTAGCAGCGTGGATAGAGAGAAAGCACGGCATTGTGAGCTATCATCTCACGCAATTCTTAAGCGGACATGGATGCTTCCGCCAATACCTGTGTAAATACAAGCATGTGGAGGACCCATATTGTTTATTTTGCAACAACAAATTTGAGAACGCGGAACACATACTTATGGAATGTGTGAGATTCGAGTACGCTAGGCATGAACTAGAACAAAACATGGCACAACCAATGTCGCCGTGTGGTCTTATACGGTACATGCTAAAATCTGAAGAAGCATGGAATGTAGCGAATGTCATTCTGATAAAAATGATGCAACGAGTGAGACGCGATGAGCAAGCTGCAAGAGTCCGAATGGACTCAACAACGGTGAGCAGTTGAAAAACAAAATCCTGCCTTGCGAAGGAATGCCTCAATTGGCGGTGCCGCAAGGGGACAAATCAGGATAGAGAAAGTCAGGAGGGGTTTTAGTACGTAGGTACACTGGAGCGTGAATCGTGCATGCTGTACAGCACGGGGCTGCCAGTATCTATGAAGATTTCCCCTACCATTGTCGCATACAAAAAAAAAAAAAACACGCCTATGGCAGAAAGAACAATGTGTAGCGTCGCCATCTTAAAGTTTATGACAGTTATACATTTCACATACAGATGGCGCAAATGTCCAAGGAATTACATGAAGATGCCGCACACAAAAAAAGTTCGTCTACAATTGTCATCGACATTACCGGTACAGAGTTGCAATTTTTGTTCTAGCATTAATCCCAAAAAAGAAATTGGTTGTGTTTTAACGAACACAAGGCAGAAGTGAAACTTCTAGTGAACTAAACGAAACACAAGCAAATAACGAGCAAATGAAATTAAAAAACACAAGCCAATGAAGTAAAAAATTTAGCGATTGAAAAATTTAACCCATTTTGTAATCGTGAGCAGGAGCTCATCTAGGGAATAACAAAAAACAATTTTCTTCAATTTAAATCAGACGTTTGAAAAAAATGACGATTTTTTGCCCTGTTTTTGTTTATATTTTGCATTAAAAACATTAGTTAAACAAATGCTTTGGCCATAATCCTAGGTAAGGCCATACCTATGCATTTGCTTAGTAGCCTTGTAAAATTTCAAGTCAATTGGACATTTGGATTTTTGTGAATCGTGTCCACCGTCCCGAAAAAAATGGTTTCGAGAAAAACGAATTTAAAGATTTACAAACATGGTACCTACAAATGATGTTACTTACGGTTAATCAGCGATTCCAGGACCATACATTGCCCCCTCTTCTTTCTCATAAAATTCGTTGTCTACATCAAAAATATTGGAATACCCCCTTAAGCTACCCCCTTAAGCTAACCTACTCAAAATTATCGTGCAAAATCCATTTAAGTATCTAAAAGAATCTTTTGGTTAAGTATAATCGTTGCGGCAGCAATCTGCCTTACATACACATATTTATTTTAATGAAAATACGGAAACTGAAATTTTATGCAAGCTCATAATTAAATATTTAAAAACTTAAGCGTAGACATTTAAAAAATAGGAAACAATGCAGAAGTTTCCACTGATTCACCGGTTCCTTTTCAACATTTGCGCTCAACTAGAACAAAAATTTTAATTTTTGTATTTTTTTTGTTTGGATTTTTTGTTGAGCTTTTCAACATTTTCATTTACAACTAAAAACATTAATTAAGCCAGCATCCAAATACACTCATACATTCCAACTTGTGTATATAAAAGTAGACATATTTGCATTGGCTTGCATGTAGATGGCGTTGTTGCCTAACACTTTTCGAAAATCATTAGCTTTTCATTAGAAAAGCAGAATTCATTTATTAATCCAAGCAAGCAAACCAGCAAAAATATCAAAAAAAAAAAAAAAAACCAACCAGAGGAGAAGCCAATGAGAAACAATACCGTCGATGCTTAATATAAATGTAGTGGAAGTGGTGAGAGAGTTTAGGGGATAAAGCGATATAGAGAAAGAGAATGAAAAAGGATTAGGAGTACGTTGCTGTATTACTAAAGAGGCAACAAAAATAGAATTGCCGCATACCTTTATATTTATGTATTACAAAAGGTATGGAGATAAATAAAAGAGTAGGGTAGAAGGATGCTGTCAGGTGTGAGGAGGCAGTAGGTATGTACATATAAACTGATGGGTGCTGCTGGAGCATTAATTAAAAATGCATAATTACTATGAATTTGAAATTTGTGTGTGTGTGTGTGTGTGTGTGGGCTGGTGTAGAAGGTTTGTTCATATTTCTTTTGCTTATATATAGAAAACAACGATTGTGAAAGTTGAAGCTGCTGATGTTGATATTCCCCAGCTAATTCTTCCCTCATGAAATGATTTTGCGGATGGTAGTATGCTGTGGGTGCTAGTGGTGCGAAGTAATATCAATGTAAGAATGATGATGATGATATTAAATTCCCTGGTTACTGCAGCAAGGATTAGTGGAAATACCAGCCAGTATCCAAAGAGATAAATGAAATGAATGTGTGTGACGTAGCAGCCAGGTAAGCAGGCACACAGACATTTAGGTTGCATTGTGTATGAATGACTGTCTGCGTGGCTGTGTGTTTGTCATGCCAACTGGTGAGGGCAGCCTGGCATTAATTTGAATTTAAAGACTTATGCGTTTGCATTACACGTTGGCAGTGGGTGTTAAATTTTACTGCCTAACTACCAACACAGATATAAAAATTTGTTTAGTTATGAGTATCTGTAGATACAAAATGTTAGGAACGTGCAAATTTTAATTTAATTTTTATGTTGGAAAAATATCTACAATTTTGTTTTTTCTCTTTCGTGCTTTTGAAAATGTATAATTTTTAATTGAAAAATCAATGATGGCAGTCTCTTTTTTGTTGTATCACTTTTTGGTTACTAATTGTGACTTTTCGTGGTTTTTCATGGAATTTTTGTGGCATATGGGGAGGAAAGAGGCGTAAAGGAACATTTTTTGCGCGGCTGCTGACAATTTTAAAAAAATCTTCTTTTAGGCTGTTTATGTTTCGGCTGATCAAGTCGATATTGTCAGCAAAGCCTTGGTGTTAATAGTCCCTGTTAAGTTTATGCCTGATAGCCGAGCTACTTTTTCCAAAGCAAAAACGAAAAACGTTGACGATAGTGGGTCACCTTGATTTACCCCTGCAGTTGAAATACAAGGTTCTGACAAGCCACCTTTGAGCCTTATGCAATTTCCGCTGTTCGATAGTTAGTAGTAGTAGTTAGTAGGTAGTTTTCACATTTTAGTTTGTCTCCATTTTTATGTAGCGGTACAATTGCGTCTATGTGCCAGTCAAGTGGTATTTCTTCACACTGACAAATTTTTGAAATTAGCGCGCGCAATGCAGAGTGCAGTGCTGAGCTACCTTCGTTTAATAGCTCGGCGTTTATGTTGTCGATACCCGCTGATTTCTTATCTTTTAGTTTATTTATTTCTGCTATCACTTCTTCTCGAGTCGGTTCGGGTACTTCTGGTTCTGCTCACTAGCATTGTTTGTGGATTCGCAGAGACGTTCAGCAGATTGTTGAAATAGTTTGCCCATGCTTTTAGAACTTCGTTTTTATTTTGTTGTAGATTCCCGTGCTCATCTCGGCATGCACAAATTGAGGGGTTGAAATCTTGTCTAATGCTAGAACTCTAGCGCTCAGTTTGCTTCGTTTAGTTGTTCGATTACACTGTTCGACAGCCAAAAATGAGCAGAGACGGGACAAGTGCACTTAAGGTAATAGGGGGTCGCTGAGTCCGAATCCGTGGTCCATTTTGCTCTGTTTTTTAAAATTGAAAAAAAAAAAATTAAAAATGCAGTTCAGATTTTTTTTTTTAAAACATCAATTTTTACAAAAAAAAAAATTTCGATTTTTTTATTTTTTAACTTTAAAAATTAAAAAAAAAAATTTTTTTTTTTTTATTTATTAATTTTGTCGTAATTTTTTTCATCCTCATTATCATCGTTTACTTTTATCTTGTTGTTAGCTTAACCCAGTAATGCTCAGCGGTGCCATATGACATTTGTCGCTGAGCTCTTCCTGAGCCAGGTTCAAACAAAAATTTTTTTATCAAGTTACTTTCTTGATCTATTCACATTGTGTTCTTGAACAATTAAATCCTAAAAATTTCTTTGTGTATACCTACAAATAAATTTATATATTGTTGTTTCCTTTTTGATACATTCACGTATACATTTTTCAACACATTGTAGATAAATATATAATATAAAATAAAAAAACGTAAGTACCTATGAATATATTTTTTGACAAGAGAAAGATTTATTTTTCAATTTTAGACTTTATTCATAATTTATCCGAAGACGTTTTATTGTACGTACATACGCGCTGGATTCCACTTTTGCACGCATCGTGATTCTCAAAACACCAATCGGAAACAGATAGTTTGTACAAAAATAAAACCGGTGACAGCCTACTGCAAGCTTGCTTCGAAATTTAACAGCAAAATCTAAATTAATTTTTAAGATTTAATTGTTCAAGAACACATTAAATTAAAGTCAAACTTTTATACTGATCTGCCTTTGAACGCTGCATCGGCATTTTTCAGCGAAGACGAAGACATGACTGTGGAGACGTAGTTTTGCAAACGCAGTGGCTTTTAAACATTCCAAAAACGGTACAACTTATGCTGTTGTTGTTGCTTTCTTTCTCTAATTATGTAGGGGAATATGGGGAATGTCAAACCACACTTTGATTTTGGTTTATAACTCACCCTAAAATCGTAATTTTGCAAAATTTGAGAAATGGAGGTTAAACTAGAATAAAAATGCCACGTTTTGGTAGTTTCAGAATTTAAAAATTCGAATTTGTTGTAAAGTTTTAAGTGTTATACCAAAATATTCGATTTTGTAATTTGGAAAAATTGTGGGGAATGTCGAACCACTTTGCAAATTGAGAAAATTCGAACAAATATTGATGTAAAACGTTTATTTATGACATCGTTATGAAAAAACCTAAGATTTGAATGAAAAATATTGAGGAAAAATCGATGTTTATTTATTCGGAGTCGCAGTTTTTGCATGTGAAATAGCCACCAGTCATGTGTACACATCGCAAGTGATTGTCGATTTTAATTTTCATTATGGCCGCTAAATATTCTTGAAGATCATCGGATCGATCATGTTTTGCAACGTAACGCGGCATATTGACGTTCAATTACTAAAAACTAATTGTTTGTGGATAATTTACTATATAACTATATTCCCCAAAAGCTGTGTTCTACAAAATAGCCGTCACAGAACCAAATTTCATGCAAAAAAACTTTTTTGTCTGTAAACAATATTCACACACAATGATTTGAAAAATATTTACCTGCTAGGTTTTACGCAAAAATGTTGAAAAAGCAATGTAATTTTAAAGCACAAAAAACACTTTTGGAATCTCAAAAATCACTTGATTATCGCAGAGAGCACAAAATAAGTCTCATCGGTTCGAACGCTAATGAAAAAATGAGATGAAGCTGGAATAATACGATGGCAAAAGTTTCGTATAGATCGAATTTCAGATAATGCAGATAAAACTAATGGTTCGACATTCCCCACATTCCCTTACTGAATATCTTATTCAAGTACGCCAATCGCATTTTTACATACATATTGTAGACTGAGAATTGATTTGGCGTATGTGTATACGTATTCGTATACGATATGTATAAAAAGTTTAAAGCTCATTTTGCACAAAATAAACTAGTTAAAAAAAAAAATTTTTAAGTTTAAGAATAAAAAAGATCGAAAAAGTTTTTTTTCTGTAAAAATGGATGTTTTGATGAAAAAAAATATGAACAAGCATTTTTAATTTTTTTTATTCAATTTTAAAAATTTTGATGTCAATAAAAATAGCGACGTAGCAGAGCAAAACGGACGACGGATTTGGACTCAGCGACCCCCCATTACCCTATGTGCACTTGTCCCGTCTCTGCTCGTTTTCAAAAGTTTCCATTTGTAGAACAGTGTTATCATTAGCTTATTTTGTATAAATTCTCTTTTCTTTTTTCTGAGTAAGGCTGTTGTTACGCGGTCAATGATTTACTGTCAATGTTTTCTGTTTTTTCTCTCTTTTCACCGTTTTGTTTGATGCCCTGTTACACTATCAGTTTTTTGCTGAATGTTATTTTTAATACTTTTGTCTGCAACTATGTTTTTCCAACTAAAAAGTATTTAATTGTATTTTTGAGTAATTGAAAATTCAACAATTGGAATGCAATTGGGTGGAAAATAATTATAATGACAATATGAGATAATGTTGGTGGAAATAGCAACAAATTATACAAAAAATATTGCATTTATATATGAAAAACGCAGAAAAATAATTTTTAAAATTTGCGAACTATTAAAATAAACTCCGCCACTTTGTTACTTGGCCATTGAATTACCATGTTTTTATAAAAATGATTTAGTAATTTTTTCACAATCAAACAAAAGCCAAACAACGCAAAGGGTGGCAAAGAAAACAAATGTATCTAAAAGTTAGTAAAAAGTCTAGTATTTTTCACAAAATATTAGTATGCTCCAATAAAATGCAACAGTGTATCTTCAGCAACCCCATTTTATTTGAAGTGATGCCGGTTTTTTTCGTCAGTAAAAAAATTTGAAGTGAAATGTGTTCATTCTCTCTTTAGCTCAGTGTTCATTTTTCAAAACAACAACAATTTCATTGTTTGACAGCAAAACATTGATCGTGTAACATCGCTCTAAGTTTTTAGTATATGCTCTTTCGTTTTTGTATTTAGCTTGATTTGCCCTGGTATTGTACTGTATCATCTTCTTCCGCACTGCGTTTTTTGTATTAATCGCCTGTTGGCATTCGTCGTCCCACCAATTCTCGTTCCGCTTTTTTGGCATATTGCCTAAAGCAGAATTTGCCGCGTTTTGTATAGTGGTTTTTAGGACATTTTCCGCATTAGTGATCGCTGTTATGTTCTATGAAATTGCTTGTTGGTATGCATTTTTTATTTCGTTGCTGTATTTTAAGCTTTCGATGTTAGTTTTGAGATGTTGTTTACTTCTCGTTTTCCTTATTGCGGATATTCGTGCACGAAATTTTATGCCGAGTAAAAAATTATCGGAATCTATATTTGCACCTCTCCAGGATCTGACGTTTAAGATGTTGCTACTGTGTCTACTGCCGACTAGGACGTGATCTAGATCTAGAATGATCGCAGAACGTTCCACTTGGCTAGCGCCAAGTTATGTATTTGCTTGTGGGGGAAGCAGGTGCTGCTAATGATCATGTTATGCGTTTGGGCGAAGTCTACGATTATTTCGTCATTATCTTTAGTACGTGCGTGTAGGCTATGTTTCCCGTATGTTTTGCATGAAAGGAAATTTTTGTCAAGTTGGGCGTTCATGTCGCCAATGATCATCGCAACGTCGTTTGCCGGTGCTTGATCGTAGCACCGATTAAATTGTTGGAAGAAATCATCTTTCACGTTGTTCTCCTTATCCTCGGTGGGTGCGTGTACTGAGATTACGCACATATTAAATAGTTTTGTGCGTATGCGTATTCTGCATATCCGTTCATTGACCGGGATGAAATCAATTACCTGATCGTTTATGTTATTCGCCACTACGAATCCGGTTTCGAATTGATGTTTACTTGTTTGTGTTATTAGAGACTATGAAACTGAAATCTTGTTGTTCATATTTCATAGATTGACTTTCACTTTCTTGCTACTCAAGACTTTAAAGTGCTGATTAACAGTCTTAATGAAACGTCCTCTGTGACAAACAAAAAGCTTGCAATTATTTCTCAAAAACTTTGTTTAACGTTTGCTTACTGAAGATAAACACACTTTTCTTGTTTAAATTCTCTTTAATTCCCTTGATTTTTTTTTTATTCCAGCAAATTTTACGAAGGGATTTCTGTGTTTGAACAATTTTTTTTTTGGCTTCTGCTTAAAAGAAAAACTATACATACACTTCAAGTCAACGATACTAATGCAATTTCTCATACCTTCAATGTCAACATCAACTCAGCAAACCATGAGTGTGTGTATACGTGTATACTTATGCGCGCACACACATGCCCACATGTGTGTATAAACATTAAATAAATAACAGTTTATAGCTGTCATATATATTCACCGCCATTATAGCGCTGACATTTTATTGCACATCTGTCATTATTGTAATTGTCAAACTTGCTCTCGCACACACACACACACACACACATAAATAAACATACATAAAAACAGTGACTATTAAGTGTCAATGTTTGTCGTTCTTGCTGCTGTTGTTTCTTCTATTATTATCTTTTTCACTCGCGCATTTTTTCTTGAAATATTTTGTGTTTTTTTTTTTCTCGTTTTATCTATTTTTTGTTTTTACTTATATAACACAAACAACAAAACTTCGCCTTTTGTATATGTCAGTCTTTCATACACGTTTGCATGTAAGCATGTATTGTTATACGTGTTGTTGCTTTTTTGTTGTCTTTTATTTATAATAATGTTTTATTAAGCGTCTTTGTTGATATGTTGTAGACACATGGGTATGTATTTTTCTGTATGTTTTAGATTCTTTTTATGTAGTATAAATATATGTGTTTTTTTATTATATAATATTTTTATTTTTATGTCTTCATAGATGTGTCTGTATGTGAGACTGTGTGATGTAACTGCGTCTTATATATGTACATGAAAATAATGCCAAAAAATCAGCAACAAACAAAATTGATGATATGTTTTCTTTCTTGACTGTTTTAAAACGCTAAAGTTTTAAATGCAGCAAAAAATCTGTCGTTGCTTACTTTTTTCGGGTGAACTACGCAATTTTATGTGCCACAAAGTTTTATTGTTTATAAGTGGTAAAAGCATAAGCACAAAATTGCAGTTGTTATTTTGCTTTTACTATTTTTTCATTATCAGTGGTTTTTTAATAATTCCTATCAAATCTGCTGAAAATTGCATGGTCGATTGACATTTATGTAGGTCACTAACAGCAGGAGAGAATTTTAACTAATATTTCCAAAGTTCTCAGTGTTGAGGGCATCAATTTCGGAGAGAGCCAAAATACATAAGTTGAAAAACTAAATTTTGAATGAGTCAACGGATTTCCTCGATATTAGAGTTTTCTCATGGTTCATTGGAAAACAAGCATTGGAAATAAGCATTTTCGAAATAATCGGAAGAAATAGTTCTTCGAGAAAACAAGTCTGAAAGAAAGAACTTGCTCTAAAACAAGTAGATAGATAAATAAATGGTCCTTAAATAATCTGAAAGAATTCGTTCTAAAAGAATTCGTTCTCAAAGAATTAGTTCCGATAGGATTGTTTCTTGAAAAAACTGTCTAGAAAGACACAATTAGCTACAAATTATTTTTAGCAGAATACGCTATAAATACCTGTCACCTTCACATTTTTTAAATTTTTGTTGTAATCATTGAATGCAATTCACAACTTTTGATGCCATTTTCGATACCATTTATTGTACTTCAGTGTTCTCAATTGATAGCGGGTACCAATTGATTCGCAACTGATTTTAAATTATACATATTCAACGTGCGATTGAGCACTGAGCTTTTTTTTTTTTTTTTTGTTAATTTGCTATACAATTTAAATGCTGCTAATTGTTGTGACATTGCAGTCAGCTCCTTTTAATTTATTTTATTTTATTTGTAACCTTTTTTTCTGTACTATAGCCTCAAACAATTTTCGCAATCAACTTCAAGGCGAAAAACTATTAAAATAAAAAAAAAATAAAAAAAAAAAAAACAGAAAACAGTCAGTGAGTGAAGCAGTAGTGGAAATACTTTGTACCCGCTTAATTGTGCTTAATTTTTTTTTTTTTTTTGCGTATTTTTATCTTTTTTATTGTTGCTGCTGCATATATCAAGGCGCACAATCTGCAATTTCATCAGATTCGTTTAATTAACGCTCGTTTTTGAACGAACAACAACAGAGAACTAAAAACGACAAGAGGAACCTTCATTCAGCTACTCTTTACTTCAGCTCCCACTCCTTCCTTTGTAACAAATAAAATGAATAATAAAAAAGTATATAAATATGTGTATGTTTATGCTCGTTCGTTTATATTGTATGTTGTCACACAAAAAGCACAACGGCAGCAACTCTAGAGCTGCTGCATTTACTACATACATACATACATACATACATACACAGTGTAGTAGCATCCATTCTGCGCTAAAAAGGAAGCTGTGTAAAATAAAAAAAAATAAAAAATAATAATAAAACGAGAAAAAGAATATCCTTTGTGCATTGCAGATGAGTTTGGTTGCCATCGTCGTTGTTGTCGTTATCGCTCGCTCATCATCAACAGCAACATTTTGTGTTGTTACTCAATGTGAAACTGCGCGCCATTTCATTCTCCTCGCACGCTCTCTATACTCAAAAATTTTATTGCTTTTTTGACTCGTGGTGTTGAGTTTTCCCCCAAAAGTTTTTATTTTTAGCAATTGAAGGAGAATGTTGGAGGTAGCAGGTAGCTGCCAGTTGAGCCTGTAATAAAACACATCGACAAAAAAGTGAATTCACTTACTCTACATCCATGCATATGGTAGATACACTTTATGTAAAACAGAGAAAACGTAATGAAAACGACGAAGCTTTACCAAAACACAAAACTGAACTGCAATTACATAAACGGAAATTGAGCCAAACCTAACGCACACACACACATATGCATATGTATTCACACACTTGCTATGCAGTGCAACTGCAACATTCACGAATGATAGCAGCATTTTATTGCTACACATTGTACTTACTATAGGTGCATGGCAGAAAAAAACAAATACAAAAGAGAGTTAATTAAAACAAAACATTTTCAATTATAACGTTAAGCCTTGCAGCTGCAAATGGTTATACTATTGTATTTTTCAAACTATATGCGTGCATACATGTGTGAATGTGTATGTGTGAATGCTGCAGTTGTGTTCTTCGCATGCTCATTGTCACTGACACTATGAGTCGTTGTTGTTGTTGTTGTTGTTTTGTATTTTATAGCACTCGTATAGCAAGTGATTGCTGCAGAAATTTTATTGTTTTCAACAATAAAATAAATTTTTGCTTATTTTTTGACAATTTTCAATTTAATTTTTTTGTTTTTGGTTCTATTTTTTTTTGGTGTTCCCTTTTTGTTTACAAATAAATATGTGGCATAATTTTTTCGCTTTTACGCGCACATAAATTTGCAATGCATTTTTAGTTTTTTTTGTTTTTGTTGCTGTTTTACTTATTTTTAACATTTCATTTCATTGATTTAAGTTGAATATGTTGAGAATTTTCATGGTTGTGATTTTGTAGTTACATATTTTAGACAGTGACGAGGCTCCAAATTAATGAAGGATCGTAACTTTTCCTCTTTATGAATGAAAAATCTTTGTAGTACTAGATTTAGTGAATTACTCATTTAGTATTTTGTGAGCTTTTGCCATTTGAACTTTAGCTTTATGACCTCCAACTAAAAGCTTGACAACATTTAATTGATTGGATTAAATTTTATCTAAAGTTTTCTTTTCGGCTCCTCCTTTTGGCTTTAACTTCACTATACACTACTGATCGAATTAATTTTAAAGAATTTTTTTTATGAGCAAATATGTAAAAAATTTAAAAATTAATTTTTTGTGATTTTTTAAATCACTTCAAAATATTTACCCATTTTAAATACAACAAAATGTTTATACATATGCAAGTATTAATTATTATCTTACATGAAGTGAAACCTTTATAGCTAGTAAGTAATTTGCTGCGCCGCATATATCACCGTTGTTGTTGTATATGTGTCTGTCATTTAATGTATGTCCTCATAATGAAATTAAGGCTATAAATTATCCATCCGCCCATCATCTGTTCTTGTTCTTCGTGTGTTTTTCAAGTTGACATATTCTTGTTGTTGTTGCGTGCATGAGTGTATGTGTGCGTATGTACGTGCACTTGTGTTCAATCGATCAATCAATCAATCTATCAATCAATCAATGTGATTAAGTGTTGTCGATTTTAATTAACAAAAACAACAACCAACTATACGAAGAACCAACAATAAAAAAAAACTTTCTGTACTTGTTTGATACATATACATACTACACAAGTACCAAGTTGTACTTGTACTTGTTCAGCAACTGAGTTGAGTTGAATTGATTTTGTAGTTTTACTACTCAAATACATACATACATACATACATTGGATGATGATCAGTAGATGATGCTTAGTTGACATTTGACTATATCCTTATGTTCATGTATAACTACTCAATCGCACAAGTTTGCATGTGTTTCATTAATAGGAACCTGAATGTGAATTTCTTTGAAATATTTAACTTTTAAGGACAGTAATTTTATGTATGTTAATTTTATTTATGTGGTATGCATCAAGCCCCAAAAATAGCTTGAAGTAAAATCGTTTGACATTTTATTTCATCTGCCTCTCAATTTCATCTGAATTCGACTATATCGAACTTTCGATTTCATTTATCTTCCGATACAGCTTTCGGCAGTATTCGGAAGATAGATGGCTCATGGAGAGACTCGAGCCAGGAATCTCTTAAGGTTCTGATGAAGACACCCTTTCCAGGTTGCACGGACTTGACCGTCATCGAAAATCAGATGGCAAATCTTATCCGGGCATCAAGGGCTGACGTCTGGGATATCGTAGACAGGGAAAAAGTCGCCCGGGCGATAAATTCATTCAACTCGCTTAAATCAGCGGGATCGGATGGAATTATACCAGCCATGCTACAACATTCTCTTGAGAGCGTGGGGCCTCATGGTATGTGCCAAAGATTTGGAAAAAGGTCAGGGTGGTTTTCATTCCAAAAGCAGGAAAACTAAATCACTCTACTCCAAAGGATTATAGGCCGATAAGTCTCTCTAATTGACATGTTTATCAGAGGGGCTATCAGCATTCATACAATGTACATCGCGCAGCACGCATACCGCAAAGGTAGATCAGTGGATAGCGATCTACATGAAGTTGTTGGTACCATTGAGAAGTCATTAGATTTTAAGGAGTACATTTTAGTAGGTTTCCTTGACATTGAAGGAGCCTTCAATAATGTAAACACGGCAGCCATCTGTAAGGCGTTGACAGATCATGGAGTTAGGGATTTCATAGTGGCATGGATTGGAACAATGCTGAGAGGCAGAGTCATTAACGCTGCTATGGGCACTGGATCCGTGAGTAAGAGGACTACAACGGGAACGCCGCAAGGAGGGGTGTTGTCACCCCTCCTATGGTTCCTAGTAGTTAACGAGATTCTACGAACCTTCAAGGAAAAGAGAAAGAGGGTTGTAGCCTACGCTACGCTGACATAGCAATATTAATCCCTGGCAAATTCTTGTCGACGATTAGTGAGCTTATGGAATCAGCACTTGGCGAAATTTCCGACTGGGCTAGACGGAACGGTTTAGCAGTTAATCCTGCTAAGACTGAGCTACTAAGTCTTATTCACGAGGAAAACAAAAATACCTAGTTTTCCTTACCAAACTTGAATGGAGTGACACTGAATCTTTCTTCGGAAGCAAGATATTTCGGTACCATTCTGGATTCGAAACTTAATTGGAGAAGGAATATCGAAGAGAGAATGAAGAAGGGACTGGCTGCATACTATACCTGCAAAAGAACCTTTGTGAAAAGATGGGGATTGTCACCGTACGTTATTCATGGTATGTACATCACAATCATTCGACCCATCATCACCTATGGACCCCTCGTCTGGTCGCAGGCGTTGGGTAATGCAAAAAATACAGAGACATGTCAGCCTGGGGACCTCAGGAGCTGTAAGTAGTGCACCTCAGGAAGGTCTGAATATGATATTTCATCTCTTACCGTTACGGGTGTTTGTTAAAGGCTGTGCCGCAAAACGAGCTCTTAGACTAAGAGAATCCAGCGTGTTGAGATCAGCAAACTATGGATACACTAAAATTTTGAGTGAGATAAAGCGGAAGGGTCAAAATGGAATCAAAGCTTACTTAGATGTGGCCACGGATTATATGTCTTCAAATTTAGATTTTATTACTAGAATTCCAACTCTATAACCAACCAGGGAAGACTGGGAGTCGGGTTCGGTAACAGGTAATGCTGGCATTACCATCTTTACCGATGGCTCAAAGACGGAGAATGGGACTGGAGCTGGTCTCTACTCCGAAGAACTGCAGTTAAGGCAGTCGTATTTTCTTCCTGACAGCTGCAGCGTTTTTCAGTCAGAGATTTTTGTTATTGAGAGAGCAGCTCGACTTTTACAAGACAGTACGATTCAGATTTCAAATATCGCTGTCTTTACTGACAGTCAGGCTACAATGAAGGCAATAGAATCCGAAATAGTTAAATCAGAGATTGTAAAGAAATGTCGTGCTTCACTGATGGCCATTGAGCTCCACAATATTGAAGGGAACGAAATAGCAGATGAAATGGCCAGAAGGGGCTTTGAAATGGCGCTTGAACTAACCTAGATGACTGTATAGTTTCACGGGCCTTGTCACCAAGGTTAGATAGGAAGAGGCACAACAAATCTGCAGTACGTCTGCTCACAGGAGTCATCACTGGACATTGTGCTATTGCACCAATGTTTCAACGGTGGCGTATTCCAAAGAGCGGACATAATGAAGAAGAGACAGAATCGATTCTTCACTTTCTATGCCAATGTCCAAGGCTGCAGATGAGCAGACTCCAATGTTTGGGGTCGCTCTTTCTCATTAGTCTAACAGAGATAACGAAAGTGGAACTATCGGATGTTCTTACCTTCATCCAGAGAACCAAATGGTTTAATAACGACATTACCCGGACTGCTGAAGGAAACCGTGATTAGAGACGCGATTTTTTTAAGAACTCCAACAAGGAATTTTTAATTCTTTGGCATGTTTTGAGCAACATTCCGTTTCATTATATGACAGAGGTGCCTTTTCGGACCGCGCGAGCTACCTGATCATTTCCGCCAGTAAATTCTAATATCATCGAAAACATTTTGAATCTGCAAACAAATAAAGATCAATAATCTAACTTTTTTACTATTTCTAATGTTATCAAACATCAGGCATAAATTACTAACTAAACCTAGCCAATTTGGCGAGATAATATGCCGCAGAAGTCGTCCGGAAAAACAACGTCATTAATGAGCGAAAGCGTACCACAATTGGCTTACAGCAATTGCTCCATAAAATTTTAGCCATATTTTTGGGTGTTCACAGTCCTTTCAATATAGTATAAGGGACCCATCCAAAGTATCTGACTTTGTGGGAATTTGATTATTTTTACTACATAGTTAACCTTCTATTGTTAGCAACGCAAGTACCGAAGATTAAATGCGCATACAAAATTGAGATTAATTTGCCCGATCATATGACTTTTCTCGAGTCTGCCAGAGTTCAATTGTTGTAGTTTTTAGTCCATGCCAGGCGATTTGTTTCCATCCAATTCGTCAACAACGACTTTTTGGCAGATCGTCTCCCATACAGACCGAACTTTTGTTTCTTTCTGCGTAAGGTTTCGACATTTATATTCATGTGACTACACTTTTGAATCGATAATTTATGGTTCTCTTTCACGTTATGCCATTTTCTCTCGTATTTGTCTTCCTTAGTCTTCTTGATACTTTTGTCCTTTCAAGCTGGTACAAATTGCCCTTTTTTCTGGATCAGTCCAACAGCAGTCGAATGTAGGCATCAGATTTCTTCAAATATTTAACTTTATGACACTCCTTGATACCTAAGAACAACAATTTTGACGTTTTGGTGGTGCGACAATTGTTTATATTTTGCAGTTGTTTTCGGCACTTTTTCAAAAATTCTTCTTTTCGCCAAACAAGCGCAATAAAAAATGGTACATTCCGCTTAAATACATTCTTAGAACATAAACGAGGGAATCTCTTTTAAAAAGAAAGGGAAATTTGGGCAAAGTTAGGAAATATTACTGAAATTGCAGCAGTATTGCAAGTGGTGCGGTTTTTGTGACCGCCAGTGTAGATATTGAAATTTTGATATTAATTCATTTAAAATATTTTATAGTAATTTAATATAAAATTTTTTTCTTTGAAGGGTTTTATCATTTTTACTTAATATGGCTTCACCCTATCTACAGTGATTGGCATCCATCTGTTTTTATGCTTTGCAAGTCGACAAAGTTTTGCTCTTTTTCTGTCTAATATTTAAACCCACACTTACAAATACAAAAGACTTCATAAAAACACAAAGCCACTATGAAAAAAGACTAGCAGTCGCCAATCTCGTCCAAGCCTTTGAACAAAACCTAAAAAAAGAAAGAAGTAATATCATTCGCGTGAGCACAGGTACAGGTGAAATGAAAACAATGAGGACAAATTATGAAAAAGATTATAATTTTCATTTCCGCAAGTATTAAATAGATGATCATACATACACACATATATAAAC